>CM065477.1:22445437-23045437 GCA_032872505.1 Leptopilina syphax | reverse complement strand
GTTTTTGAAATATTTGGATAATCAAAATTAGACTTTACTACCTGAAACAAAAACCATTGAATCGACTGAAATTGTTTTTACTACTAATTTGAAAAAAAATTCCTTAATAGGTATTTAAGGCTGAGTAAAATCTAGTTTTTACTACTGATGTAAAAAAAAATTTGTTCTGTGTGACTAAAGCATATTTTACTACTTCTTTTAAGAATAATGTTTCATGAAATTCATGGCTGACTAAAATCTGGTTTTTACTACTAATATTAAAGAAAATTGTTATCTGTCTGAATGAAACTATAGTTTACTACTGATTTTTGAAATAAAATTCTTTATATTTAAGTCTGACTGAATATTATTTTACTACTAAAACAAAAAATATTGTATTTTGATTGACTGCCATTTTTCTTTAATACTAATTTAACAAATACTGAACACTGAGTAAAATCCTGTTTCCACTGGTATAAAAAAGAATTTATTCTGTCTGACTAAAATTACACTCTTCTACTTATTTTAAAAATAATATTTTATACAAAAAATATTTATACAAAATTTATACAAAAATATTTTATACTATTAAAGGTTGGATATATAAACAGTTTCTACTAGAAATATTAAAAAAAAAATTGTATTCTGTCTGACTGAAACTATATTTTACTACTAATTTTAGGAATAAAATTTCATGATGGAAAAAATGACTAAAACTTGTTTTTTTTTATTAATATAAAATAATATTGTGTTCAGTCTGATTGAACTTTGTTTTACTACTGATTTTAGGAAGAAAATTTCATTATACTGAAAACTGACTGAAACTTATTCTCACTATTGATACAAAAAATAATCTGTTTTGTCTAAATACAAATGTATTTCACTACAGATACAAAAAACATTGTATTTTGTCTGACTGAAATTATTTTTTCTACTAATTTTACAAATAACTTTTTTTGTTATTTAGAGCTGAGTAAAATACAGTTTTTACTTTTGATATAAAAAGGTATTTTGTCCTGTCTGACTGAAATTATATTCTACTATTTATTTTAAGAAAAATGTTTTATGATATTCAAGTCTAATGAAAACTATTTTCTACTACTGATACACTGTCAAATATGTCAAGAGTTAATTGCATTCAAAGGAACGATTAAACTCTTTTGAGTAATTTTTGTTGTAAAATTAAGCAAAATTCTGCATTTTTGTAAAATTTATATTTCATTGTTTTTATCCTCCATTTATAAAGAAAGAAAGAAAATACAATTATACAAACCGCCTTGAACATATGTTATAAATGTTTGATTATTAGTTTCAAACAACAATTCTCCTTTCTTGTCACAGACAAATAAAATATTCACGCATAAAATAAAATTTTCACAAATGTATTTCTGTGAATAAAAGCAAAAAAAAAAAAAAATACATGCAGTTACATAAATGAGATTTTTGTTTTTCATACGAAACTGAAACTTTTATTCTTTTAATGATAAACATCGACTAATGGAGAATGAACAGTAAACACAGGATTTAGAGGGTGATAAAAAAAACGAGAAGAAAAAAAAATTGAATAATGTAAACGTTAAATCAACCCGTATAAAACAAATTTACATTTTAATTATGAAATCTCGATGTTGGTAAATGGAAACAAAAAAACATTTCACGACGAAATGAGCCGCGAAAGTTTCTGACCAGCGGAATTGAGTATGCAAAGCTTTCACGAGTCTAGCAAACTGAACAATGTGTATGTGTATATATACATGTATATATATATATATGTTCATGTTGTATTGGACTCGAGTTTTAGACCAATGATAGTCTTAAATAAAATAGTTTCAACACGCAAAAGGTTTTCGAATGTATTGTGTAGGGTTGGATGAAACGTTGTTCACTGGATATCCCCCGTAGGACAAAACTACATAGTATCCATTACGTAAAACTAATTCCACAGCGCAGACTTTATAGTCTCGACGGATTCAGTACGTGCCTGAACTGAACGAAAATTAACGAATTTAGAGACGTAAGCGCTACTCGTTTTACACACATAAATCCTTGAAAAATTCAAAATCAAATTTAATATTGCAATTTTTTTCTTCTTTTTAATTTTTTTTTTATTTTTCAAAAGTATTTTTTTTAGATATTATAATTATTAATTTTTTAATTTTCTAACTTAATTCTATTTTTCTATTTTTCTAATTTTCTAATTTTCTAATTATTTTTTAACTAAATCTGTTTATTTCGAAATAAAAAAAATTTTGTATTAGAGAAAAACCATTTAATATTCCACCAGTTGGGAATAATTTTAAATTTATTAGAGTAAAACTATTATTTATTTCATGACAGAAAGATAATTTTTGTCAAACAACAAAAAAAAAAAAAAAAAAAAAAAAAAATAGAAACGAAAGAGAAAGAAAAGAGGAAATTGCACATTTGTTGGTGTGTTGATAAGTTTGCAACAGGCGAGGAACGATAAACAGCAAATTGTAGGAAAAGTAATGATACAAAGATGCTTTATATGTTGCTTTGGTGTAAGCGATATGTTTCAAAATATCATGCCCATAACTAACCGAAACGTTGCATATCAGTCGGCACTGGATTACAGTATCCGATTATTACAGATGCTTCGCCTAACTGTAACGTTTCTACCTTCTATATTGCATATACACACACACACAGATTTAGTAAACTGATAATAATTTCCCTCCTGCCTTCAACAAACAGAAGTTATAAACCAAAGTACAAAACATCAAAGATAAATTGATTTTATTTTTTTTAATCACAATAACAAAGAAGATGTTTTTAATCACAATGTGTTATTGTAAATAGAAAATACTTTTGCAATTTTTTTTTTTATTCTTAAAATAAGTATTGTAGCAAATAATTTCAGTTAGACGGAAAGCAATATTTTTTCATTAGTAGTAAAAATTAGTTTTTGTCAGCCTTGAATACAAAGAATTATATTTATTTCTAAAATCAGTAGTATAATATAGTTTCAGTCAGACGGAGTAGAATTTTTTTTAATTGTTAGTAGTAGAAATTGGTTTTAGTCTTCCTTGAATAAAATGAAACATTATTCCTAAAGTAAGTAGTAGAATATGAGTTCAGTCAGACAGAATACAATGTTTTTTAAATCAGTAATGAAAATTCGATTTTAGTCAGCCTTAAATATGAACAAATAAAATTTCTAAAATTAGTAGTAAGAAATAATTTCAATCAGACAAAATACAATGTTTCTTAACTCATTAGTAGGGACCGATTTTGATCAGCTAAAATTTTCTAAAACATTGTTCTTAAAATCAGTTAAAAATTATGTTTTAGTCAGATTGAACGCAACATATTTCAGCATTAGTAGTACGAACTAATTTTTTTTTAGTAGAAAAATTTCAGTTTTAGTCATCCTGGATTAAGAAGCACTATTTGTCTTAAAATCAGTAGTAAAGGATATTTTTAGTCAGACAGAACACTAGACTCCTTTTATCAGTAGTAAAAACTGTGTTTTAGCCATTCTTGCATATAAAAAAGGTTTATTTTCAAAGTAGTAAAATATAATAACAGACAAAATACAATGTTTTCGAGTCAGTAGTAAAAACTAATTTTGATCAGCCAGAAATTTCGAAAAAAAAATTCTTAAAATCAGTAGTAAAGTATATTTTCAGCCAGACATATTACAATTTCCTTAATATTGAAGTAAGAACTAGATTTTAGTCAGCTGGAATTTCAAGAAATAATATTCATAAAATTAGTAGTAAAATATAATTTCAGTCAGACAAAATACTATATGTTTTGTGTCAGTAGTGAAAAGTAGTTTTTATCACCCGAAAATTTCAAAAAATATTATTCTTAAAATCAGTAGTGTAATATATTTTTAGTCAGACAAAACACATTGTGTTTTGTATCAGTAATATAAACAAGTTTTATTCAGTAATTATTGACATGAAATTTTATTCTAAAAATCAGTAGTGAAATAAAGTTTCAATCAAACCACAGTAAAACGTGAGGTGTTAAAATAACACCAGAATGGATTAATATAATCTGCAACAGTTTAATCCCTCTAGAATTAAATTAACCCCAAAAAGGATTAAAATAATCTATTTTGGTGTTATTTTTAACTATGAATGAAATTTTACTTTAAATAAAACACCAAAGTCAACGATTTGTAAAAATTCAACGAATTTAGCTTCTTCAGGGAGAATATAGTAAGTTAGTAACATAGTTACTAAATTCAATTGTGTTCAAAATTTTTTAAAAATTCTTGTCAAAATTACAATTCTCTTTATAAATAATAAAATTCTTCTCTGATATTCAATTATTTTACAAAATTCTAATCAAATTCTTGTCAAAATTTCAATTATTTTTAAAAGTTTTCTAAAATTCAATGATTTTCAATATCTACTATTTCAATAAAATTTTTCTAAAGAATATCATTATTAAAAAAAATTTGAATAAAATTCTACGCAAACATTCAATTATTTTCATAAATAATAAAAATTTTTACAGGAATTCAATTATTTACAAATTTTTTTTATAAATTTCTTCGCAATAATTCAATTATTTTCATAAATAATAACATTTTTATAGGGATTCAATGATTTTTATAAATAATAAAATTCTTTTAGGAATTCAATTATTTTCATAATTAATAAAACTCATTGTAGAATTTCAATTATTTTTAATGCAATTTTAATTGAATTCCTCGAAAAATGTAATTATTCTTAAAAATTTCATTAAAATTCGTTCAAAGAATTTAATGATTTAAAAAAATTGTTGATAAAATTTTTTATGATAATTTAATTTCAAGAAACATGAAATTAATAAATTATTTATTTTTGTATTTAAATACTTGAATTCTCGTAGAATTCACTAATAAAAATGTTTTTAAAAATGAATTTCAGTTACAATTTTAGATTATAATTAAATATTAAAAGCATTATAGCGTGGATTTTTAGAAATAATTAAATTTTGAAAAAGTTTCAAACTAAAATCATTGAAATTCCTAATTTTTCATAATTTTGACAAAAAATTCTGTACAATTAATTCTTTTTAAAAGTTTAATTAGGATTTTTATTGAAATTATTTAAAATTTTCATTTTTTAATATATATTTAATTGCAGAATTTCCGAATAATTGAAATTTTGTAAAATTGAATTGTAAACGAATGAATTTGAAAATTCGCCTAGAAATCATCGCAGCGTTTCAATTATTTTTTATACAATTATAATTGAATTTTTTGAAAAAAGTAATTATGTTCATGCAAGTTTTAATAAAATTCGACAAAAGAATTTAATTATTTAAAAATTTGTTACTAAAATTCTTTATGAGAATTGAATTTTTCGAAATATTCCATTGTTCAATAAATTATTTACTTTTGCATTTAAATAATTAAATTCTTGTAGAATTTTCTAATAAAAATTGATTTTCATTTCATAAAAATAAATTTTAGTTAAAATTTTAGATTATAATTAAATATTAAAAGCAATATAGCGTGAATTTTTAGAAATAATTGAATTTTGAAATTAATTTTTTTGAAAAATTTTAATTGAATTTTTTTTATATTATTTGAAGTTTTTATTTTCTAATATGCATTTAATTAAAGAATTTGGAAATAATTGAAATTTCGTAAAATTGAATATTGTAAACAAATGGATTTGAAAATTGCCAAAGAAGTTTTTCGAAAATTATTAAAAATAATAGATATAAAGTAAAATTGTAGTTAAAAATTTTTGAAAATAATAATTGAATTGAAATAATTAAAATAATTTTGAAGAAGTATAATATTCTCATAATATAAAATAATGATTTTATTACTTGGTCATCTTTAATTATTATAAAATATGAAGAAATCGATCACTCCGAGTCGAGGACTCGGAGTTATCGATATCTTCATATTTTATAGTGTTAAAAAATTAATGAACTAAAATTTTATTCATTGCAAAAAATAACACCAAAATTGATTATTTTAATCTTTTTTGGTGTTAATTTAATCTGCAACACTTTTTAAATACCTTACCGATTTACTGTGACATTACACAATATTTTTGTGTAACAGAATCAGATAGCACTTTTTTCATTATTTTTAAACAAATTTCAAGAAATACCTTCTTTTTCTAAAATAAATCTCATTTCGTAATGATAAAGTAATAATAAAGTAACAAATATATAAATCTCTATAAATTAGAAAATGTTTCAATACAATGGTTTTCAATTTAATTTCGCCGTATGTACAAAGTCCTCGTCAAAGATAGACACTTGATCTAAAGTTAAATTGTAATAAACAATAGGAGAATATAAACGAAATTCATCGTAGTGAATAATTCTAATAACAATGTTTATGTTGATAATTGAAATATATATTTCAGCTATAGGGACTTGAGTCAATTTACTTACGCTGCTCAATTGTTCAACAAACATAAACTCATGCATTGTATATATATATATTGAAGTTGGGTTTCGTGAGAGCATTTGCAAGCGCAGAAGATACGTGTGTGCACCAAAGCATAGTGATCAAATATGCTGTGGATTGGGTCGGCATTATCAGTACCTACATTTCGCATCTGCTCTGCTCTATAATAACGGATGGACATGGTTTATGTCCTTGTATTATGACATGATTTATTCGCCGCATCTCTTGCCCGCACACCCTTCATTCTCAAATCCTTATTCCTCTCGGCGCCACCATTTCTTCTTGACGGCACTATGTTTACTCAAGATTCAAAAGGGTCTTTTCTCAAATCCCCCCCTTCCCTCTCAATTCCGATTTATCCAATTTTCCCCGAGAACAAAATTTTGATTTATATCATCGTATAATAATTTTAAATCCCTTATTATTTTTTTTCTTGTATTCTTTCCTTCTTCTCTTTATCTTTTCTTGTGTTTCTCTTTTCTTCTTTTTCTCTTTTCTTTTCTTTCTCTTTTCCTGTTATATTTCCTCTTTCTTTTGTTTTTTTTTATATTTATAATTTTCTCTCTGAAAATATTTATTGTTTTAAATAGTAATTATTTAAAATATTACATTGTGTTTGAATTAAAATTGTATCGTTTGACTGTGATTATTTAAGGAACTGTTGCTTATCTAACGATGAGCATATCCTTGAGATAATATTGTGACGTGTGAATGATAATATCGGAGAATGTGATGAGAAGATACGCCTATATAGACGTAAGGAATATATGTATTTGTGGGGAATATGTGTACATGTGAGGAAACAATCGATCAATGTTGGAAAGCTCTGTAATAATGTAACGCACCTATGGGTTATTTGATTCCACATTAATATTTACCAGACATCGATCGAATTTTGGCTGACCGTAAAATACCCTGGTAATGTAATTTCGCTTGAATTATTATTCGTTTGAAAAATATTTTCAATTTATATTTTACTCTTCTTACTTTAAAAAATTTGCTTTTTAAAATTTAATGGAAATTCTACATTTTTTAAAAAATATATAATTTTTCTTTAAATTTAATTATTGAAAATATTTCTAACAGCAACTTAAATATGTTTGATTAAATAATTGAACTTTCCAGGTGTTATTCGAGTATACCACTGGAACTATCCTAGTAATAAGTTTATTCTAAATTTTTTTTAAATTCAATTATTTCCCAAATTTTTTAATTAGAATTATACAAAAATATGATTATATTTCAAAATATTTTTTAAAAATAAACAAATAAAATTCACTGAAATATTAAATTTATTTTAATGAAATTTGACAATATTTTCAATTGTTTCAATTTTTTAAAATTATTTTCAGAAATACAATTAATTTAAAAACATTTTAATTACATTTTTTCAAGAAACAAATTTTTTCTGTGTTTCTAAATTAAATTATTCAATACTTTTTGTTAACAAAAATTTAAAACTTATTATTTATTTTTCCACAGGAATGAAAATTTCAAATAATTTCAATGAAAAACCTCATGAAATTTAATTATTTCTAAAAATTGCAACTGTAATTCTTCCAAAATTCAATTATTTTTTTTAGAATTTTTGAATAAAATTATTGAAAAACTTTAAGAAATTTAAAGAATTCGATTACTTTCAAAAAAATTTTAACTCTAATTTTTTTTAAATTAATTCCTACCAGAAATTATTTTTGTGAATTCAAAAATATCTTCAAAAAATTCTAATTACTAATTTACTATTTTTCAAAAACCTAATTTTTTCAGAATTTCTAAATTAAATCTTTCAACTAATTATTTTCTAAAGTTTTAACTGAAATTCTTTTTAAAATTAATTCTTATTAGAATTCAATTATTTAAATACAAAAATAAATTATTCATAGAATAATTAATTATTTTTAAATTTGCAAAATCTTAAATTTCCTTTATAAATAACAAAATTCTTCCCCAAGTTCAATTATTTTTAAATCAATTTCAAATTCCTAAATGTATTACCTTAACAATTTAATTATTTTAATTTTCATAAATATTAAAAATTTCTAAAGAATTTAATAATTTGCAAATTTTTTTATAAATTCCTTCGCAATAATTCAATTATTTTTATAAATAATAAATTTTTTCTAAGGAATTCAATTATTTTCATAAAAAATAATTAAAAATTGTAGAAAATAATTATCACTCGGTCATCTTTAATTATTATAAAACATGAAGAAATCGATCACTCCGAGTCTTCGACTCGGAGCAATCGCTATCTTCATGTTTTATAAAAATATTCCTATAAGTTATTAAATTTAAAAAGAATTGAATTTGAAATTTTTGAAATTCTTAATTCTTATAGAAAAATAATATTGATTAAATATTTATTTTAAAAAAAAGTTGCTGATGTTTTCGAATAATTTTACAATTAAAGAAATTCGTAAATAAATGTAACAGAACATTTTTTTTTTAAAGTAAAATTTGATTTATACACAAAAACTAACTTCAAAGTGTGGACAGACACAAAGAAAGAATGAAATACGAAGATTATTGTAGTTAATATAATTAAATCTCTATAATTCAGAGGATAAACTAGCAAAAATAATGGATGCGTGAAAATTTTCTATTTGAAGTTTAACGAAAGAAAATTTATTTTCCCAATGAAATGAAAATTGAGAAAACCGACCAATGACAAGATTAGAGAGACATCATGTGTCAAAAAATGTACAAAAATAATCCATCAACCTTTTGTACTCTCTCTCTTGGTTTGCAAGCACAAAACAAGAGTTCTCAAAAAGAAAATCATCTGAATTTTCACTTTTTCATTCGTCATATATTGTGTATCTATCTTGAAATCTGACGCATGATAGATAACACTCAAGTGATTTCCCTTCATCTATCCTTTATATCATTGTGAATAAACACAATTTTTTTTTCCTTTTCTCTTTTTGTTTCTCTGGCGAGTTTTGATATTCCATTTAAAGTCAAAAGCGAATCTATCATCGATATCAGTAAAATGATGCGCAATGTTGGCGACGAATCTATTTTCTTGTTAAAAGTTTTTAAATCGAAAAAATTTTTAGCCACAGTGGTGTACTTTTCGTGAGTGAACACCATGGGATTCGTTTTACTGCTGCAATTTTTTCCGTTCTCTATATCACGGGGAAAAGGAAGAAAAAAGAAAAGAAAAAATCAATGAAAAAAGTGAAGAAAAGAAAAAAAAGCAGAAGAAAAGAGAAAAAAATGTAAAGAAAAGAGAAGAAAAGAGAAAACAAAGGAAAAAGGAGAAGATGGAAGAAGAAGAGAGAGAGAGAAAAAGAGAAGAAAATGGAAGAAAGGAGAAAAAAAAGAAAAAAGCAGAAGAAAAGAGAAAAAAATGTAAAGAAAAGAGAAGAAAAAAGAGAAGAAAGGAGAAAACAAAGGAAAAAAGAGAAGATGGAAGAAGAAGAGAAAGAAAAAGAGAAGAAAATGGAAAGAGGAGAAGAAAAAAGAAAAAAGCAGAAGAAAAGAGAAGAAAAAAGAGAAGAAAGGAGAAAACAAAGGAAAAAAGAGAAGATGGAAGAAGAAGAGAAAGAAAAAGAGAAGAAAATGGAAGAAAGGAGAAGAAAAAAGAAAAAAGCAGAAGAAAAGAGAAAAAAGAAAAAAGAGAGAAGAAAAAAGAAACGAGAAAAAAGAAAAGAAAGGAAAAAAACAAAGCAAAAAAGAAAAGAAAAGAGAGAGAAAAAGAAGAAAATGGAAGAAAGGAGAAGAAAAAAAAGAAGCGAGAAAAAGAGAAGAAAGGAGAAGAAAAGAGAAAAAAGAGTGAAAGGGAAGAAAAAAGAGAGAAGATAAAAAAGATGAATTCCATTGAGAAGAAAATAAAAGTAGCAAAATAAAACGAAGACGATGGACGAAGGGACAAGAAAAAGGGAGAACCCATCCAAAGATTGGAAAAGTGAACGCGGCACTTTGATTTCTCACGTGAGTTACGAAATCAAATTTCAGGAACAACTGAACGTTTTCCTTCTTTTCCTTCTTGGTTCGGAGAATAGAAACCGGCAAAGGCCTTTCAATATCCATGAAAACTCAACACGGAGCCGCCGACGGGGAGAACATTTCGAATTGAATTGGCTCTCTCTCTCTTACTCTCTGAGCTGAATGAAGAGAGGGGGGGGCGCGCGTGTCCAGGTATATTTTCCACTGAAAAGTGGAAGGTCACGAGGTGGAAAAGACGGGAAGACAAAGGCGTCGAGTCATGGTTGGAAAAAAAAGAAGGAGGGGGAGATGAAAAGATTTCGAACCCGAAATCAGAAGATGGAGAGAGACTTTGGAACAAGGAAGAAGGATATCAAGTCGGTAATTCGCGGGGAAATAGCGTCGATTTATACAGCGAAAGAGCGGAAGATTGAATAAGGTTTGGAATAATAGGGTCCTCGGCCAAATTGCTGGATGAGAGACACCTGCTGCCTTCATTTCGCCATTTCTCTCTCTCTCTCTCTTTCTCTTTCCCTTTACTTTCCCCTCCTCTTCTGCTAAACTCATCACTCTTTCTCGATTTCTGTCTTGTGAAGGAATAAGAGAAATCTCTTTGATACTTTCTTTTCATTTCGACAATTTTATATATATATTTTTCTATTTTATTTCTTTTTTGATAAATCAAATTTTTTCTATTCTTTATTGTTTTCTATATTTATATCATCTTTTTGGCAAATATTTTCCATTCCCTATTTTTTAGTTTTCTTATTTTTTTTTCTATTTTCTCTATTCATTAGCGTTTTATATTTATAGTGCGTTTTGTCTGACTAAAAATGTACTTAACTACTGATTTTAAGAATAATATTTCCGACATTTTCGGTTGACCAAAATAAGTATTTACTACTGATACAAAAAACAATGTATTTTGCTTGAGTGGAAATATTTTTAGCTACTGAATTTAAGAAAAATAACATTTTTTTATATTAAAGTCAGACAGAAATTTGTTTTTACTACTGATACAAAAAGTAATGTGTTTTGTCTGACTGAAATTATATTTTACTACTGGGTTATAAAATATTATTTCTTGATATTCAAAAAAAGAATTGCTGAAAAATTAGTTAAACTTGACTTATTGAATCAGTAAAAAAAAATTTACTGAAATGTCAGTTATTTTTAACTGACAATCAGTTATTTTTAACTAATGATCAGTAGAAATATTACTATTTGAATTAGTGACTGACTTTTTGCTTCTAAATTAGTTATTTTTAACTGATTCATATTTAGAGAGTTCATTCTGACAGAAACTGTATAATATACTATTGATTTTATAAATAAAGTTTCATTATATTAAAAACTGATTATAACTTGTTTTTGCTGTTATTAAAAAAAACATCGTTTTTGGTCTGACTAAAAATTTAGTATTTTAAAAAATTGTATTTTAAAATTCTAGGCTGACTAAATTTTTGTTTACTACTGATTCAAAAAATATTATTCCTTCTGACTGAAAAAATATTTTACTAGGTACTGATTTTAAGAATGCTTCGGAAAATTTTGATTACATTTTACACTAATTTTACAAATAATTTTTCTTAATATTCAAGTTTGAGTAAAATTTAGTTTTTACTAAATTTAAAAAGAATATGTGTTGTCTGACTAAAACTATAATTTACTACTGATTTTGGACAAAATAATTATAAAAGTCGATTATAATACTAAAAGCAAATAATTATCCATGTACTTCAGGGCTTAATAAAACAATTTTTTTCTACTGACAAAAAAGTGTTTCGTCTGACTAAAAATATGCTTTACCACTGATTTTAAAATTAATATTTGAAATTTCCAAATTTGAAAAATTCTTTAATATATAAAAATATTATTCTTAAATTCAGTAGTAAAATACGATTTCAGTCAGACGGAATACAATACTTATTTTTATGAGTAGTAAAAAAAAGTCTTAGTCAGTCTTTAATATCATAAAAATTTATTCTTAAAAACAGTAGTAAAATATAGAATTTTAGTGAAATATTCTCTACAATTAAAAAGTTTTGTCTTTCTTTTTTTGTATTTTTTAATTTTACACTATTGTTATTCAAATCTTTTTTGTTTATTTTTCTTTGTTTCTTTGGAATAATTTTGATATTTTTCTATTTTATTCCACATTTTTATTCCTTTTTTTATTAATTTCTAATTTTCTATTATATTCCTATTTTTTCTTGTTTTTTCAATTGTTTTCAATTCTGTTCAATTTTTTTCTATTCTTTTTTTATTTTTTTCCATTAAAAAGAATGGAAAAGAAGAAGAAAGCAGATAGATAAAAAAGGAAAACAGAATAAAGCAAAAGAGAAGAAAAAAAATGATAAAAATAAAAAAATAAGAAAAGAATTAAAAAGTTTATTCTTTTGTTTTTTCTATTTTTCTATAATTTTTTCTTTCTCTACGATTTTTTTCCATTTTTTAAATTTCTTTTCTATTTCTCTCTACTTTTTTCTATTTTTGTATAAACTCTTGGTCTTCAATACAATGTTTTCACTTTTCCAATAAATTCTCTTAATTATTCCCTCGTTACTTTACCTTCTTTCATTCTTTTTTTTTGCTTCTTAATTTTTTGCAAATAAGAAAACCTCTTCATGTGGTGCATTTAGTTTCTTTCCCATTTCTTTAATTCCCCTTTTTTGCATTTTTCAAATACTCAAATTTTTTATTTCTTTTAGGATTTTTTCCTAATTTTTTGTACTCAAATTTTATTTTCCTATTCTCCGTTAACTTTTTATTTTCTAACTACATATATATAAAAAAAAATATCTTGTTGCCTGACTAAAACTATAATTTACTACTGATTTTGGAAATAATAATTATAAAAGTCGATTATAAATTATAATACTAAAAGCAAATAATTATTCTTCTAATTCAGGGCTTACTAAAACTAATTTTTTCTACTGATAAAAAAGTGTTTTGTCTGACTAAAAATGTACTTTACCACTGATTTTAAAATTAATATTTAAAATTTCCATAATTTGAAAAATCCATTAATATATAAAAATATTATTCTTCAATTCAGTAGCAGAATATGATTTTAGTTAGAATTTTTATTTTGTTCTGTACACAGATGCTTATTTGTATAAGTAGTAAAAACAAGTTTTCGTCAGTCTTTAATATTATTGAAACTTCAAAAGGGAAGAAAATGAAACTGTAAAATAAACATTTCGTAAAAAAATTTTTTTGACAAATTGAAACAAAGCTTCTTTTGTCATTTTTCACTAGTTTATTGTCATTGAACACGGGTGAAAATTGTCAATTTTTAAAATTTCATCGCCCTTGGGAAATTTTGAAATTGAAAATTAAAATAGTGCCGTTAGGGCGAATGTTAATCACTCTGGGTAATTCGATGCCTATTAATTAACACACATTACACTCTGGGATATGTGGTATATGGTTTTTTGATGTAAAAGGGATATGAAGAGAAACGAAGAGGGAGAGAGGGAGGGACTCGTTTAAGAATGAATTTCCCTTCACTATTTCATTCTCAACTTCAATAACAAGTTATTCGTTCCACATCTTTGAATTTGCCCTAAGGAACACGACATGAAATTTGCAAGCACCCACTTTTGCCTCTCCGCATGTATCTATCAGTGAGCTTTTCTATTGGTTTTTCTGGGGCAATATGTTGCTAGATAACCGGAAAGACGACGTCGTAACGGACGCATCCTTTTTGCTCTTTGCCCTCCCCCTTTTTTTCCATCGGGGACGCATCGCTCAGGAAAGGATGCCGGAGGGACGAATGACATGTTGCAGGTTAGATTCTTGTATATGTATATACATACATACATATTACTTGCTCGAAATCGTAATACAAAAAGGAAAAGACAAAAAAGAATGTAAAGGAGAGATGGGGGAATTGAAAAAATGTTGTAAATAAAAAAGTTTGTGTATGAAGAGAAAAAGAGGATGAGAGTCTTACTTTCTTTACGTTTCAATTCAAAAAAGTAAAGTTCATACACAAATTGTTTGTTTAGAGAAAACTTTGGTGTGGGTGATGAAGAAATGGTTGAAGAAAATTGAAAGAGAAGAAAGAAAAATGAAAAAAATAGAGGACTACATTAGAAGAGAATAGAGAAGAATGAAGAAAGACAGTAAAGAAACAAAAAGAAAAAATTGAAAATAGAGGAAATTAGAGAAGAATAGAGAAGGAAGAAAAAGAAAAAATGGAAAAATAGAGAAGATTAAAAGAGAATAGAGAGAAATGGAAAAAATGACAGAGAATCAAAAAGAAAAACTTAAAAAATACAGGTGATTAGAGGACAAAGAGAAGAAAGGAAAAAAATAGAAAAACAGAAAAGAAAAATATGGAAAAATAGAGATGATTTGAAGAAAATAGAGAAGAATGAAAAAAAATTGAGGAGAATAAAAAAAAAGAATAATGGAATACAGAAGAATGAAAAAATGACAAAGAAGAAGAAAATAAAAAAAACAGAAAACAATAAGAATATCGAAATAAAAAAAATATGCAAAGAATAAAATAATGAAAATAAAGAAATTAGAAACTAAAGAAAAATAATTAAAGCGAACAGATAAGAACATAAAAGTAAAGAAAACTAATCAAAAAAAATAGAATTGGAAGTTAAAAAATAAAAAATTAACGGAGAATAGGAAAATAAAATTTGTGTACAAAAAAATTAGGAAAAAAATCTTAAATGAAATAAAAAATTTGAGTATTTGAAAAATGCAAAAAAGGAGAATTAAAGAAATGGGAAAGAAATTAAATGCACCACATGAAGAAGTTTTCTTATTTGCAAAAAATTGAGAAAGAAAAAAAAGAATGAAAGAAGGTAAAGTAACGAAGGAATAATTAAGAGAATTTATTGAGAAAGTAAAAAAATTGTATTAAAGACCAAGAGTTTATAGAAAAATAGAAAAAAGTAGAGAGGAGTAAAAAAATAAAAAAACGGAAAAAATCGTAGAGATAGAAAAGAATATAGAAAAATAAAAAAAAACAAAAGAATAGAGAAAAAAGGAATAGAATTTTTAATTCCTTTCTTCTTTTTATATTTTTATCACTTTTTTTCTTCTTTTGCTTTTCTCTTTTTCCTTTTTTATCAATCTGCTTCTTAATTGAAAACAATTAAAAAAATAAGAAAAATATGAATATAATAGAAATTAATAAAAATGGAATAAAAGAATGGATTAAAATAGAAAAATATCAAAATTATTCGATAAATACAGAGAAAAATAGACAAAAAAATTTGAATAACAATAGTGTAAAATTAAAAAAATACAAAAAAGGATAGACAAAACTTTTAAATTGTACAGGATATTATTCATTGAAACTATATTTTACTACTGATTCAAAGATATAAAATTTTGTAATATTAAAGACTGACTAGCACTTGTTTTTACTACTCGTGCAAATAAGTATTGTGTTCTGTCTGACTGAAATCATATTCTACTACTGAATTTAAGAATAATATTTTTATATATTAAAGAATTTTTCAAATTTGGAAAAATCAAATATTAATCTTAAAATCAGTGGTAAAGCATATTTTAAGTCAGACATTCAGTGAACCCTGAATTACAAGAATAATTATTTGCTTTTAGTATTATTATCGACTTTTATAATTATTATTCCCAAAATCAGTAAGTTTTAGTCAGACAACACAATATTTTTTTAAACATGTAGTAAAAACTGAATTTTACTAAAACTTAAATATCAAGAAAAATTATTTGTAAAATTAATAATCAATATTTTCAGAAGCATTCTCAAAATCAGTAGTAAAATATTATTTCAGTCAGAAAAAGCAATATTCTTTAATCATTAATAAAAAAAAAAGGTTTAGTGAGCCTAGAATTTAAAAAAATATTTCTAAAATCAGTAGTAAAATATAATTTTAGTCATACAAAATACATTATTTTTGGTATCACAATTAAAAGCAAGTTACAGCGAGTCTTTAATATATTAAAATATTATTCTTAAATTCAGTAGCTAAATATAATTTCAATCAGACAAAATAAAATGTTTTTTTTTGTATCAGTAGTAAAGACTCATTTTGGTCAGCCGAAATTGTCGAAAATATTATTCTTTAAATCAGTAGTAAAGTATATTTTTAGTCAGATAAAAATAAAACACACTTTTTTGTCAATAGTGTTAGGAATTTTTAGTCAGTCTTTTATATTATGAAATATTATTCTTAATAAAATAAGTAGTAAAATATTATTTCAGTCAGGCAAAAGAAATGATTAGTTTGTATTAGTATTAAGAATTAATCTTTTTACACTTTTTGAAACGATTTCAGTAATTGTCACCTTTGTTTTTAATAAATATTTTAATTATATTTCCTTACGAAGATGAAATAACAAAAATTTCCCAAAATTTAAAAAAAGTTTTTAGCAAAATATACAATTGGAACAATAAATAAATGAAAAATGACAAAAAGAGCTTTTTTTACAATTGTCAATGATTATTTTATAAAAGGTTTATTTTTCGATTTGCTTTTTTTAAAAATTTTATCTTGAATTTTGTACAATTTTTTTTCGAATTTTTTTGAAATTGTATCATCCAATTACAGACAAAAATTTAAACAAATAATGTTTTCGCATGAAAATTTTTCATTAAATTTCAAAATCAAATTGTTTCTTGTGACAAAGTAAAATTAAGCTTGCCTTTAATGCAATGACTTCATATATTGTTATATAAATAAAATGGAAAATATATGCAGAAACACGTCGACAATTTTTTTTTTTTTTTTGGTGATGATTTACGTGAACATAGGGGCTTTCAGAATAAACAGATTTATATATAACTTTATCTCCATTTATGTGTCGACATTTTTACGCGATATTTTCATAAATTTTCAAATATTTTAATAGGAAAAAGGTATATAGGAACCCCAAAAACTTTTACCTTTCACAAATAATAAATCAACAGTTTCAAAAGTTTGTTCATTCAATATGAATAATCCATCAAGTGAGGTTCATGTAAAATTTAGAAAGAAAACGTTACTCTACAGTGAAAATTTTTGGGCGATTATTTTTATTTGTTTTTGAATAAAATTTTTATAAATAATGAAAATACTTGAAAATAAGTTTCTTGATCCTAGTTTTTATTTTTCATCCAGTTTGTTATTTCTTCTGATTTCTTTTTTTTAATACACTGAAATGAATTCACACTAAATCCTTGTTGAATGATAAAATAAAAGATCTGTTGTATATTCATTCCAGTGTAAAACAAATTATTCACTCGGGATCATCTTTTTTTTTGTATTATTTCTTTATATTTTTCTTTGATTGCTTAGATACGTCGTGTTTTAAGGCAAACAGTCGAGTAAATACTTCACTTTTATTCAGGGAATTTTATTTGTCACAAACTTGGATGTGAATCGTGAGAAAAAGGGGAAGAAATATTGTATAAAAATTTCCTTATATTGTGAAAATGAATATTTTTATTCTTACTTGTGCTCTTAAAGGAAAGTTGAACAAAATTAGAGAAAGTAAGGAAAAAATTAGTATTGAACATATAATAAATAATATTATGGACAGTATTATAAATAACATGGAAAATATACGAATTTAGAATGTGGGGAATTTATTTTTTAAATAATTAAATTTAATTAACTCTTTAATTATTGTTTCAGACTGCTGAGTATAAATATGCCACTGATTATTTAATAAAACGATAAATATCTATTTTAATACACAATTAAATTGAGGAGAAAAATACTGATGTTATCTTTAAATCAAAATCATATTTTTAAATCAATTTATATTAAATGAACTTCATCGCAAATACCAATCGCGTTTAATTATAAGTTAATTTAATTTTAAATAATTGCGTCTAATAAAATACTGCTTTATTTAAAAAAAAAAAAATTTTTAAAGTATTGTTTTAAATTTTTTTTTTAAGGAAAAAAATTATAGTATGCCCAATTTAGGTAGAATTCTTAAAATCCTTTTTCTTGTGAAATTTGCATTTGTTTCAGTAGTTGATAATTTTATTTTACCCTAAAATTCCTGACTAAATTTTTAAATTAAAGAAAATTTTTTAAAATAAATTTAAACTGCACTCAATTTTTTTTTAATCAACATTAATATTTTAAGATTTTTTACATTGCTTTTATTTTTTTAATACAGTAATTTATTTTAATTATATTTTTTTAAATTTCAATGACAAATATTTATTCTTATCAGTAGTAAGAACTGGATTTTAGTCAGCCTTGAATTTAAAAAAATATTTCTAAAATCAGTGGTAAAATATAATTTCAGTCAGACCAATTACAATGTTTTCTGTGTCAGTAGTAAACAGTAATTTACATCAGCCAAAAATTTTAAAAACAGTATTTATTTATTTAACAGTAATTTATTTTTAATCAGACAGACCACTTTTTTTTATCCTAGTAAAAAAAATCTCATTTATTTTCTAATATTAGAAAATTACATTTTTAAAATCATAATATAATTTTTTCAAACAATTTTTTTTTTTGTAAAATAAATTTCTTTCATCTCGAGGTTATAACATATATTATAAAGGAATCTCGTCGTATATCGATAAAAGAAAACATTGCTTACGTTGAATGTTTCTATGACTATGATATGTGCAATTGAAAAACGTAAAATAGTATTTTATATCGATACTCCAATTGATGATATACATATATACAAAATATATATGTATATATTTGTTGGATGGGTCATTGGGGTGTTGCTGGAATAGATCGATAGGTAAGTGGCTTTGAATGCCGTCTCTACGCTAAAGCGGGTGCTGAACCCTGTTCTTGTAGGTCGATCGGAAATCTCTCACGTTCCGAACAATGTGGAAAGTTATGCGAAATGTTGCATAAGTTATTGATTCTTACAATTTACTGCCTCCGCACTTTGAAGCTTTCCAATAAATGTCGCCGATATTTTTATCTCAAGAGTTTATTAAAATTAATTCATCTACGGTAGAAAAAAGAAAAAAAAATTGCCTCAATAATAAAAAAAAATAATAATAATAAAAAACTCACTGGAGTATAGAATTTTTTTTCTCCAATTTTTTTTTTTTTTTTATAATCAATCACGTCAATTTTTTATGTTTGCAAATTTTTTTACATGAAAAAAATAATTATTTTAATGATTTTATCTGTCGGTTTTATCGGCTTTTTTTTTATTTTTGAATAATTGCGTGGATATAAAAAGAAAATTGTTTTAATTGACCGACATTTTTTTGAGAATTTTTTTGTTAAACTCTTTTTGTTGGATATTTATTGTAGAATTTTTTTTTTGTGAATTTTTTTGTTGTACTTTTTTTCAATAAAAGTTGGGTATAAATGTATAAATGTAAATAAATGTGGAAATGAAGGAAGGTTTTTTTTTGTTACTAATTATTATATTTCAGTGTTTCAAGTATTTTTTTTCGGGAATAAAAATTAATGAGTTTATCAAGTTCACAGTTTCCTCTTTCAAAAGTTCTCTCTCATTATCATTATCATTTTTTTTTTTTTTTTTTTTGATGCGTTGAAATCTTCTTTTGGCAATTCATCAACTCGCTTTTGTAATTATACTTTGCGGGCAACCGTTACAATTTTTTTTTATTTCTCTTTCTCTCAATGCAATTACAAATGCTGACAGTAAAGTAGAAAGAACGAAAACTCTAAAAGTTGAGAAGAAATCAAAGTTTTTCAAAAGTCAAATAATTTTGATGGTGAAACATCATCATTACTGTAATGATTATCTTTCATCTTTTTCTTTGCCATTCTACACTTTTTATTTTACTTTTTCCTTTTACTCTCTACACCACACTTTAGTTTCTCCTGTTATTTTTCTTTCTCTTCTTTTTTCTTTATTTTTTTCTTCTAATGACTAAGAGAACATTTTTTTCATATTTTCTTTCTTTCTTTCAGAATAAATTATTTTTTAAATAAATGAATTCAATAAATTGTTTTCAAGGGAAATTTTCCTCTTATTCCTTTTCTTTCTTAACAGATAAATTATTTTTTTTAATAAATAATTTATATCCCTTTCTTTCTAAATTTCAAAGAAAATTTTAAGTTTTTTTAATTCTTTTACGAATTGTTTTTTTTTTTAATTTTCTTCAATTAGGATATTCCAATTTTCGAAGAAAATTTTCTTTCTTTTTTTCTTTCTTTGTGAAAAAATTAATTCTTTTAATAAAAATATTAAATAAAATTTATTGTCTAATTTTGAAAGAAAATTTCCATTTTCTTTTTGTAATAATTTACGAATAAATTAATTTTTTTCAAATATCTTTAATTAGAATGTGTTTCGTTAAAATGTAATTTTCATATCTTTTTTGCACAATTTTTTTTTGAAAAATCTTTTTCTTTACAAAATTTTGATTTTTTGTACAGTTAGATGTCAATTTTTTGTGATGAAAAAATATTTTTCATCTCTTGGGTCAAAAAATAGAACAAATTTAATAAAATATAATGTTAGATATGTTTCTTTTCTATTTGTGAGAGGAAGAAAGAGAGAGAGAGAGAGACTTGGGACACGAGAGAATCGACACAAAAGAGAAATCCTATTCTTTCAACGGAAAAACTACCTATTGGATGGGACAAATAGATGGTTGAAAAGGAAGGAAAGTTTTCGATTCTCGGATGTTTTCTTTTTTTTTCATTTTCAATTTCCATTTCAACGTTAAATGAATTTCGATCCTTATAATACAGTTCTTTTTATAACTTTCAAATAAACTTTTTTTTACTTTAAAAAAAAAAAAATTTCTTCACAAAAATTGAAATAAATTTGATTAGAAAATTTTTCATTCAATAGAATAAAATTTTCATAGAAGAATTTCCCCTTATTCTAATATTTTTTATTTTTCATTTCTTTTTTTATTTAATATTTTTTTACTTCTTATTTCTTTATTTTTATTTTACTTTGTTTACTTTTTATTTCTTTATTTTTATTTTACTTTTTCATATTTTTATTTAAATTCTTTTTAATTTCTAGAAATAAAAAATTATTTCTTTACATTTTTTTTATTATATTTTCTTTTTGTAATAGTCAATTTTTGTTCTAAATGAAAACTTGATGAATCAAATGACTTGATTTATGAGATAATAATTGTAAGTGACACACCATCTAAAACAGCTTAAAGAAGATAAAAATCATAAAAAAAGAGAGATACTTTAAAAAATTGACACATCTAAAAAATTTTTATTTTTCTTCTATGACGACCGGTTGTTATTGGATATCGACTATCTGGCGACAACCGAAGGGAACTATCGTTTTTACGACATGTGTGTGGGGTACAGCAGCTGCACTAAAATCTGCTCGAGACATTAATGTATTTGAGATTGTCATTTTTGAGATGAAAGTATGAGAAAATTGCTTTGATAGCCTCGTAAATAACAAAATAAATCTCAGGGAAGCATATTTTGTTTTTTTTATGACACTGACTTTTCTGTTCAGAGAGTCAAGATTGCAAAAAAAATAAACCGAAATATTTTTTTTTTCGATAATAAAAAGATGCAAAAAATTTATAAAAAAAATATATTTTTTTTTACCTGGGGAATTGACATAAAATACAATGTGACAAATATAATTAGTGTCGATTTTAAGATTTGTCTGACTACAATTGACTTGTACTACTTAAAATTATCACTTTGTGAATTCATAATTAGTAATAAACAATTAGTCTGACTTGAAGGCCAGTCACTACTGAAAGGACTGACTAAATTCGAATTCTACTTCTTTTTTTTTACTTTTAGAGTACCGTCTGAGAGCAAGTTGACCTATACTACTTAAAATTATTTAATGACTTTTCGATTAGACATTTTACTATAGAACGCTTTTTGAAATTAAAAATTGTCTGACCAAAAATTGACTCTCACTACTGGAGTGAGACCCAGTATTTAGACAAATCTGTCTGACAGAAATTGACCCACACTACTTAAAATACAAAAATACGTTTCGAAACCTATTTTAAGGGTCAAACCATAAAATATATAAATAAATAAAATAAAACGATTTGATTTTTGATGATTAATGATTATTATAAAAATAAGTAGAGAAAAAAAAAATTTATTTAGATTTTTCTAAATATAAAGTGTAAAAAGGAATTTCAAAGCAACAGGTATCAATTTTTTCCGAGAGTTTAAAGGACTTTCTTTGCACGATATATCAACATAAATACATGTCAGATGCCAACAATGATTACCGATGTTGTAAATAAAGGAGTTACTTTTACCAGTGTTTGGACACACGAGGATTCAAACATTCGGACAAAGCTACTTCATAAAGGATCGAGAGAGTGGATTTAGGTAAGGAGTTACTTTTGCTTTGTAAGGCAAATACTGTAAATTGAACTGAGGATTGTAAACCGACAGTTGAAAGATCTTCAAGGCAACCACAGCATTCATGGCATGTTGAATGGTGAAGGAAATCGGAGAAGACATGAAAGCGCACCGAGAGAGCCCAAGGGGTGAAAATTCGTAAACCTCTCTCCTCCACATACACACACACACACACTCTCTAAATTCTGATGAACGAGACTTTTGTCGCAAGTATACGACTACATTACCCCTGTGACGTTTTATTTGTGAAAATCCTATTAGGCAATCGATGCAGAATACGGATTGCATAATATATATATATATATATATATATATATATATATATATATATATATATATATATATATATATATATATATATATATATATATATATATATATATATTTCTCTATGTATATACGTATAAATATACTAATACAATATAACCAAAAGCGGGGAAATTGTGCTCTCTCGAAAATTAAATTCAACGATTAATGTCGCCTGCATATAGATGCAATTTATGAGTTGACACACTGACATAAATATCAAATATAAATTGAATTGACCTCTTTAAATTGAAGTGCACATTCGTAAACAGTAATCGCTTTTCAAAAATTAATAATATAGCTTTCGCACTTTTTAATTTTTGTATTTTTTTTATTTTTCTGTATATTTATTGTTCGCGATTAAATTTTTCCACTTGATGTTGATGGTAAATTAAATAATCAATTTACTTTTATTCATAATAGTGATGATAGAGATTAAAAAAAATTTTTTTTTTTATCATTTTAAATTAATTTCAACATTTATATGAAACAAAATCAAAACAATTTTTACTCAGAGAAATATTATAAATTTGTTCTACTATGGTTGGGTACTTGTGTTCCTTAATAATATGTCTGATTTGAATTGATATATACATATACTACTTAAAAGTAACATTAAAAGAAATGACATTCGGTGACAGTACAAAAATGTCTGACTAGACGTTTATTCTACTACTTTTTTCATATTCGAGATGTCTGACTAAAATTAATTCACACTACTGAGAACAATAATACATATATTTATGTCTGACTAGACGTAGGTTCTACTACTGATTCATTCAAATTCGAGATGTCTGACCAAAATTAATTCACACTACTGAAAAAAATTAACTATAATAATCTTCGTATTTCATTCTTTCAATTTTGTCTGTCCACATTTTGAAGTTAGTTTTTGTGTATGCTTTTGTTTTTTTCTTTTTCTTTAAAAAATATTTTTTGACAGATCGAAAAAATGCGGGTATTTTTTTCATGATTTATAATAAAACAATATTTGAAATTTTTGGAATAATTTATATTTCTCAATAACAATATTGTTCAGAAACTCATTCTTTTCTTTTGAAAAATAAACATTACAAAGTTTAATTGAAAATAAAAATTGAAACTCTTTTAATCTTTTGAATATAAAGGAAAGAATTTTACTCAAAAAAATTTTCTGTTACATTTATTTACAAATTTCTTTAATTGTAAAATTATTTCAAAACATAAATAATTTTTTTTTCAAAATAAATATTTAATCAATATTATTTTTCCATAGGAATTGCAAATTTCAAAAGTTTCAGTTTAAAATCTTTTTAAATTCAATAAATTATAAGAATATTTTTATAAAACATGAAGATAGCGATTGCTCCGAGTCGAAGACTCGGAGTGATCGATTTCTTCATGTTTTATAATAATTAAAGATGACCGAGTGAGAAAATCATTGTTTTAATATATTATAAGAATATTATTACAGTAACTTTTCAATATTATTTTTATCATTTAAATCAATTTTTATTTCAAGAAACAAAAATAAGTCAAATGAATAATAAAGAATAAAATAATAATTGATATTACAAAAAAAATAGTGAAATTATATTTTTCTTTCATTTTTCTTTCTTTAATTTCTGTTCCCTCATGTCTGGAAACGTCATTTGTAAAATTATTGTTTTAATCATAAATGTTTGTTGGACTCTGGAGACTGCAACTAATCAGAGTTTGTATAATTAAGGCACCTTTCTAATCTAGCTAATTGTTGCTTAGACAAGGACAAGAAATGAAAGCAAGACACTTAAAAATGAGAATAAAACAATTCCTCAGAGCGAGCTCATAATCTTAAAAGAGATAAAAAAAATTACAAACAATTTTTTTTTAATAAAAGTAAAAATAATAATTTCAAAAAAAATTAATCTAGTAATAGAAATACTAATAAATAATTATGCTAGACCTAAATTTTTTTTTATGCTTAAACATTTTTTTTCCTTAGTAGTCTGACAGAAAATTATGACTTAAATACTACTTATAAAATTATATTAAAATGGAAATTTTATGAGAGAAAAGTCTTGTTTTAATTCAGAATTGTCTGACTAGAAATCGACTATTACTACTGAAAGTGATACTAAATTCCACTTGCGCTTTAAAAAAACCGTCTGATAGAAATTGACTCAAACTACTTACAATTAACTTGTGGTTGGAAATTTTATTACAAAACATTTTTTTAAGAATTGTCTGACCATGAATTGACTATCACTACTGAAAACAGTGAATATCAATTTCTACAACGTTATTATTTTGAACATTTCGATTTTTTTTTAATAAAAATAAATAATTTATAGTTTCACTAATAATGAGACTAAATAAATTTAAAATGAGACTAATAAATAATTAATAATAAACATAGTAATAAATAATAATGTTAACCATAATAATAAGAAATATTAATTTTGTCAATAATGATGAAAGTTTTTTTCAACGTGTTTCGTTTTTCTTCAATTTGAAAAAGAAATATTTACTTAACTTTGTTATATATTTAAAAACATGTTTAAATATTTGTATTTATATTCAGGAAATTTTTTCGAATTAAAATATTGAGGAGTATTGCATCAACAATAAATCGTGATGAAAACGAATGATGTTTTGTTTGGCCGGAAATAATCTGTATTTTTGACAGTGAAATGTTCTATTGAATCGTTACACAAAAAAAAAAAAAAAAATGCTTTGAAATAACATCGAAAGTCGTGGTATCAGTAATGTTGGACTTTAACAAAATGGTTATACAAAACAAACCAAACGTGTGTGCATGTATATAAGGGCAATTCTACGTGAGATTTCAGTCGACCTCTTAGAATTGGCCAAAAATATTTTTTTTCTATTCTGTATTGAAAAAAAACAGACACGTATTTTTTTTTTTTTTTTTTTTGAGGCCAAATTTTTGAGTTATGAATTTTCAAAATTTTCGTTTTTGAAATGTAGATATGTTTTCAATGTTAAATAACTCAAAAAATATCGCTTCTTTTCATTTTTTGTCAAGAGAAAAAAAGTTTTTGTTTTGACTCTACTTTTAAATAATCATAGAAAAAAATTTTTTTTTTCATTTTTTATTAAAAAAATAAAAAATTTTTATAAACAAATTAATTTTTTTTAACTTTGGGTATGATAATTTTTTTTTTTTTTTTTTTAAAAACTTACCTTAAAATGTTAAGAAAGTTTTCCAAAAAAATCCAGAGTGGGCCTGATAAGTTTAATGGGTTTAAAAAAATAATTAAGCTCCTAGTGCATATTGCTCGGACGCGGCATATTGCACTGTTTACTGTATGTCAAAGAGCACTTCATTAAATGACAGTTATTACTTCTTTTACTTTATTAAAAATTTGATACAATTTATAGAGTAATAATTGTTAGTTATAATAATAGTAATAATAATAATAATAATAATAATTATAATTAGAATCCAAAAAATGAAATTTGATGGAACTTAACGCTTTGACTTCCTAGCACGTTTCGGATTTGCGACTTTTTTTGTTGAAGTTGTTCTTTTTTGTTTGATTTCGCTTTTCGATTTAGAATTACAAAATCTTGCAAGTTCGAAATGATCTGAGAAAGAATATTTTTTTATCTTTAATTGAGAATTGTTTACCGGCTCGACACTGTGGATTTTTTGGGTCCCTTGAATAGTTTTACAATTTTGAAAACGCTGTTGCAGAAAACTATTCGCTCTTTCATAATCGTTTACAGTTTTGTATATAACTGAAATTTTATTTAAGGACGAGTCATTCTTAGCCCATTCGAACAATTCTAAAGGTGTGGTTATTTGCTTGTCCGAGGTCATTTGTAAACTAGCTTTTCGAGCCATGTTTTTCAAGGTACCGCCAGCTCCATCGCAAGGCCCTTTCCCGTGAGCTGTTGCGTGGAAATGCCATACTGCCTGACGATTAAAATCTTCATTATGATGGTAAACATTAGTAAAATGTTTAACATTTTTAAATTGTTGTGGTGCACCATCAGAGAAGTATATGCATTTCTGAATTTTATTATACTTTTCAGAAAAAACTTCATTTAAGGACTGCAGAAAAACATAAACTGCTACAGCATCGTGCTTCAGGCAATCTGAAATAATAACCAACGTTTTGTGATGAACGACATTATTTTCCCGATAATAAAAAACGATAGGGAATATTGTCGCTTGGTTATTATTCCAGTGGAATCCCGGAACTGCATCTTGAATCACGAATGCGTAATTTTCCGCAAAATCACACACAATTAAACATTCGTCATCTCTGAGATTTTCTTTGACACTTTTATAAAATGAGGCTTGTTGATCAGCAATAAACGAATGATGAAGAAATATTCTTCCAGACTCACAAAATTTGTCAACAAATTCTTTCATATTTATTGTCGCAGTTTCCAATGTGGTTTTTGGATTCGACACCCACTGTTTGTGTTTAATGGTTTCTATTTTATTTTTTTTCATTATTTCGGAAATCATATTGGATAATTTTTCATTTTTCGGGCAATTTTTACATTGTCCAAAAAAACACTCTTCTCTAGGATTCTCACAAACCAAGATTAATAAAATATCTTCATAATGATCGATTGGTAAATTTTCTTTCTTCATTAAATTTACAATATGACTTCCTGTAAATTAAAATACGTATTAAGCCTAGAAAATCTAATAAATAATTTTGTCATTATATATTTGTTAAAACCATAAATTATTAAAAGTATACATATATATTATAATATAAAAACTTCAGAAATAATATTTATAAATAAATTAATTATTAAATGCACGACATTAGTTGATTCTAAGATAAAATATATTTTTTATAAATTTTGTTACTTACCTGAAGCTAGAAGCTTCATATTTTCATGAACTGGACATTTACAAACACGATGTGTTCCTCCTGAACCGGCCAGAATGCAATAGTCTGGTCGAAGCGAACAAAATTTTGCAAAACAGATTTCAACAGTTGGGTTTTCATTCTTGAATTTTTTAAAAATATCTTTTAAATTTCCTAACACTAATCTTTTTCGAGCACAGTATTTTTCTCCATCTATTTTTAATTGATTTTACATCTTTCTGCCCTGGCATCATCGAACTTACGTCATCATTATCATAAAATTTTTTTACTTTCTCAACAGTCTCAATCGGTAATCTTCGGCCTTTAAAAATTATTAATAATTATTATTAAACACAATTATTTGAAAAATGTACTATCTTACATAGAAATATTGGTATAATTATAGAAACCTTTTCTTTTTTCAGACGTTGACAAAATTCCTTTTTGGTCTCGTAAATCTCTTGCTTTTTTAATCATGTATATTGAAGTGTCCATCATTTTTGCTGTCTTGTAAGCACTTGCATGTGTTGGCAATAACGTTAAAAGCTGTATTTTTTCTTCCTGACTGGTATCAATTCTGTGAAATTTGTCTTTAATTTCCGAAACTAATCGCGAGGACAATTCCGATTTATCCTTTAAAATTAAAAAAGTAATAATTCTTAAGCTTATATTGTAAATAATAATAATAATAATAATAATAATAATAATAATAATAATAATAATAATTTTTAAGAATAAATTCAGAACTATGAATTTTTTTTTTTTTATTTTAATTTAATAATAATAATAATAATAATAATAATAATAATAATAATAATAATAATAATAATAATAATAATAAGTAACTCACATATGTGTCTTCAAAACATGAGAAACCATCGTCACTGTCTGTATCTAAGTCGGATTCTGAATCTGATAGAATGGTGTCATTTTTGTCATCACTACCTATTGGACGTTAATAAAAGTTTAGATAAAAATTATTAAAATTAAAATTTATACTTACAATAATCTGTAGTTGTCATTCGTTTTCTGCAAGAAGAACACACAACATCACTTGATTCTAAAAAATTAAATTTTTCTAAAAGTGTCTGTGATACACGACGCAAACTATTTCTCTTGATATGATTTTCTTCGGAAAAAGGATTACAACAAACATTTTTAAAACTCGACATTTTAATAAAAATTACTAACAAACCCTTTTTTAAGTAAAAAAAACTTTAAACCATAATTAAAAATCGATTTTCGCTCCCGCGATACAAGTGCAGTGGTCTTGGGACATAGAGTCCTGTTTGAACCTGTATAGTGCCGCGTGTGGGCGATATGCACTAGGAGCTTAATTAATTTTTTAAACCCATTAAACTTATCAGGCCCACTCTGGATTTTTTTGGAAAACTTTCTTAACATTTTAAGGTATGTTTAAAAAAAAAAAAAAAAAAAATTTATCATACCCAAAGTTAAAAAAAATTAATTTGTTTATAAAAATTTTTTATTTTTTTAATAAAAAATGAAAAAAAAAATTTTTTTCTATGATTATTTAAAAGTAGAGTCAAAACAAAAACTTTTTTTCTCTTGACAAAAAATGAAAAGAAGCGATATTTTTTGAGTTATTTAACATTGAAAACATATCTACATTTCAAAAACGAAAATTTTGAAAATTCATAACTCAAAAATTTGGCCTCAAAAAAAAAAAAAAAAAAATACGTGTCTGTTTTTTTTCAATACAGAATAGAAAAAAAATATTTTTGGCCAATTCTAAGAGGTCGACTGAAATCTCACGTAGAATTGCCCATAAATAAAAGTGTATATATAGATGTATAAATGTACATGTATATATATATTTACACATAAATAAATATATACACACATATAAAGGATGAAACGAGGTAAAATCGATCGCCGTTGCCCACTGAGATTTATAGGCAAGAAGAAGATTTATTTGACATGTTTAAAGGCTTACTTTATGGACGAGCTTAGGCGAGTATTTAAAGCCTTTTTCTCGTTGATGTTTGTTTCCTTTTTTTTTACTTCACATTCACCGCGAAATTGTAAATTTCTCTAATTACACTGATTTCAAAAAAATTTTATATTTATTTTTTTTTAAAGAGTGTTTTTTTATCTACTCTATTAAAGAACATCGTATAAAGAAATTAAAAACAAAATGAATACAATTAAAATAAAAATAAAAAAAATAAAAAACAATCCCGAAAATTTAAATTATGTAAATAAAAATAAAATAGAAAAAAAAGATTAATGTTTGTTATAAAAATATGTTAAAGTAATGGTTCCAGATATTCTATAAACAGTTTAGATTTATTAAACGGTCGAGAGAGAGAGAGAGAGAGAGAGAGAGAGAGAGAGAGAGACGCCCTGCTTTATGTAGAACTGAAAAATTCGAATTTCGATAATATCGGGAATTTAGCCTCAATCCTAAAAGAAATATTTTCTCGAATATCAATATCGAAAATATCCTTCGGGTATATGCATAACATACATTTTTATAGGTTCACTCCCTTTTTTTATTACGTTTCAGCAATTTTCAACTACCACATTGTCATTGACTGAAGAATGTCCATTTTTTCTTTATATAAACGATAAATGTCATTGCGATTGTAATAAAAAATATAAATGCTAATAATAATAAAAAGTAATAACAAAAAATAATAACAAAAAATAATAACTATAATAATAATAGTAATAATAGTAATAATAATTATAATAACTATAATAACTATAATAACTATAATAACTATAATTACAATATTAATTACAATTGCAATATTTTTTTAAAGATTTGTCTGACTGCAATTGACTTGTACTACTTAAGATTATTACTTTGAGAATTCTTAATAAGTAGCAATGAATTAGTCTGACTTAAAGGTTTGTTACTACTGAAAAGGCTGACAGAATCCGATTTCTACTCCTTCTTTTTTTAGCGTTCCGTCTGAGAGTAAATTGACCTAAACTACTTAAAATAGAAACAAATAAGTTCTAGAATACTAAAAAGGTCGCCTAGTAGAAAAAAAAAATTGGCTATTGATTGAAACTACTTAAGATTCTAGGATAAAATTAATTTTTTTTTTACTGAAACATTTTCTCTCCTTTTTCTTCGTCTGATCAAAAATTGACTCTCTCTACTGAAAACAATTACCTCAATTTCTTCTATTCCAGTATTTTTTAACTTTTCGATCTGTCTGACAACAATTGACTATTATTATTTTGCTAATAAATTCAGGGTTGCCACAAAAAATTAATTTTCGTTTTCCCTGACTTTTCCCTGATTTCCAGACAAAATTTTCACTTTCTCCCTGATCTAAAAGAATATTTTGATTCTCAAATTTAAACTTTTTGAAATTCAATATAACTTTCAAGAATATTATTATAAAACATGAATATATCGAGCACTCCGAGTCTTCGACTCTGAGTGATCGCTATCTTCATGTTTTATAATAATTTAAATTTCTATAAAATTTTTTTAAAAAAAATTTAATTATTTACAAAAATTTTAATAAAATCCTTCGCAAGTATTAAATTATTTTTATAAATTATACAATTTATCACATCAATTCAATTATTTAGAAAAATAATTAAGAATTAATAAGTAAGAATTCAACTATTATCATAAATAATAAAATTTTTCCTGGGATTTAAATTATTTTTAATACAATTTAAAATTAATTCCTCGAAAAATGTAATTATTTTCACATCTTTTTTTGCGAGAATTCAATTACATTTCACAAATAATTAAATTCTTCGCTGAAATTCAAATATTTTTAAAATCTACTATTTTAATAAAATTTCTCAAGAGAATTCAATTGTTTTCCTAAATAATAAAATTCTTCACAGGATTTTAATTATTTAAAAAAAAATTAATAAAATTCGTTACAAGAATTTAATTATTTTCATAAATAATAAAATTCTTCACAGGATTTCAATTATTTAAAAGAAATATAATAAAATTCGTTATAAGAATTTAATTATTTTTATAAATAATTCAATTCTTCACAGGATTTCAATTATTTAAAAAAAATGTAATAAATTATTTGCAAGAATTCAATTGTTTTCCTAAATACTACATTTCTTCACAGGATTTCAATTATTTTTGAATAATGTAATAAATGTTCGTTGCAAGACTTCAATTATTTTCCTAAATAATGAAATTCTTCCCAGGATTTTAATTATTTTTAATAAAATTTTAAGAAAATTCTTCGAAAAATGTAATTAATTAAAAAAATTTTGTTAAAATTCTTTGAAAAAAATAAATAAACAATTATCAATTATTTAAAATTTTTTATCTGAAATTTTATCTAAAATTCATTTTTAAAACAGTATTTATTAGAAAATTCTATGACATTTCAATTATTTAAATGCAAAAATGAAAAAATTATTGAATAAATGAATTTTTTTCCAAAAATTGAATTCTCATAAAGAATTTTATCAACAAATTTTTAAATTATCGATTTTTCTCGACGAATTTTAATAAAATTTTCAAGAAGAATTATATTTTTCGAGGAATTTGGTTGAAATTGTATTAAAAATAATTGTAATTCTATGATGAGTTTTATTATTCATGAAAATAATTGAATCTTCGTAAAAAATTTTATTATTTATGAAAATAATTTAATTATTGCAAACAAATTTATAAATAATTTGTAAATAGCTGAATTTTTGTGAAATGTTTATTATTTATAAAAATTTATTGGATTTTGGAGAAGAATTTTATTATTTTTAAAAATAATTGAAATTTTGACTAGAATTTTTTTTTCATTTTTGAACAAAATTGAATTTTTGCAAACATTTGTAACTTCTCTAAAATACAATTTTTTTCAAGTGTTTTTATTCTTCTATAAATCCATGATTTTTAATAATTAATTAAATATAATATTGAAAAATAAAAGAAAACTAATTATGAATACTGGAAAATTAATTTTTTCCAGTACTTTAATAAAAATCCCTGACTTTCTCCTGAATTCCCTGATTTCCCTGACCTGTGGCAAGCCAGTAAATTCTACATGGATTTTGAAAATCCGTCTGATAGAAATTGACTCACAGTACTTAAAAATTTTTGTGGACAGAAATTTTTATCAGTGAAAGATTTTTTTTTAAATGTAGAACTGTCTGATTAGAAATTGACTGACACTACTGAAAACAGTGATTTCAAGTTCTGCTATTATGGTATATTTTTAACTTTTCGACCTGTCTGACTACAATTGACTATCACTACTTAAGATACTACTAGATACAACATTAGATTAAAAAACCGTCTGATAAACATTGACCCACACTACTTAAAATTCTATTTGGGCAGAAATTTCACCACTGAAAGATTTTTATTAAAACTTAGAATTGTCTGACCTGAAATTGACTCCCACTACTTAAAATTTTTTTTTCGTCGAAAAATTTAATATAGACAATTTTTGTAAAATTTATAACTGTCTGACCAGATACAGACATTGACCACTGAAAACAATAATTATCCAAAAATACATTTTTCTATTTTCTTACATATTATTAAGATTTTTATATAGTAGTAGAGTTCAATTTAATCGTAGGAAAAGAGTTATATGTAGTTATAAATGTATTTATTAAATATTTATTAAATATTTATAAAAATATTATAATAAGTTACAGATAGTATAATAATAAGTTATAAAATTATATTATTAAATTTAAATATATATTTTATATACTAGGAGAATACATAATCCGGATATATTGTCCTGTGGAGGGATTAACAGTGAAGAAGAGTTGATGAACCTTTTTCAGGGTTGTTGATGAATGTCGTCGTCGTCGTCGTCTCTATGTATAAATATATACATATATATGTGTGTGTGAGTGTGAGAGGCTACATTTTCGTATATAACAAGTGGGGTATGATAAGGTGCTTTAATAACAGCAAGTATATGCTCGTCTTCCTATGTTTCTGTCGACAGACGAGGCAGTTGATTAACGTTACACCGCACATTGTCCATTAGGGTTTCCATTATGGTTCTTCCGCCTTATTATCCACTAGAATTTGCATGGTGTTGTACGCGAAGGAATAGAAGTCCTTAAACACCCTTTACAATGGGAGCGACCTCAAAGGGAAATGCAAATGAGTTAACGATTCCGTTAAGTAACTTAGCCTAACCAAGACTTCATTAAATAACTGGCTTTTACATTTCTCTCAGAGCAAGAGGTAAGAAAATTTTGTTTACTAAGAGATTTTCCGTGCGCGGTAAGCTTCACTGCATTTATGCCTTTATGGTAGTCGAAAAATGTTTGACAATAAGGAGACAAAATTTCATTTAAAAAAATAGATTCACTGTATTTTGTTCTACACCTTTTAAATGTTTTCAATTTTTTTTATATTTAATTTTTTCTTTTTTAATTTAATTTTAATTTAATTCCATTTTTATATTCTAATTTCCGAAAAAAGGTTGATTAAACTTTAAATCTGATACTACGGGATAGCTCTCAATATATATGAATAAATAAACTTATGTCTGATTTGAATTGACTTGTACTACTTAAAAGTCTCACTGAATCCTATGACATTCGGTCGAAACACTAAAATGTCTGACTGAACGTTGATTGTACTACTGATAAGAGGTTTTTTGCTTACTTTAAAGATCTGTCTGCTTCGAATTGATTTATACTACTTGGAAATCCAACAAACAGAAATAATATTCAGTGACAATATTAAAATGCCTGACTTGAATTTGGTTTTACTACTAATCCTTTTAAACTACGAGATGTCTGACTGCAATTTACTTGCACTACTGAATCAGAGTACTAATTTTACTAACAAAATTTATGGGTTACTACTGATTTTTTAAAACCTAAGTTGTCTGACTAAAATTGATTCACACTACTGAGAAAAATAGTAAATAAATTCATCTGGTCTTAAAAATTTGTCTAATCGAAATTGACTTGTACTACTTCGAAATATTACTGAAATGTCTAAAATTGACTCATTCTACTGAAAAAATGTGTAAAGACTAGAATTTAAGTTTTGTCTTACCATAATTAACTTTGACTACTTAAAATTTGTTTTCTACTTGTAATTACAGGGTTGCCACAGGTCAGGGAAATCAGGGAATGCAGGAAAAAGTCAGACAAAGTAGAATGGGTCAGGGAAAAGTCAGGGATTTTTATTAAAGTACTGGAAAAAATTAATTTTGCAGAATTCATAATTAGTTTTATTTTATTTTTCAATATAATATTTAATTAATTATTAAAAATCATGGATTTATAGAAGAATTTTAGTTAAAAACACTTAAAAAAAATTGTATTTCAGAGAAGTTACAAATGTTTGCAAAAATTCAATTTTGTTGAAAAATTTAAAAAAATTCTAGTAAAAATTTCAATTATCTTTAAAAATAATAAAATTCTTCTCCAAAATCCAATAAATTTTTATAAATACTAAACATTTCACAAAAATTCAACTATTTACAAATTTTTTATATATTTTTTTTTTGCAATAATTAAATTATTTGCATAAATAATAAAATTTTTTACGGAGATTCAATTATTTTCATGAATAATCAAACTCATCATTGAATTACAATTATTTTTAATACAATTTTAATCGAATTCCTCGAAAAATATAATTTTTCTTGAAAATTTTATTAAAATTCATCGAAAAAATTCGATAATTTAAAAATTTGTTGATAAAATTCTTTATAAGAATTCAATTTTAAGAAACATTCAAATGTACAATAAATTACTTTTTGTATTTAAATAATTGAATTCTAGTAGAATTTTCTAATAAAAACTGTTTTAAAAATGAATTTCAGATAACAAATTTTAAATAATTGATAATTGTTTATTTATTTCTTTCGAAGAATTTTAATAAAATTTTTTAAATTACTTATATTTTTCGAAAAATTTACTTAAAATTTCATTAAAAATAATTGAAATCCAGTAAAGAAATGTAGTATTTAGGAAAAGAATTGAATTGTTGCAAAGAATTTTATTACATTTCCTTTAAATAATTAAAATCCTGTGTAGAATTTTATTATTTATGAAAATAATTAAATTCTTATAACGAATTTTATTATATTTTTTTTAAATAATTGAAATCTCATAGAATTTTCTAATAAAAACTGTTTTAAAAATGAATTTCAGATAAAATTTCAGATAAAAAAATTTTAAATAATTGAGAATAGTTTATTTATTTTTTTCAAAGAATTTTAATAAATTTTTTTTAATTAATTACATTTTTCGAAGAATTTACTTAAAATTTTATTAAAAACAATTGAAATCCTGGGAAGAATTTTATTATTTAGGAAAATAATTGAAGTCTTGCAACGAACATTTATTACATTATTTAAAAATAATTGAAATCCTGTGAAGAAATGTAGTATTTAGGAAAACAATTGAATTCTTGCAAATAATTTATTACATTTTTTTTAAATGATTGAAATCCTGTGAAGAATTGAATTATTTATAAAAAAAATTAAATTCTTATAACGAATTTTATTATATTTCTTTTAAATAATTGAAATCCTGTGAAGAAATTTATTATTTATGAAAATAATTAAATTCTTGTAAAGAATTTTATTACATTTTTTTTAAATAATTGAAATCCTGTTAAGAATGTTATTTAGGAAAACAATTATGAACTCTCTTGAGAAATTTTATTAAAATAGTAGATTTTAAAAATATTAAAATTTCAGCGAAGAATTTTATTATTTGTGAAATGTAATTGAATTTTTGCAAAAAAATATTTGAAAATAATTACTTTTTTCGAGGAATTAATTTAAAATTGTATTAAAAATAATTTAAATCCTAGGAAAAATTTTATTATTTATGATAATAATTGAATTCTAACAACGAATTTTATTACATTTTTCTAAATAATTGAATTAATGTGATAAATTGTATTATTTATCAAAATAATTGAATTCTTGCGAAGTATTTTATTAAAATTTTTATAAATAATTTAATTTTTTTTTTTAAGAATTTTATAGAAATTTAAATTATTATAAAACATGAAGAAAGCGATTATTCCGAGTCGAAGACTCGGAGTTCTCGATACCTTCATGTTTTATAATAATATTCTTAAAAGTTATTGAATTTCAAAAGGTTTAAATTTGAGAATCAAAATATTCTTTTAGGTCAGGGAGAAAATCAAAATTTTGTCTGGAAATCAGAAAAAAAATCAGGGAAGATGAAAATTAATTTTTTGTGGCAACCCTGAATTAACTTAAAGAGTTTAAAATTTTCTGAAATTGCTGCCAATGAGGCGCAAAACTAAAATGCCTGACGAAATTTAGCTTCTTCTACTGAAATTTTTATAATTTTCAATTTGACACGTCTGACTGTAATTAAGTCACCCTACTGAAAACATGATGATTAAATTCTTCGTTTGCTGCAACTGTAGTTATAAACATCAATAATGTGTCTGACATATATTGACCGACACTACTGAAAATTCTAATGAAACTCGACAATAAATGTTTAAACTTTCACCAAATGCAATTGTGATTAAATATTTAATTTTTGTAAAAAAAATACAAATTATAAAAATGTATATATTCACATGCATACACCCCTTAGTCAGGAAGTAGGAAAAGTCATTTAGTGAATTCTCCCGCAATCACAGTAGAGAGAGGCGATTTTGGTCAGCCATCAAGCGAATACAACGTTTGGAAAACTGCATTTAAAACGATTGTTTTGTTGAACCAACGATATATTTTTGGAGAGTGAGATTAATGGATTAAACTTTGAATTTCCAATGAATCAATAATATTCTGTCTGCTGGCTTTATTTATATTTTTTCCCCTTTGTTTTTGATTAAATTTGACATTTTTATTTTTAAATTCCTATAATTAAATTTTGCAATTATCTCGATCAGACATGGAAATTAACTTCTTATCAAATTATTATTATTTTAAAATTAAAAGAAGATAAGGTTAATTTTTTTTTATTTCTTGCTAATCTTGTTTACGAACTTTTGATATTCATAAATATTCAAAGTTTATAATTGTCTGCATTATAAATAACAGAATAATTTTATATACTTTTGAGAACTATTAATATTAATTAACATATTATTAAAATAATTTAATTAATTTAATTAATAATAATAATTAGTTTAATAAAATAATTGTAGTATAAAAATTACTGGATATTATTATGTGATACAAAAAATTTGCTCGGGAGGAAAAAATGTAATTTTTTCGTGTAATTTGTGAATGAAATTTTCTTGAACTCGTTTTTTTTTGAGGGGAGAGTGATCAAATGCATTGTGAAACATGACTTCGCTCATTCAGTAGATAAAGGCGATTTTGGTCAGCCGTCAAGTGGTGCGGCGGTTTCGAATGGCTCCTAACTACGTCTGACCGGAATTGCCGTCACTACTGCATGACAACCCTTTTGTGAACACCCTTTTTTATGAATCAAGATTGCAGATAATTTATAGCTCGAATGATTAACCCCGCTTTTATCAAACAAAAAGGGTTTAATTTACCTAATTTTCATTATTTTCTTTCTTTTTACATTTTATCGTCGCTAGTTAATTCTTTTAAAATTCTTTTCTAAATTACTTCTTTCTCAAAAAGTTTTTTTACTTTTTACCTTTTAAAATTTACATTTTATCTTAATATTATTATTAATATTATTATTATTATTATTATTATTATTATTATTATTATTATTATTATTATTATTATTATTATTATTATTATTATTATTATTATTATTATTATTATTATTATTATTATTATTATTATTATTATTATTATTATTCTTATTATTATTATTATTAATAGCAACAATTCGTGCCCGGCTGACTTTTCGCTCACTTTTTTGAATAACATTAGCAATTTTATAAATAATCGAACGTAAAAATTTTTAATTCAATTATTTTTATAAAAATAAAATATGAATTGGAATATATAGTTTTAATATTTTTATAGTTATAATAATCATATATTCTGCCATAGGAAATTCAGGGAAAAGTCAGGAATTTTTTTTAAAGTACTGAAAAAAGTTTAATTTTTAGAATTCATAAGAAAATTCTGAATAATTTTACTTAAATATTTTAAAATTAATTCAATTTCAAAAAAGTTATGTTAACAATTTCCATAAATAAATGAACTTCATACGGTTGCAATTTGAAATTTTATAAAATTTCAATGTTGAATGAATTTAATGAGAAATTTTAATGAACTTAGATTTTTGAAAAATTTTATTATTTTAAAATCTTCTAAAAACAGTTGAATTTGTTAACATATATTTAATTAATTATTAAAAATTAAAAAAAAAATTTCAACAAAATCTCAACTAATATCTTTATAAATAAAAAAATTGTTCCTCAAAATTTAATTATTTTCAAAAATTTTAATAAAATTCTTGTACAAATTTCAATTATTTTCACAAAATTTTCCTCATTTAAATGATTTTCAATATCTAATATTTTAATAAATTTACCCAAAAGAATTCAATTATTTAAAAACAATTTTAGTAAAATTCAACGCAAAAATTAAATTATTTTCATAAATAATAAAAATTTCACAGGAATTCAAATATTTAGAAACTTTTTATAAGTTTCTTCTTAATAATTCAATTATTTTCATAAATAATAAAACTCATTGCAGAATATTTCAATTATTTTTAACTCAAATTTTAAACAAATTCCTTAAAAGATGTAACTATTCTAAAAAATTTTATTAAAATTCGATAAAAGAATTCAATTATTTAAAAGTTTCTTAATAAAATTCTTTATAAGAATTAAATTTTAAAAAGCATTCAATTACTTAATAAATAATTTATTTTTGTATTTAAATAATTGAATTCTCGTAGAATTCTCTTATAAAAATTGATTTAAAAATGAATTTTAGTTAAAATTTTAGATTATAATTTAATAAAAAATTATTTTAAAGAAGTTACAGTAACAATATTCTTATAATATATAAATTAATTATTTTATCTCTCGATCATCTTTAATTATTATAAAAAATAAAGAAATCGATCACTGCGACTCTTCGACTCAGCGTAATCGATATCTTCATGTTTTATAACAATATTTTTAAAGTTATTCAATTTCAAAAAAATTTGAATTTGAAATTTTTGAAAATTTAAATCCTATAGAAAAATAATAATAATTAAATATTTAAAATATTTAATAAAGAAATTATTGTTTTCGAATAATTTTACAATTAAAGATATTCGTTTTTAAATTTAACACAACATTTTTTTTGAATAAAAATTTTTTTTCTTCATTTTCTAAAACTTCAATAATTTTTAGTTCTATTTTTAAATTAATTTTCTAATTGACAAATATATTTTTCAATTGTTATATTCATAAACATTTTTTTTTCTTTATTTTTAAAAAGCTTTGAATTTTATTAAAACACTTGAAATTAAGAAATATAATTGATGCTAATTAGTTCCTTATGAAAATTGAGAATTGTCTACAAAAAATATTAAGAAACGGGAATGTACTAAGGTTTTTCTTCCCAAAAGAAAAAATGAGTTTGTAAACAATATTGTTAATGAGAAATAAAAATTATGTCAAACGAAATTTGTTATAGAAAAAAGCATAAAACAAACAAAATGGGTATATTTTTCATTTGTTAATCACAATTTTTTTTTATTTTCTAATTTGTAATATTATTTTATTATAAATTATGAAAAAATATCTGCATTTTTTCTATTTGTCAAACAATATTTTTTAAAGAAAAAAACAAAAGCATACACAGAAACTAACTTCAAACTGAAGACAGAATAAATGAAAGAATACGGAGATTAATATAATTAATTAATAATTATTATTATTATTATTTTTATTATTATTTATCTTTTTATCTCTTTTGTTTTAATAACAAAAGGTACGTTTATCGAAACTTGCGTTATATTGAAATTAATTAACTAATAGAAATAAAATTAATTTATTAATTTCTGTTAACCCTTTATTTTCGACAAAGTAAAACTTTGCAGACACATGGCAAATGGTGGGGAAAAAAACTAAAATCAATGCTAACTTGAATTATACGAAATGAGATGCGCAATAAAAAAGCATGGGACGGAGGAGTTTTTTCTCGTAATTAAGAAAAGCGATTCTTTGGCTTTTTGCTTGGAGGAGTGAAATCAGTTTTAATTAAGAGGGACGGGATATAATTTAGGAAAAGAAGAATTGTCGACTGTTGTCTTTTAAGGGTGGAGAGAAGTTGTTTGTGGATTCACATTGAATTCGAGGGAGCAAGAGAGGAAGAGAGAGAGAGAGAGAAACGTCACGTCGATATCGTCTTACGTAGATATCTCGAGCTTTACGGTGATTATCCTTGACTGGTTGAGCTTCATGGTGGGAAACTCTCGAAGGGATTATCTTCTCCCCTCTCCTCTTCTATTTCACTACCCCTCTCTCTGTTTTCCCTTCTCACTTCACCCCCCACTCCTACTTCCTTTCAACCCTTAACTCCGTCAGAGACATTCTACCCCGATACACCCTTCAACCTCCTGTCGATATTTCAGCAGCCTTATCTACTTCCCAGCCAAATATATACTGTACAATTTCAACTACATTTCTACGGACATATATATATAGTATATATACTATATATTCTATATATAGTATATATACTATATATTCTATATATAGTATATATACTATATATACTATATATAAACATAATTGTGTGAAACATTTCTCCATTATTTTTCGGGAGAGATAGAGAGAGAGAGAAAAATGTTTTCCTGGAGACACTAACTCAAACTGTGAACACGTCGATATATTAATTAGAATTTTCTCGAGTGAGAGAAAAGAAAGATTAGCTATCTCTTAATGGGGGAAGGGGACTTTTTTTTGGAATTACGGCTATAGTGTGAATTCGTGTCTTGAATACAGGAGAAGATTAAGTGATTCGCAAGAAACGAATAAGACGTACACCTTTTTCTATTTCCGCTTTTAATGAGAGAAAGAGGTATTTTTTTTTCCTTTTTCTTTTAAAAAGAGTGGAATTTATTTATTAACAAAACACTTTTGTGAATGAGATTTTCCGTGTGGAAAAATAAGATGATCTTCTATTACTGCAATTACCAAGTTTATCAATTTAGAGAAGAGAAGAAAATAATGAAGAAATAATAAAGAAAATAAAAAATTTTCTACTATTGAAACAAAAAGAATTTTATAAATAATAATTTCAATCTTTTAGTAGATAACTTTTATTAATTGATTTAATTTTTTAATCTTTTGTATATTAAATATATTAATCTCCGTATTCTTTCATTCATTCTGTTTGCAATTTAAAGTTAGTGCATGCATTTGTTTTTTTTTTTTCTTTAAAAAATATTGTTTGACAAATCGAAAATATGCAGGTATTTTTTCATAATTCAAAATAAAATAATATTGGAAATTAAAAAATAAAAAAAAATTTTGATTAACAAATGAAAAATATAACCATTTTATTTTGTTTATTATATGCTTCTTTCTATAACAAATTTCGTTTGACTGTTCAAAATTATGCAAATTTTTCTCCCTCTTATTTATACAAAATAGAAAATTATTAAAAGATTATAATTAAGAAATAGAAAATAAATACCCATTTTATGCATAATTTTCATTTCTCAATAACATTTAAATATAATGTTTATTATTTCTTTATTATTTCTCAATAAATATTGTTCACAAACTAATTTTTTTATTTTGGGAAAAAAACATTACATATTCCCGTAATCTGAATATTTTTGTAAAAAATTTTCAATTTTCATAAGGTAATAATTTACATCATTTCAATTTCTTAATTATAATTATTGTTTTAATATAATTCAAAGTTTTTCAAAAATAAAAGAAAAAATATTTATAAATTCTATTTGTCAATTAGAATTAGAAATAATAATTGAAAATGTAATTGAAAATTTTTAAATCTTTAGAAAATAAAGGAAAGAAATTTATAATAATTAAAGATGATCGAGAGATAAAATAATTATTTTATATTATAAATATATTTGTTTCTGTAACTTCTTCAAAACTATTTTCATATTCAATTATTATCTAAAATTTTAACTAAAATTCATTTTTAAAGCAATTTTTATTAGAAAATTCTATAAGAATTCAATTATTTAATTACAAAAGTAAATTATATAATTGAATGTTTCTTAAAATTTAATTCTTATAAAGAATTTTATTACCAAATTTTAAAATAATTGAATTCTTTTGACGTGAATTTTAATAAAATTCTTAAGAATAGTTACATTTTTCAAAAAATTCGATTAAAATTAATTGTAATAAAAATAATTGACATTCTGCGATGAGTTGTATTATTTCTGAAAATAATTGAATTACTTGAAAAGAAATAATGTAAATAATTGAATTCCTATGAAATTTTTATTATTTATGAAAATAATTAAATGTTTGCGTACATTTTTATTAAACATTTTTTTTTAAATAATTGATTTCTTTTGGGTAGAGATATTGAAAATTATTAAAATGAGTAAAATTTTGGAAAATAATTGAATTATGAAAAAAAATTATTATTTATAAAGATAATTAGGATTTTGACGTAATTTTTTTCAATTTTGAACATAATTGAATTTTGTGATAAGAATTTTATTACTTTTGAAAATAATTGAATTTCTGCAATCATTTGTAACTTCTTCAAATTTTATTTTTTTTAGTGGTTTTTAACTGAAATTCTTCTATAAATCCATTATTTTTAATAATTAATTAAATATATATTGACAAATTTAACTGATTTTAGAAGATTTTGAATTATTAAAATTTTTTAAAAATTTAAGTTCTTAAAAATTTTTAATTAAATTGATTCAAAATTGAAATTTTATAAAATTAAAATTAAAACTTTTTGAAAAAAAAAAAATTTTTAATTTTTTTTATCTATTTATAAAAATTGTAAACGCAACTCTTTTAAAAATGAATTAATTTATAAGTATAATATAATAATTTATAAGTCATTGTTTTATGATAGTTGGTCAAGATTTAAGTTATTTAGAAAGAAATTATTTTCAGAAATCAAAAAAATTGAAGGTTTTGTATTATAATTTATGGTAATTTTGTAGTTTATGAGGCAAACAAAAAAGACAAAAAAATTTAGAATTTTCTTATGAATTCTAAAAATTTAATTTTTTTCAGTACTTTCAATAAAAATCCCTGTCTTTTCCCTAATTTCCCTGTGTCAGAATATATGATACTACAGTTATAATAATATTAAAACTATATTTCATATTTTATTTCCAGTAGTGTGACTTAGTTATAGTCAGACATGTCAAATTGAAACCTTAAGTTAATTGCACTTGGAAAATGAATTTTAAGTAGTCAAAGTCAATTATGTTCAGAGACAAAACTTATATCATAGTCTTTACACATTTTTCAGTAGTATAAGTCAATTTGAATGAGACGTGTATACAAAAAGAAAAAATAACGTAGAAATGCAAGCTTTGCAACATCGATTTGAAAAAAATCAGTAGTAAAACCAACGTCTAGTCAGACATTTTAGTATTTTCACCGAATGTATCATTTCTTTCAGTGTGACTTTTAACTTTAAGTAGTATAAGTCAATTTAAAGCAGACAAATCTTTAAAGTACAATTTTTATTAAATGTTTTATTATTAAAATCGTTTCTTAATAGTCGAATTTTTCGAATTGCATCATTTACTAACTTTTAGCTACAAATATTTTTCCTTTTAAATAAATTGATTTTAACTAATAAAAATTTTTGAAACGAGTAAATAAAGAGAGAAAGTTTATATAAAAGAAGTTGAATTTACTCAAAGAGATTGTCAATTCTAAGCAATAAATTCTTTTATTTAGAAAGAGAAGTTTTAAAAGGGGAGTATTAAAATAAAATTCATAAGGACAATTTGAGAATACGACTCAATGATCATCGGTAGTAACTGTGAACTTTTATGACCTTTGTTATATCTTCATTTTGTGACTTAATATCACGTCCAATTGGTCAGAGGGCTATAAAATTGACGGGAAATTGACTTTTATACACAGTAAATGATGGATCCTAACAAATATAATACCTTTTCCGTCAACAATAATGTTTCATCGCTTTACAACAATTTTATTAGAAGGCACGACAAAAAAAAAAAAAAAAAAGAATTACGAACAAATTTATTACACACGATGTAGTCAAAAACAAATTTTTATTTCCTCCTTCTACTTCTTAAAAACAAACTTTTTAAGATTTTCATCCGAGAAAATTTGTATAAAAATCTTTTATTTTATTTGATAAAGAGAATTCATATTATTTTCACAAAAATTATCCTAAAATACAAATTTTGCTCACTAGGGGAAAAAAAAACTTCACGAAGAAAAATAAAATTTTAATTTCAATACATAAAATAATTATAATAATTTTAGTTCATAAATAATAATGATAATAGTTCATAATAAAATAACATAATTTTTTTTTTGGCCATAAATTCTAAAAATTTAGAAAAAATATATCACAGTAAAAATTACTGTTTTAGTTCATTTTTTTCTTTTGGCGAAATTTAAAAACATGAGTTATATAGTATATATTATTACGAGCGTTAAATGCGGTAAATTATGTTTAACGATTAATATCCATATATCTAGAAATTGCATATGGGTTATGCATACGAGTAAGTCCAAATGTTCTGTTAATTACTAATTGTTCGTTGGATAAAATGAAATATAAGTACATAAATTTGTGAAACGTAAGTACAATTTAAATACGTCTTTGTAACTTTTGATGAATATATAAAATGTATGCTGATAATGTGAATTTTACCAGCAGAAAATTTACTCTTGTTTGTACATTTCAAATATATACTGAATAACGTTTCCAAATATGTGCCTAATATGTATATCGTTTCGTTATTTTACTGATTAAAACAGTTCACATGAAATTACAGTCTCATTAAAAAACACTTTTTGCCCTCTCACAACTAAATTATGAATATTAACGGTATATAATTTTCAATGATAATTCGTTACTCAATAAACAAACTTTGTGCTATTTTTATTATACCAGTCATCATATAATTATTATTTTTCTTATTATTGTAAATAAAAAAATTATTAAATAAATAATAATTTATATTATAATTATTTTTGTTATTAACAATTATTATTATTATTATTATTATTATTATTATTATTATTATTATTATTATTATTATTATTATTATTATTTACTTTTATTATCATTATTATTTTCATTATTCAAATTATTATAATTTTTTCTTTATTCAGAATTGCCACAAAAATTTTATTTTATTTTTCCCTGACTTTTCCCTAATTTCCAGACTTTTTCCTGACTGATTTTCACTTTTTCCCTGACCCTAAAGAATATTCTGATTCACTCTAAAAATAATTAGATACTAAAAAAATGTTCTATACTTTTATTTGCAAATTTCTCTAAAAGTAAAATTATTCAAAAACATCAATAATTTCTTTTTTAAATAAATATTTAATTATTATTATTTTTCCATGGGAACTAAGATTTTGGAAATTTCTAATTCAAACCTTTTAAAATTCAATAATTTATAATAATTAAAGGTGACCGAGTGACAAAATCATTATTTTTAATAATTTATGATAAAGTTCTTTTGGGAAATTTTAAATTCATTTGCTTAAATTTACGAAATTTAGATTACTCGGAAATTCTTCAATTAAATAACATTAGAAATTGAAAACTTGAAAGAATTTTAAAAAATGTCGATGAAGCTTTTTGAAAAAATTAGTTCCATAGAATTTTTAATTAAAAGAATGAAAAATTCAAATTTTCAAAAAATTTAATTTGAAACTTTTACAAAATTTAATTATTTCTAAAACTTAAATTAATTTATAAATCAATTTTTATTAGCAAATTCTACGAGAATTCAATTATTTAAATACAATAACTACAATAACATTAAATAATTAATTGAATAATTTAATGTTTCTTAAAATTTATTTCTCATAAAGAATTTTATCAACAAATTTTTAAATAATTAAATTCTTTCAGTCAATTTTAATAACATTTTTAACAATTATTACATTTTTTGAGAAATTCGATTGAAATTGTATAAAAAATAATTGAACTTCTGCAATGAGTTTTATTATTTATGAAAATAATTGAATTATTGCGAAGAATTGTATAAAAAAGTTTCAAACAATTGGTTTTTTTCCAAAAAATTTATGCAAATTCTATTTTTAATAATTTAATTCCTATGAAATTTTCATTATTTTAGAAAATAATTGAATATTCGTGTAGAACTTTGTCAAAAATTTTTTTAAATAATAGAATTCTTTTGGGAATTTTTTTTAAAATAATAGATATACAAATTATTGAATTGAAAACAATTTTTGAAAATAATTTAAATTTTGCAATAAATTTTATTAAAATTTTATGAAAATAATTGAATTTTATTAATTTTGAAAATAATTGAATTCTTGTGATGAATATTGTTAGTTATGAAAATAATTGACTTCCACCAAAAGATTTTATTATTTATAAAAATAATTAAATTCCTGTAAAGAATTTTAAAATTTATGAAAAATAATTGAATTACTACGAAGAATTTAATGACAAATTTTAAAATATTTGATTTTATTGAATTTTGGAGAAGAATTATGCTATTCATTTATAAAGATAATTGAAATGTTGACAATTTTTTTTAGATTTTATGAAAATAATTGAATTTCTGTGGAAGGAATTCTATTTATTTTGAAAATAATTGAATTCTTTTGATGAATATTGTTATTTATAAAAAATTATTAAAATGTTGACGAGAATTTTTTTTAAATTTTTGAAAATATTTGAATTTTTAAAAAAAATTTAATATTTATTAAGAAAGTTGATTTTTTCAAAGATTTGGTTTAAAATTTTTAAAATTGAAAGTTTGAAACTAATTTTAACAGAATTGAAATTAAAGTTTTTCAAAAAAATACCTCATTTAATGATTTATAAGTAATAACTTTATGGCAGTTCTTCAATAGAATGAAGTTATTTAAAATAAATTATTGTCAGAAATTGAACAAATTTAACGTTTTTTTAGAATTCGTGGTAATTTCATAGTTTATAAGGCAAACAAAAAGACACAAAAATTCGGAATTATTTTATAAATTCTAAAAATTTAATTTTTTCAGTACTTTTAATAAAAATCCCTGACTTTTTCCTGATTTCCCTGACCTCTGGTAACCCTGTTATTTAGTATTGGCAGGTTTACCAATAAAAATTATCTTTCCTATAAAGTGTAATTATTATTATTATTATTATTATTATTATTATTATTATTATTATTATTATTTTATTATTATTATTATTATTTTATTATTATTATTATTATTACGATAATTATCATCATTATTACTATGTTTTAAATTATTATAATTATTATTAAAATTATGATGATTATTACTATTTTTAATTTTGTAAAATAACAATTTCGATTCTGAACCGTTAGCCTATTGCCAGTGGGACGATTAAATTATTATTACGCACCGATGATTAAAATGTCAACGCTAAAGGCTATTAATTAAAAGCCCATTTATCCAAGAGAAGTTTCTCTTCGATAAAATTTTATTCCAATGCTTTCCATTAACGTTAACAGTTTATTAGCGTATAAAATATATTTTCAAAAAAAAAAAATAAAAAAAAATGTAAAAAAAAACTCTACCTGTATTTACAAAAATGCTTTTTACTATTTTTTTCTGCTTTCGGAGTTAAAAAGCAAACACAAATATGGAAATTTAAACAAAAAATAAAAGAGAGATTTTTATATATTGTAATTTTTTTAAATGTAAATAAAAAAATGGTCAAAGAGAGAAAGAATTTAATTTTGACGGAAAGGTATGAAAATAGCTCTTATAATTAAAAACTTGAGGAATTCAAGAGAGTTAACGATGAAAATTACTGTGTGGAAAGTTTTCGAAAGATGCTTCTCTTCTTGACGATGAAGTTGGTTTGGTGTAAGAGTGAGAGGGGAAAAAATAAAAATGAAGAGAGAGAGAGAGGAAGCAACTGAAAGGAAGGAAGAGCATCGTTCGTTTGCTAGGCTAGGCAAATACCTCCGACTATACATCATCTATAATTAAGAAATGCCTCGCGTTCACGCGCACCCTCACACTGTTTAAGTATTCCGTCGTAATCTTTCTGAAACGAAATTAGAAATAATGAAAAGATATAAACAAATGAAAGATGGCTCGAGTCCAAGTACACACATGCGCTTTATTTTTTTTTCTCTCTCTCTCTCTCTCTCTCTTAAAAAAAAAAAGTGTGTGACAGTATTATACACCGAGCACAATGAATCAATTATGTTGAAAAGAAAACACGTACTTTATTTTACAGTGAAAAAGAAAAGGGAAAGCTAAAAATAAAGGAAGCACTTAAAAAATATATATATAGATACAAAAAAGTAAAGTGAATTTACGTTTCGGTTGTCAAGTCAGACAAAAGAGAGAAAAAAAGCGAGAGAAAGAGAGAGAGAGAGAGAGAAAGAGTGGACGTTGATTTGGGTCGTAAGATAAATGCACTTAATTTGCTTCATAAAAAAATTAAATATTAAAATTTCACTTAAGACATCACGAGGAGTAATCGCACATTCTTTGATTTCGAGTTAATTAAATAAATTTTTAATGAACATGTACGAAAATTATAAATGCTCTTATAAATTAAATAACGAAATTACATCTGCAATAACAGTTTTTTATTTTTAGTTTTTACTCTTTCTCTCTAAAAAAAAACCAATAGATTTTTAAAATTTATTTTTGTAAAAATTTCAATGAAAACTTTATAAAATAAAAGTATATTATATTCATAATATATAAGAGGGAAAATATATATAGATTTGAAATATTTGATTTTAATTAATTAGAGAACAACATTTTTAAAAATAAATAAACTGAAAATAATAATAATAATAATAATAATAATAAAAATAAATAACAGTATAAAATTTCTTCAGCAAACTTGTATCTTTTTCTGCCGAGTAAATTAGAAAGATAGTCTTTAATTGCCAAGCACTTGTGGCTCACTTTATCTCATTCCCAAAGAGAAATGATAAAGAAATTAAATTACTTTTAAAGAAAATTTCTTATTTTTAATTAGTTGTACTTTCTATTTAAAAAAAAAATGTATTTCGAAAATACTTTTTGTTTTTAGAAAGAAAAGTGTCTATTTTTAATATAATTTACACTCTCTATTCAAGAAAATTTATTTATTTAGAATATTTTCTTTAGTAGAATCTAGAAAAAATGGACTTATTTTAATATTTTTTTATTTGCCTATTTTTGATTAAAAAAAATTTTTTTTACTTATACTTTTTAAGTTATTTTCCAAGTGAAGTCTGGAGAAAGGCTAGACATTTCGAATTTGAAAAAATCCAGTAGTACAACTAATGTCTAGTCAGACATTTTAGTATTTTGAATTTGAATTTAGAAAATTTTAGAGAAATTACAAATGATTGCAAAATTCAATTATTTTTAAAAGTAATAAAATTCTTAGCAAAAATTCAATTATGTTCAAAATTTTTTTAAAATTCTTGTCAAAATTTCAATTATTTCTTAAAATAATAATAAAATTCTTCTCGGAAATTTAATTATTTTCAAAAATTTTAATAAAATTCTTGGCAAAATTTAAATTATTTTCAAAAAATTTCTTCAATTTAATGATTTTTAATATCTATTATTTTCATAAAATAATAAAAATTTCAAAGAAATTCAATTATTTACAAATTTTTTATAAATTTCTTCGCAATATAATTCAATTATTGTTCTAAATAATAACATTTTGAGAGGGATTCAATTATTTTTCTAAATAAAAAAATTCTTTTTAGAAATTTAATTATTTTCATAAATAATAAAACTCATCGCAGAATTTTAATTATTTTTAATCAAATTTTAATCAAATTTTAATCAATTTCCTCGACGAATGTAACCATTAAAAAGTTTTTTTTTAAATTCGTCAAACGAATTCAATTATTTAAAAATTTTTTGATAACATTCTTTATGAGAATTTAAGAAACATTCAAATATACAATAAATTATTTTTTGTATTTAAATAAATGAGTTGTAGTAGAATTTCATAATAACAATTGATTTTAAAATGAATTTCAGTTAAAAATAAATGAATTTGAAAATTTTCAAAAACTTGTTTTAAAAACAAATAAAAATAATGGATTTATAGAAGAATTTTAGTTAACACAAAAAAATTTAATTTCTCTTCTCAATCATTTAACTATCATTTAATCATTTAATTTTCGTAAATCATAAATTTTTTACAGTGATTCAATTATTTTTGAAAAAAGTAAAATTCTTCTTAGGAATTCAATTATTTTCACAAATAATAAAACTCAATGAGGAAATTCAATGATTTTTAATACAATTTTAATCGAATTTCTCGGAAAATGTAATTATTTTTAAAAATTTTTATTAAAATTCGTCAAACGAATTCAATTATTTAAAAATTTTTTGTTAAAATTTTTTATGAGAATTCAAATTTAAGAAAAATTTAAATATTCAATAAATTATTTTAGGTATTCAAATAAATAAATTGTAGTAGAATTTTATATTAAAAATTGATTTTAAAATGAATTTCAGTTAAAAACAAATGAATTTGAAAATTTTCAAAAAACTGTTTCAAAAATTAATAAAAATAATGGATTTTTAGGAAAATTTTAGTTAACACTAAAAAAAATTTAATTTTTTTTCCCAATCATTTAATCATTTAATATTCATAAATCATAAAATGTTTGCAGTGATTCAATTATTTTTAAAATAGTAAAATTCTTCCTTGGAATTCAATTATTTTCACAAATAATAAAACTCAATGTAGAATTTCAATTATTTTTAATAGAATTTTAATCAAATTTCTCGGAAAATGTTATTATTTTTTAAAAATTTTATTAAAATTCAATTATTTAAAAATATGTTGGTAAAATTCTTCATGAGAATTTTGAATTTTAAGAAACATTCAATTTTTTAATAAATTGTTTATTTTTGTCTTTCAATAATTTAATTGTAATAGAATTTTTTAAGAAAAATTGATTTAAAAATTAATTTTAGTAAAAATTTTAAATAATAATTGAATATTAAAAGCAATACAGCGTGAATTTTTAGAAATAATTGAATTTTTAAATTCAATTTCTTGAAAAAGTGTAATTGAATTTTTTTAATATTATTTAAAGTTTTTATTTTATAATTTATATTTAATTGAAGAATTTACGAATAATTGAAATTTGTAAAATTGAATATTGTAAATAAATGAATTTTGAAAATAGTAGACGAACTTTTTAAAAAATTAATTGATTTAAAGAAAATTTTTAGTGTAAAATTCTTAAAAATAATAATTGAATTGAAATGATGAAAATAATTTTGAAGAAGTTACAGTAATAATATTCTTATAATATAAATAAAATTTAAAATTTAAATTCACAATAATAAAAAGTTGAAAAATATTATTTCACGAATTTAAATTCTGTGTAATTAAAAATCAATAAATTTTAGTAGAATTCATGTAGAAATTCTATAGAATCATTATAGGGAAATTCTTTAAAATATTCACTAGAATTCATATAGCATTCTATATGAATTCTAGTGAAACTATTATTCTAGTGAAATTCTATAGAACTTTTTCAGCTGGGTTAAGTCAGACATTCTAATAGTTTAAATAAATTTTATACATTTTAGTAATATTTCAAAGTAGTAAAAGTCAATTACGATTAGAAAAATTTCAAAGACCAGTTGAATTTATTTATTACCTTTTTTCAGTAGTATAAATCAATTATAGTCAGACATCTCGAATGTAATTTTTTTCGAAAAATTTTTTTTTCAGACTTCAAGTAAAAAAAAAATAGGAATTTCTTTCGAACAATTGACAAGAATGAGTGAGAGAGAAGAAAATAAATGATTTTTAATATTTTGATTTTTCTCTCCAACTCACGAATAAAACGTAACGCGACAGATTTAGTAGAAATATATATCGATTATGGGTTTTTTTAAAGGCAATTGCTGCGGGAATTTCTCGTATTTGAATTTCACGCCCCAATGCACAAATAGATTCAATTTTTAACGAACCATGTCCATCTCGCACCAATGCGTCATCGTACTGATCGAATAGTGTTTCGCCGCATAAATCTAACGTAACTCGCGCCATATGAGCATTGACTGTACGTTCATATTCTATACTATATCTATATTTTGCATCCATTGGATACATACTATATGAAAATATACTACACCTCTCCCACTACATTATATATACATAAGAGGCAAAAATCATATATTTCTCGAGAAAAACTTTTTGTTCACATGCCAATGCACTGTCTCCAAATTGAACTTTTTTTTTCTAAAAAAAAGAAGTGATAAAAGCGGGAAAAATATTCGAAATTTATTTTTCTTCCTAGTTTCAAAAAATTTATACGCGTTACTGGTTTGGAAAAATTTTCAATTAGCAAAATGTGTTCCAATATCCAATTCTCGTAAGTTTTCTATGTAGAACACTGACAAGAAAATTTGTTTACTCTGTTGTAAAGTAAGTTTTTTTTCCATATTTTTTTCACAATTACTATTTGAAGAATATTCTTTCGAATAAAATCGAAAAGAAAAATTAAAAAGAAATCCAAAGGTGAAAATTAATATCACTACCATTATATTAATACTAGAAAAATAAATAATTAAATTTTTTTAATAATAATAATAAAATTATTATATAATTAATAAAAAATATAAAATATATAAAAAATTAAAACTTTTCATCATTGATATACGGGAATAGTAATGAATATTAATTAAATTTTTCCCATATTGTGAAAAAAAGGAATCTCAACTGAATAGAAATTCTAATAATAAATTTAAAAAAAAAAACTGTGATAAATTTTTTTCTCTTCTAATTTTCAAAAATTCGATATATTTCGTCATATATACATATTTTTGTCGAATAACCTCAAGTGAAAATATCTACAAGTGTGAGTTGTTCATATGGAGGTAATTAGTGGCTCTTTTAGAAATATTCATATACTGTAATTAGTGAGCACACGATGTTGACTTCATCACGCAATATTAAAAGAGAGAATTATTACCATTAGTCGTCTTGATAAAATGGAAACATGAATATTTTATCGAATAAATAAAATAAGCAGTAGACGCTATTACTTAATGTCAAATTAATTAGTCACTTATTTGTAATTACATATAAAGTTGACCGTTATATTTGTAACTTCAAGGTAAAATTATTTGCACACATGAAATTCTGAATAAAAAAGTTAACATCAATTTGAAATTTTATTTTTTTCCAATTTTGCCTATTTTCTTCTATTTTCTTCTATTTTTTCAATTTTTTCTTTTTTTCTATCTTTTTCTATTTTTTGTATTTTTTTATTTTAATGGAAGAACGAATTTAACAAATTAAAAATTTATTCACTCTTTTATTTTCTTTTTCTATTTATTCCATATTTATCGAGGAGCGAAATTTTCAAATTAAAAAATTTTTTCCTTTTTCGTCAATTTTGTCGGATTTTTTTTTCTGGTTTTATAGAAAAACATTTCACTTTTTGATAATAAACGGTGAATTTTTATATGCACTGTAAATAAAGCAGTAATTGCAAAAATAAAATATTTGAAAATATTCGCTCTAAATCTTAAAATTTAAAAAAAATTAACTGAGTCAAATTTAAAGAGTTGATTTTATTTATTATGAAAAGCAAAAAATTAATTAAAAAGAAAAATTGCAACATTTGAAAAAGTAACTTTTAGGTGAGGCGTATGAAAAATGTCCAATTTTTATTTTTTGAATCTTTATATTATAGAATACTTTTTATCTAATAAGAATTAATTATAATTTCTTTTAATCGAAAAAATAATTGTCAAAAACATTATGTTTTTGAATGACCGTTAGACAGAATGTTTATAACTGCGAAATAATTTTTTTTTATAATCTTCAAAATACCGAATTATCAGTTCTAAAAATTTTTATTTTTTATATTTATTATTTACATTAATATTTTCATTTTTCGAATTATCAATTTTGATTTTTAATAAACATTATTTTATATATTTGTTAATAATTATAATAATTATATTCCCGAATTATTATTCAATGTAATTTTAATATTACCGAATTACTAATTTTTATAAAATTTATTGTTTTAAATCATATTTTTTTTATAATGTGTAAATTTTCTAAATTCTAAGATTTTTATAACTTTTATTTTATCGAAATATCATTTGTTATAAAATTTTTTTCTTAGAAATATTTTTCAAACTAATTTTAACCTTTTCAAATTAACATTTCTTATAATTTTCTTTACTCCTAATTATTCTTCTTTATAATTTCTATATTTTCTAACTTGTATTTCTTCTAACTATAATTTTACCGAATTGTCACTTCTCATAATTATTATTACTTCGAATTAGTATTTTTCCAAATTTTTGTAATATCTAATAATTTTTTATACGATTTTCTTTATTGTATAATAACCAGTTTTTATAATTTTATTTTGTTGGTATAATTATTTTGCATAATTTTCATGTTACCGAAATTATATTTAAAAAAATTTTTTATTACTCGAATTTTTATTTTTTCTAATATTTATTCTTAGAAACTAGAAAATTTATACATTATAAAAAAAAATGATTAGGAACAATAAATTTTATAAGAATTGGTAATTCGGTAACGGTAATATTAAAATTATATTGAATAATAATTCGGAATATAATTATTGTACTTATTAACAAATCTATAAAATAATGTTTAGCAAAATTGATAATTCGAAAATGAAAATAATAATGTAAATAATAAATATAAAAAATAATAATTTTTAGAACTGATAATTCGGTGATTTGGAAATTATAAAAAATATTCTTTCGCAGTAATAAACAGTCGTTTAAAAACAATAATGTTTTTGGCAATTATTTTTTCGATTAAAAGAAATTATAATTAATTCTTATTAGATAAAAAGAATTTCAATAAAATAAAGATTTGTAAAATAAAAATTGGAGACTTTTCATGCGCCTCTTTTAAATAATTATTGAAAGAAATTATATGAAAAAAAATGGTGAAAAAATAGCGTCTGAATAGAATTAATTTTGACTACTGGGAATTAATAAAATTTTTATTCTCTCATTCTCATGAGTGCATTTGACAGAAATTGATTTATTTATATTTTTGATAGAAGCATCGATGTTACAAAATTTTTCATTAGTTTGAATAGAGTTCATATACTACATTTGTTAAATTTACGTTATTGATTAAAAATTTTTTTTAGTTATATGGAAAAATTCTTTTTTTTTTGAAATAAACGAATTCGTTGTTGGCATTTGATTGAATAAAAATATCTATTATACAAGATGCCATATAATACTTATTTATCTCTATATGAAATAAAATTTAATTAAACTTTTTTTATCTAAATAAATATTTTTGTTAAAAGAAGAATTTTGTGTTTTTCGTTTTTAAATTTACTTTTATTTTATTTTCATAAAAAACGTGAAGGGAAAAATAAATAAAAAGCTCAAAAATCTGTTCATTCTCGCAAATGTGTGAAATAATCCGTTTTATAATAATTTTTACCATAAATATTTTAGCGTGCTTGTAAAAAAATTAAAAAAAATACAAATTTAAAATATTTATTGGGAGTTTTTCTTCTCTTTTTCCTCTTTTTTTTTAAATGCATCATCAGTTAATTGAAATACGTTGTAGATTTTACTTTTTGAAATATATATTATACAGGGAGCAATTACGAACCAATGTTTGCTAAACGGATATTTTCAGTTTAGGTAGACATCGATTTCCTAGTGAAAAGGATATATGCTGATATAGAAACGCATTCGCGAGAAGTTTTTAGAGCAAAATACGATCCATTTGTCAGAATTTTGTTTGGCGAGCGCGTAAATTACAAACGTTCTCGAAACTATTTTGCCGATTTTTTCCCTCAATAAATGACTGGTTTCATCAATTTAAAGCTTCGGCTTTTATACTTTTTCTCTCGTTTGAAAATCACTTTTTTTCGCATTAAAAAAAAATGTATAAGATAATCTGATTGATTAAATAATCCTACCAAGAGGGAAATCAATGAAATTATTTTTTTTTCCCCTCGAAAAATAATAAAAACAATCCTACACTTTTTTGTATTCATGATTAGGAGTAAAAAAAAAAAACGAAAATAGAGATAAAAAAGGCGAATTAAAAAAAATATGAAATAAATCTAATGAAAGTAAACATTTTTTTATAATTGTTTCTTCAGTGTATAAAAGGAAAATAAGAATTAAAAGAATGAAAAATATTAGAGTAGTGGAAAAAAATTTTTTCAATGAGGGAAAAGTCTGTGAATGACACAATTGGATTTAGACTGATTATTTTGACGTCAAAGTTAATGAACTTTACAGTGTAGAGTTTCGTCATGATTTACGAAGAATCAAACGTACGTTTGTCAGTCAATTATACGATAAATCAATGAGTTATTTAAAGAGTCGGTAATAAACAATTCAAATATAGTTGACAGCATTGAAATAATGTGGAAATGAAATCTTATTTTTTTAATATATAAACGAATGAATAAATGGAATGTAAATAGAATATATACTTTCAGGCATAAATGCCAATTTGCATGTCACTCGTTGACGATTCACATAAATTTTAAATTAACATATGAACAGACTTGTAATATGGATTAATGTACGTATAATAATGATATGCATATTCCAACACACTGAGTTGCATTATGGATTCGACAAACCATTGCTCGTTTTGTATTTACATAAATATCAACAAACCGTGTGTGTCCATTTTCAATTTCTATGTCACGCTTTGGCGTTTTGTTCTAAAACGCCAAAAGCATGACGTGTTTCAAATAATTCACTATAAATACGATTTGAAAAAAGGAGAAATTTTTTTTTTCCAATAAAAATGTATTGAAAATTTTTTTAAAAATGAAAATATTATAGAAATTAGGAAAATTAAATAATAAATAAAATAATAAATAAAATGATGAATTAAATAATAATACGCTTTGTGCATGATAATTAATTTTAATAAAGTAGAAAAAACTAGTTAAAAATAAAGTAAAAAACTGAAAAAAGTAGTAGAAAAAATAGTTATCGAAAAATTTAATTTGACGACGCGATTTTTTTAATAATTTTTAAATTACATTGTAAAATAAAACTTTTTGTTTTAAACAAATATTTCAATACCTATTTAATTTTCCACTGGAAATAATATATTTTAAATGATTTCAATGAAAAGAATTTTTGAAATTTAACTATTTCTAAAAATTCCAAGTGTAATTCTCCCAAAATTCAATCATTTTTTTGTTGAAATTTTTAAATAAAATTATTCAAAATTATAATCATCTTATTTAAAAAAAAAATAAAAATTATTACTACAGTTTTACAACAATTAAAATTCAAAAAATCGTTTGAAATTTAATTTATTTCTCAAAATTAACACTATAACGTTTCTAATATTAAATGATTATCTAAAAGTTTAACTGAAATACAATTTTAAATCAATTCTTGTTAGAAAGATCTACGAGAATTCAATTATTTGAATACAAAAATTAATAATTTATTGAATAATTGAATATTTCTTGAAATTGCATTCTTATAAAGAACTTTAGCAAATTTTTTTTTAATAATGTGATTCGTTCGATGAATTTTAATAAAATTTTCAAAAATAAATAAATAATATCATTTTTCGAAGAAATCATTTAAAATTGTATTAAAAATAATTAAAATAAAATAAAATTAATCAAACAATTCAATTTTTGGGAAAATTTTTATTATTTATGAAAATAATAGAAAAATATTAAAAATTGTTCAAAAAAAAAAAAAAAAAAAATTTTTAAAAAATTCATCTGTTTTGAAGAAAATTTAAGTTCGTACGAGGAATTTAATTATAATTGTAATGAAAATATCTACTTGAATTTTTCTAAAGAGTTTATCATAATTTTTAAAAATAAATGAACTCTATCAACAAATTTTGTTAAACAGTTAAACTTTTTTTAAAATAATTCAATTCCATCAAGAAATTTCCATCAAATTGTATTTAAAATAATTGAATTTTTCCAAAGAATTTTGTAACTTTTTATGACTGAAATTTTATTAAATTAGTATATTAAAACTAATTGAATTTCGATGACAAACTTTTGAAGTCAATTAAAAATTTCTACAAAGAATTTTATTATAATTTTTTGAAAACAATTGAATTTTTATGAAGAATTTCGTTACAATTTTTTTAAATAATTGAATTTTTTCGAAAAATAATTGCATTTTTTTAAAGAATTCATTTAAAATTGTAGGTATTAAAAATAATAATTAATAATAAAATCGAATTTTTCGAAGAATTCATTTTAAATTGTATTAAAAATAATTAAAATGAAGTTAAATTAATTAAATAATTAAATTACTGGGAAAATTTTCATTATTTCTAAAAAATAATAGAAAAATATAAAAAATTATTAAAAATAGTTTTAAAAAATTAAATTTGTAAAAAAATTAATCTTTTTTGAAGAAGATTTAAGTTCGTACGAGGAATTTAATTATAATTGTAATGAAAATATCTACTTGAATTTTTCTAAAGAGTTTATCATAATTTTTAAAAATAAGTGAATTCTATCAACAAATTTTGTTAAACAGTTCAACTTTTTTTAAAATAATTCAATTCCATCAAGAAATTTCCATCAAATTGTATTTAAAATAATTGAATTTTTCCAAAGAATTTTGTAACTTTTTATGACTGAAATTTTATTAAATTAGTATATTAAAACTAATTGAATTTCGATGACAAACTTTTGAAGTCAATTAAAAATTTCTACAAAGAATTTTATTATAATTTTTTGAAAACAATTGAATTTTTATGAAGAATTTCGTTACAATTTTTTTAAATAATTGAATTTTTTCGAAAAATAATTGCATTTTTTTAAAGAATTCATTTAAAATTGTAGGTATTAAAAATAATAATTAATAATAAAATCGAATTTTTCGAAGAATTCATTTTAAATTGTATTAAAAATAATTAAAATGAAGTTAAATTAATTAAATAATTAAATTACTGGGAAAATTTTCATTATTTCTAAAAAATAATAGAAAAATATAAAAAATTATTAAAAATAGTTTTAAAAAATTAAATTTGTAAAAAAATTAATCTTTTTTGGAGAAGATTTAAGTTCGTACGAGGAATTTAATTATAATTGTAATGAAAATATCTACTTGAATTTTTCTAAAGAGTTTATCATAATTTTTAAAAATAAGTGAATTCTATCAACAAATTTTGTTAAACAGTTCAACTTTTTTTAAAATAATTCAATTCCATCAAGAAATTTCCATCAAATTGTATTTAAAATAATTGAATTTTTCCAAAGAATTTTGTAACTTTTTATGACTGAAATTTTATTAAATTAGTATATTAAAACTAATTGAATTTCGATGACAAACTTTTGAAGTCAATTAAAAATTTCTACAAAGAATTTTATTATAATTTTTTGAAAACAATTGAATTTTTATGAAGAATTTCGTTACAATTTTTTTAAATAATTGAATTCTTTCAAGATACTTAATTAAATATGTATTAGAAATATTTATTTTATTTTTATTTTTTATTACTTATATGAAAATAATTGAATGTTTGCAAAGAATTTTATAACATTATTTTTTAAATAATAATTGAATTTCTTTTGGGATTTTCAGAAAAATTACCGTTTTCAAGAAACTTTTCCACTTTCTATTTGGTTTTTCTTCTGATTTATTGTAATTTTTTTAATGTACTAGTGAGATTTTTCGAACGATATTTCGAGAGAACTGTGTATAGGCAAACACGTAGTGACCGTATTTCACGCAAGTGGAAAGAGAACGAAAGAGAGTGAGAGAGAGAGAGGAAGGGAGTATTAGCACATTCTATAAAAATAAGTTTTTCGGACGTGGAGAGGCGACGAGTTTTCTGCGAATGGATAAAAGACTTTTTGATCGAGAGTCCCCGGGGGAGTACTTACGTGAGACGTATGAGCAAAACTGACATACAATCGGATTCGATATACGTACACCTCGTGAATCGGTGAACTCAATGACGAATTTTGAAATGAAATACTCTATACATATAGAAACTTGGAAAATTCAACGGAGCATTTTACTTCCGGGAGTTAATAAAGTACACTTGAATTTTTTTACTTCCCCTCAAAAAAAAAAAAAAAAAAAAAAAATCGTCTTTCAATCCCTTTTCAATGTGTCTACTTTAAGGTATTCGATAGCATTGAACCTATGAAAATTTAATCAAATTTTTTTCCAATATTGATTTTTTTCTTCTCTATTTATACTTTAGGTAATAACTAATAATTTAATATTTAATTTTTTTTTAATGGTTTCGAGAAATTTTCTATTATTATGGCAAAATACTGAATAAAAAGAATATTAGAAGTAGACAATATTAAAAATGAGAAAATAAATAAATAAAATAAATTGTATAAAATAATAATTAAAATAATATTAATACTAATTTCTGAAAAATAAAACCATGTCTGACTCAAAATTTACCTCTTCTAATTGTACTGAATTTATCATTTTTTAATATATAGTTATTAATATAATTATATTTGAAATTAAATTCTACAAACTAAAGGGGGAAAATTTGGTTAAAACACTTCAAAAATACTAATAAAATAAAAAAAAGATACATATATACTCAATTAATAACTATTGGTAAAAGTAGTACAACTTTGTTTTGGTAAAAAAAAAACAAAAAAAAAACAAAAAAACAAATGGCTTCGAAATAGTTTCAAAATATTCAGTGTCAGTAGTATAAGTCAAGCTAAGTCAGACATAAGTTTAGTTTCGTTCTCTATAGAGAAAAATTCTGTATTAAGTAGTACAAGTGAGTTTTAGTCAGACAATATTTTTAGTTTACTTGTTGAATTCACGATAATTCACAAAAAGTCAATTCTTATAAAATTATTTATATTATAGATTAATTTTGAAATCTAATTAATATGAAATCTATTGATTTCAAATGTTTTACTTCTTAACAAAATTAGAAAGTTTACTTATTCTGCATTATTTCTGTTATTATTATTATTATTATTATTATTATTATTATTATTATTATTATTATTATTATTATTATTATTATTATTATTATTATTATTATTATTATTATTATTATTATTATTATTATTATTATTATTATTATTATTATTATTATTATTATTATTATTATTATTATTATTATTATTATTATTATTATTATTATTATTATTATTATTATTATTATTATTATTATTATTATTATTGTTATTATTATTTCATTATTTCTATTTTTATTATTAATTAATTATTTCATTATTTCAATTTTCTCCACAAAATTATTATTTTGCTTTAGAAAAAGAAAAAAAAATATTTGCACAATTTCTATTTTTTAATCTTATTTTTTGTACCAAATTCTGTTTTTCTTTTATAAAAAGGAACTAATTTGCACCATTTCTATTTCTCAATTACAATTCTTAAAAAAAATTCAAATATTTGTTAAAAATAAAAGAACAAATTGTTTTTAATTTATAAATTTGATTTATCAATTATAAATTTCTAACAAAATTTCAAGTTCTTTTTGAAAAAAAGGGAAAAAATTTATATTTTTTAATATGGATTTATTACATATTTCAGGAAAATCTTAAGTATTTTTTTAAAAAGGAGTGAAAAGCTTGCAGAACTTATATTTTTGAATCACGATTGTTATAGAAATTTTTCTTTTTTTTTTTTGAATAAAATAGTAACTTTAGTAATATTTATCTGAGTAGTAAATTTTAATTTCAGTCAAACAAAGAATCAGAATTAAATTTGCAAATAAGTAGTACAAGTAATCTACAGTCAGACGTATTTTATTTTTAAAATAAAATAAACGTTATTTTTTTACAGTATTAACCAACTGATAATTAAACCAAAGTAGTAGAGGTCAATTTTAGTCAGACAAGTTCTTCTAGTTAGTGTTCCAGTAGTAAAACAGATATTCATTACTTATACAAAAATAACAAGAACATAAAAAGTGTTCTACAATTTTTCTTTAATTTTGCTTTGCTTTACGACTGACTGAAAAAATGCCAAATATTTTATTTTTAAATTGTTCAATAGTGACAATATTGAATTTCTCTAAAATAAAGAGATTTGAAAACAGCGCAGTAACTACGAAATAAAATTAGAAACTTCTCTTTTCGACGAAAATTAATTAAATAATTTTACCGCGCCGTATATATGTACATTTTTCCCGTATGTATGTAATTTTCTAACAATAGATGCGAGGAAAATGTCTTAAAAGACGAATAAGTGAGAAGCGCTAGAAACTTTAATGTAAATTATTTCTGAAATAGTCTTTAACATTAGTTTCTCGATTTTAGTAGAAAATTATCCGCCACAAATTGCCTAACTTCATTTCCCTGTCATTTGAAATGAAATAAAGCACACTTGAAAATTACCACTTGCTAAATTCATCTTTTCTCCGAGAGATATGGAAATGTGGCTTTTAACTGTCACACAATTTCAACGAAATTTCATGGAATTTCGAAGCATTTTTAATTTTCTGACAAATTCAAATTTGATTTAATTTAATTTTTTACTTTTCCTTCTCCTTCTTTTTCTAATTTTGACTAATTGTTATCGATTAAGAAAATAATTCACTCTATTAATTCACTTTACTTAATTTTTTTCAAGTTTGTAAGTGTCTGTAAAAATAAAATGCGTAAAAAAGAGGGAAGAAGAGAAGTAGATAATAAAAAGGGGGTGGAATTTTTTACTTTTAAATTTTTGATTTTTTTTCGTTTTTATTAAAGTTTCTTGTGAAGATAGGGACTTATGTAGATTGGATATTTCCCAAGCCTAAAGTGATCTTCTTGTCTATGAAACGGACTTTTTCTTTTCTCAAAATCCTATACTTTTGTGTATCCTTACGACTTTGCTCTCGTTTCACAAAAAAAAAGAAGGAAAAAAAAACTTTTTACTTGCCAGATGTCTCAACGTTGCTTTTTTAACATTCATGCATTCCTTCTGTTTTATTCATTTCCGTCCAGTCTTTTCAGGATACTTCCCCCATATCTTATTCATTGATACTTTTCCGCATTGATCTCAGTACCGTTTCCTCTTTTCCCGTTAAAGCCGATACAAGTTTATTTATTTGCCTTACATGATCTTGTAATCACAATTCGGTTCAATTCTACATTTTATTTCTATATAGATATATGTATAAACATACATATATTCGTTTGTATATATATATTTTCTAAATCCCTTAGGAAAATCGTGTGCTAAACTTCTCGACTTTCGCAAAATTTATCTCTTTTAATTCTTCTTTCTGGAAAAATATTATTTTTCCAATATTTCTTTGGTGGAATTTTTTTTAAAATTGTATGAAAATTTTTTCGAAAAAAAATCGTTTTTACCCCTTTGAATTATTTAATTTAATTTTTTTTCCTTTTATTATTACGCAAAATTTATCTCTTTTAATTCTTCCTTCTGGAAAAATGTTATTTTTCTAAAATTTCTTTGATGGAATTTTTTATTAAAATTGTTTGAAAATTTTTTCCAAAAAAAAATCGTTTTACGCTTTTGAATTATTTAATTTCATTTTTTTTTAATTTTATTTTTCCTCCCTTCAAAATAAAGAATATCCACAAAAATCTTTTTGTGAAAATAAGAAATATTTGAAAAAATATATAAAAATCTAGGTATTAAAAATTATTCTAAGGATTAAAATTAAAAAAATCTGTCTGACTAAAATCTGCTTGTACTACTTATTGAATTAGTATTAACAATGTTTGACTAAAATTGACCTTTACTACTGTAACTTTAAATTTTAGTTTTTTAATCAAATTTCATGAAAATGTTAAGATTATGCAAAATAGAAGTTGAAAAAGACAGAAATGAAAATAAGAAAAAAATAGAAAATTAAAAAAGAAAGAAAAAATTAAAAAACAATTTTCGAAAAATAAATTTAAGTCTAAGCTAATCGTAAATTAAAACGTTTTGTCTGACAAAAATCTACTTGTACTACTTATTAAAATAGTATTTTCGTCTGACTAAAATTGATCACTACTACTGTGAATTAAAAGTTTTTCTATAAAATTCCAAGGGAAAATTTAAAAATAGAAAAATAGAAATAGAAATATATGGATAGATAGCAGAGAAATAAAAAATTAAAAAGCAATCAAAAAATAAAAAATATTTTATACTGTAAATGGAAATAGAAATAGATAAATGAAAAAAAAGGAAAATCAAAAATCAAAAATCAAAAATAAAAAATTCTTTTAATTGAAAACAAAATCGGAATGAATACAGAAATAAAAATAAATCAATCGAAAGTATAAAATTGAGATTGAAAAATAGATAATTGCAAATAGTTAAATAACTAGAACAGTTAAAACTAGAAAAAAAATCGGATAATAATTATAACTAGCAACAATTCGCGCGGCTAACTTCTTACTAACTTTTTTAAATAAAATTAACAATTTTAAAAATAATAAAATTTGAAAACTTTCTAATTAAAATTTTTGGTGAAAACACTAAAAAAATTCAATTTTGGAGAAATTACAAATAATTACAGAACTTCAACTATTTAAAAACAAAAATAAATAAATAAAATTCTTCTTATAAAATCCAACTATGTACAAAATTTGAAAAAAATTTTGTAAAAATCCGAATTATCCTTATAAATAAACAAAATTCTTCTTCAAAGTTCAATAATTATTTTCCTAAATGTCAAAAAAAATCTTGTCCTAATATCAATTATTTTCAAAAAATTCTCTAATTTCAATGATTTTCAATATCCACTATTTTAATAAAATTTCCCCAAAAATTTAATTATTTAAAAAAATTTTTAATAAAATTGTATGCAAACATTAAATTATTTTCATAAATAATAAAGTTTCACAGGAATTTCAATTATTTTCATAAAAAATAATTTAAAATTCTAGAAAATAATAATTCAATTAAAATGATGAAAATAATTTTGATGAAGTTATAGTAACAATATTTTTATAATATAAAATAATGATTTTATATCAATTGGTCATCTTTAATTATTATAAAACATGAAGAAATCGATCACTCCGAGTCTTCGACTCGGAGCAATCGATATCTTCATATTTTATAACAAATACTTATAAGTCGTTTAATTCTTTTTCTAAAACAAAATAATAATTTTGTTTAAAAAATTGTGATTAATAAACAAAAATAATGCAAAATAAATTACATTATTATTAACTTTTTTTATAATATTTCTTTTCAAATATTTTTAATTTTAAAATCAATATATTGAAAATCATCGAATTGTTGCAAAGAATTTTATCAAAAAATTTGATGATAATAGAATTCCTACAAAGAATTTTATTATTTAGGAAAATAACTGAATTCTCGCAAAGAATTTGATTAAAAATTTTTAAAATCCTAATTAAATTCTTTTGAAGAATTTCTTTGAATTTTTTTTTTTAAACTAATGGAGTTTCTTTAATAATTTTAATGGAAAATTTCGAAAGCATTTGAATTTTATAAAGAAGAATTTTATTAAAAGTGATATTGAAAATAATTAAATTCTTGCGGAGAAGTTTATTATTTATTAAAATTGTTTTGAAGAATTTATTAAAATTTTTGGACATAATTGAAATTTATGGAAATATTTTAAAATATTTACATTCATCCAAGGAATTCAATTAAAATTGTTTTGAAAATCATTGGATTTTTCTAAAGATTTTACTATTGAAAAAAAATAATTGAATATTGTTTAGAAAGATTTTACTATTTATAAAAATAATTAAAATATGTTTCGCGAGAATTTTTAAAAATTTTTAAAAATAATTAAATTTTTATGAAGAATTTTATAGAAATATTTTAAAATAATGAAATTTTTTTGAGAAATTCAATTAGAGTTGTTTTGAAAATAATGGAATTTCTTTAAAGAAGTTTATTAAAATTATCTATATTCAAAATAAAAATTCTTTCAATTTTTTTGACGAATATATTTAAAAATTGCATTGAAAGAAATTTAATTTTTATATAGAATTTTTCAAAAAATATTTTGAGAATAATTGAATTATTTTTAGGGAATTTTAAATTTTTGTTGAAATTGCATTTTATGGAAATTTTTGAAAATAATTAAATTCTTTTATGTAATTTTATTTAAATTTGATTAAAAATAATTTAATTCTTGTGAAAAGTTTTACTATTAATAAAAATAATTGAATTTTTTTAAAGGATTTATTAAAATTTTTTGAAAATATGAATAGTAATAATTAATTTTGTACTTAATAAGTGATAAAAATAATTTATAAAAATAATTAAAATATGTTTCGCGAGAATTTTTTAAAAATTTTAAAAAATAATTAAATTTTTATGAAGAATTTTATAGAAATATTTTAAAACAATGAAATTTTGTTTAAATTCAATTAAAGTTGTTTTGAAAATAATGAAATTTCTTTAAAGAAGTTTATTAAAATTATCTATATTCAAAATAAAAATTCTTTCAATTTTTTTGACGAATATATTTAAAAATTGCATTGAAAGAAATTTAATTTTTATATAGAATTTTTTAAAAATATTTTGAGAATAATTAGAATTATTTTTAGAGAATTTTAAATTTTTGTTGAAATTGCATTTTATGGAAATTTTTGAAAATAACTAAATTCTTTTATGTAATTTTATTTAAATTTGATTAAAAATAATTTAATTCTTGTGAAGAATTTTACTATTAATAAAAATAATTGAATTTTTTCGAAGGATTTATTAAAATTTTTTGAAAATATGAATAGTAATAATTAATTTTGTACTTAATAAGTGAATTTTTAAAATTTTGATTATAAACTTATTTTAAAAATTTATATTTCAAGATTAGAAATATTTGTAATTTGCATAACAATTTTGAGTTTATTTAAAATCTACTTTCAAATATATAAATATTGGATACGAAAAAAATTTCCCAAAAAGGTAAATTTCACAAATTACGAATACAAGAAAAAGAAAGTCAAGAAAATAGTTTTGATATAATTATTATTCAAGAAAGGAACGTGAAATGTTTTATTTTAATGGATTGTATAATTTATGAGAAATGTAACAAGTTAATTTACTTTAACACTCATTCCTTGGTATCCGTTTAGGGAAACTTTGGAAAGTTTGCTTTAGAACGCCATTAGCGTGACTAAGCGTTCCACGCTTCTTTTTTTTTGCTTCATTCTCTTTTTTTTCACTCCTCACACTCTCTACCTACTATCCGTTAGTCTCGACTCCTGTCCGAACTCCTTAATCAGGTTTCTTACTCCCACACCTTACGGGGTGGGAATGAAAAGTCGTAAGGAGATATATTAGGGGAACGTCGTTATCGTCGCCAAATATTGAAGTTTTGCTCGAAGCCATTTCTCGTTCGTCGTTCCATTCACTTCCCGCATGGAGAACCTTCAGAAAACTATTGCAATACCTCATAGATATGCGGCGAATATATATATTAGTACGTTTATATTAGTCGTTTTAATAAAGTTTCTTGAAACTTTCTTCAGTCAGCTCAATTTATTTGAAGATTATTAATTCTGGATGAAAAATCAAGGAACTAAGAGAAAGTGTCCTTTTTCCTAATAACCTGCTTTTTTGACAGTTTTCATGATAAGTTTTTTTATTTTTTTCTCTTTTTTTCTATTTTGAGGGAGAAATTTGTCAGAGACAAGTTTTGTATTAAGTGGCCGCAAATTTATCATTTGATATGCAGGAAGAAAAATTCGTTTGATGTTAAAATTTTTAAATTATTCTCGAAGAAAGAACAAGGAACTTTTGATTGTAGAGTGTAGAATTATCTTCTTGTCTGACGAAAATTGATTCCTACCACTTGTGGCAAAATCAATCAATGATATTTAGTCTGAAAAAACATCTACTTACACTACTTATTTTTAAAAAAATTCGCTGTGCCTCACTAAAATTAATCTTTATTACTCTGAATTCAAAGATTTTAAATCATTTTACACAAATATTATTGGAATATGAAAATAAAAATTTAAATTGAAATAAAAATTAGTATACACAAAATAAAAAGAAATTAAAATTAAAAATTAAAAATTAAAAATAGAATGTAAAACATAATATGAAAAAATAAAATTATACACAAAAATAGAATTAATAGTCTAAGTTTATGGGCAATTAAAAAGTCAAGTCTGACAAAAATCTACTTGTACTACTTATTGATATTTTATTAATAAAGTTTGACTAAAATTGACCTTAAAGTTTCTAAAAAATAAATTACAAAAAATTGAAGAAAAGTGAAAGTACAAATTAAAAGAGAGTTGAAAATAAAATTTAAAAATAAACATGATAATAAAAAATAGAATGTAAAAATAGAAAATAGAAAATAAGCCAAGCAAAATAGATAGAATCTGTAGAGAACAAAACAAAATAAATAAATAGAAATTAAAAGAGAAATGTAAATAAAATTTAGAAAATAGAAAATTTAAATGAAAAATCTAAAATATAAGTAGAAAATAAAATATAAAAAAGGGATTTAAAAGAAAATTAAAAACAGAAAATAATAAAAAAAAGTTAAGAGTCTAAATTTACTGGAAATTATGAAATTTTGTCTGACAAAAATCGCCTTGTACTACTTAGTAAAATAGTATTAATTTTGTATGACAAAATTGACTTTTACCATTGTGAATTTTAAGTTTTCATGTCAAATTTCACTAAAATTGTAAGAATATAAAAACAAAGATAGAAATACAAAAAAAAATTGAAAATAAATAATATAAAAATATAAAAAAGAGAAAATAGAAAACAAAGGAAAAAATAAAATACTAAATGAAAAATAAAATATCAAATGGAAAATAAAATTAACAGTCTAAGTTAATGGTCAATTAAAAAGTCCATGTCTGACAAAAATCTACTTGTACTACTTATTGATATTTTATTAATAAAGTTTGACTAAAATTGACCTTAAAGTTTCTAAAAAATAAATTACAAAAAATTGAAGAAAAGTGAAAGTTCAAATTAAAAGAGAGTTGAAAATAAAATTTAAAAATGATAATAAAAATAGAATGTAAAAATAGAAAATAGATAATAAGCCAAACAAAATAGATAAAATCTACAGAGAACAAAATAAAATTTAAAAATAGAAATTAAAATAGAATTGTAAATAAAATTTAGAAAATAGAAAAAAAATAAAAATCTAAAAATAAAAGTAGAAAATAAAATATAAAAAATGAATGTAAAAAAATAGAAAATAATAAAAAATGTTGAGTCTAAATTTACTAGAAATTATGAAATTTTGTCTGACAAAAATCGCCTTGTACTACTTAGTAAAAATAGTATTAATTTTGTCTGACTAAATTGACATTTACCATTGTGAATTTTAAGTTTTCATGTCACACTAAAATTGTAAGAATATAAAAATAGAGACAGAAATAAAAAAAATTGAAAATTGAAAATAAAAAATGTAAAAAGAGAAAAAAGAGAAAATAGAAAAAAAGAAAAAATAGAAAACAAAAGAAAATATAAAATACTAAATGAAAAATAAAATACCAAATGGAAAATGAAATAGAAAATAGAGCATAAAATACAAAATGAAAAATAAAAAACAAAATAGAAAATAAAATATTAAAGTTAAATATAGAAAATTGAAAATTGATAATTGAAAATGAGAAATTAAAAATACAAAATCAAAGATTAAAAATAATAAACACGAAAAAAAAACATTTTTACATAAAATAAACAGCAAAGAACAAGATATCATTAATTAATTAATATTGAAAGCAAACCTGTCGTGCACAGAGCTCTTCTCGTTGTAAATGCATGATACAACACTAATTAGATATTACATTAAACCAAATGCCAGGAGTTAAGTGATAAGGTAAAATTACAAACATGCATGTGTCCGTTTTCTAAAATTTCCATCTTCTCTCTTGTCTATTTCAATGTTCGTCGTTCTCTGTTTATACGTCCCGCATTGTTTAATGAACAGTGAAACAAAGCTCGAATCTAGATTGATTTTCATTCCATTGTACGTTACATTACTATTCTCTTATACATACATTAGTCAATTACAAGAACCAAAATCAAAGGGCCACATTTCTCCGTTTCGAAATTTAATTAAATTCTTAAATGAAAATTTTACTAGAGTCACTTTTATTTTCTCATCGCGTTCATTCATTTATTTTTCCCCAAAGAGTGGGGGATGTAATTTATTTTAAAGAAAAAAAAAATTTTCTCCTCGAGGATTAATTAATTTTCTTTACGGGAAAAATGTTGAAATAGTTTTAGTTTTATTAATTAATTTCTTTAGTTTTCGTATTAATAAATTTTTACTATTCAGTATTAGAATATTTTTACTATTCAGTAATAGTATACTTTTACTATTCAGTATTAGTATATTTTTACTATTCAGTATTAGTATTTTTTTACTTTTCAGTATTAGTATATTTTTACTATTCAGTATTAGTATTTTTTTACTATTCAGTATTAGTATATTTTTACTCTTTACTATTACTATGTTATATGCACTCTGAAGACAAAATTATTTGATTCAAATATTCAATTACTTGACTTTTATTAATTAAATATTTACTTGAATCGAATGAATTCTGTTTGAGTTAATTAAATGGTTTAGTTAATATTTGCTTCAAAAATTAAAATAATTGGTTTAAATATCATTTAATTGATTATAGTCATTTCATCGATTATTTGAATCAAATAAATTTTTTTTTCAATGTATTTTTATATATTGAACGAGACACCGTGAAGAATGGGAAAAAAGGAAAAAAAATCACTCGGAGTTTGTATATATAGAAAAAATATAAAATGAAAAATATTTCCTCACCAACTTTTTTAAAATACTGAGACACAATTTTTATGTGACAAATAAATACACACGTGATAAAAAGTCTTTTTTTACGAGTTATAAAAAAAAATAGTTCGAACTTTTTGTTTGAATAATTCTTTTGAATTATTGGTGTTTTGAAAAACGATGAAATTTACTGGACTTCTCTCTCTCTGTCTCTTTCTCTCTGTCCTGCTTGACCAGGATGTACGTCTTACACTTGGATTTTCGCCAAAGCAATAATTTTTCTTGCATTTCTACACATTGTACGTGTGCGGACAAGCGCGTGCTGAAAATGGATAATCACACACAAGACCAGTGACCTGCCTAAAAATTTTCCTAGGTCAAACAAAAGAATTATTCTAAAATGTGAAAATCTATCTCTCATTTTTTTCTTGTTCCATTAAACATCTATTGTCCCCTGTCTGATCTCTTTATTAGACTTACTCTACTGTCGCCTTTTATTATACTTCCTAATTAAAAATTCATTTTTTCAACCTCGTATAATAAATTTCATTAGAGATGAGAATGAGGGTGGAGAGGAGGGTAGAGACGCTGGGTAGAGAAATAAAAAAGGAGAAATTCTAAAAAGAAACATTTCCTTTTAACAAGAATGGAATTTTTTTTTCTTTATTCCTTGTATGTTCAAACGGAAAAAATTAATCTTACAACAAGAAATTCAGAGAAAGTTGAAAAATTCCAAGGTTGATATAATGGCACGAGTCAGTCGTTTTTACTCACCCTCAATCCCAACCCCTCCCCCCCCCCCTTACTCACAATTCCTTTTTTTTCGAGACAGAAAAAGCTCGTAACTTAAATGGTTAAATGCCATTTCTAACTTTTTTGCTGTTTGAAAACAGGATATGAGAGAGAGTAAAAGTTTTTTTTTTCATTGTTCGCAATTGACGTGATGGTTTGTAATAAAATGTAAAACTTTTTTTTTTCTTATACAAAATGAGTATTTGTAAAATTTTCCATTAGTCAGATTGTTTTTTTCCCCATTTCATATATGAAGGAGTAAAGGACAATTACAGTCAGACGAAGTATTCAATAAATGTGAAATTTTCTTCTTGTCTGACGAAAATTGATTTCTACTACTAGTCTGGCTAAAATCTACAAATCAACTTGTACTACTTATTAAAATAGTGGTTTAGTCTGACAAAAATTGACCATTACTACTGTGAATTTAGAATTTAGAAAAATAATTAATTATTGTCTGACTAAAATTTACTTATACTACTAATTTTACAGTTACATAAGATTTTGGATTCATCAAGGAAAATAAACTAATGTCTGACTAAAACTTACTTTTTCTACTGAAATCAAGAAGAAAAATTGTCTGACTAAAATACACCAGCACTACTGTGAATTAATAAATTTTTAATCTGAATCCAGAGAAATTTTCGAAACATGATAATAAACATATGTCTGATTATAAACAACTTGTACTACTTTTTTTTACAATTTTTTGAGAATAACATTTTTTAAAACTATTTTTTCTGATGAAAATCATCAATACTACTGAGAGCATAAAAAACTAGAATCAATCTACTTTTATTAAACTAAAAACACGTCTGATTCAAATTGACCATTACTACTGTAAATTTAAAGATTTTCAATAATATAACACAAAAATTGTGGGAATATGTAAATAGCATTTTATATAGAAATGAAAATTAGAAACTAGAATATAAAAAATAGAAACTAAATTAGAAAATAAAAATGAAAAAATATGAAATAAAAAATTCTGATTAAAATAGTATTAATCTTGTCTGGCTAAAATTGACCATTACTACTGTGAATTAGAAAATTTAATATTAAATTCCGCAAAAAATGTGGAAGTATTCATACTTCCACATTCTTAGTAGAGTTTGATACGAAATTTTTTAATAATGAAATAGAATAAAATATAAATAGAAATAAAAAAAAGAGGAATAAAAAATAAGTATAAAAGTAGAAAATAAAAATGTAGAATTAAATGCCTAAAATTCGCCTTTACTATTCTGAATCTAAAGTTTTGAAATCAAAATCCACAAAAATTGTCGAAAATAATTTCTTTCTTCTAAAAATTAGTGAATAATGTTGGCTGATTTAAATTTGTTGATTGCTTTCCTCTAATTCCGATTAAGAGCTTTTTCAAACATGTTAAAAAATGTAAAAGTGTGTAAATATTGAAGAATGTTTAAAAGTTTAAAAATATTTAAATATTTTAAAGTTGAAAAATATTTAAACGTTTAAAAGTTTTAAAAATATTAAAAATTTTAAATTTTCAAAAGTTGAAAAATATTTCAATGTTTGAAAGTTTAAAAATATTTTAATATTTAAAAATGTATTAATGATCAAAAATGTTTCAATATTCTTTAATTTTCAAAAATATGTTTCAATGTTTAAACATACTTTAATTTTTTAAAATATTTCAATATTTAAACATGCTTGAATTTTTAAAAATGTTTTAATGTACGTGTTTTAATTTTTGAAAATATTTAAAAATTCTTTAATGTTTGAAAATGTTAAAAAATCTTTTCCTATGAATGTTTTATATAATAAATTCTTTAAAATGTTGCTTTTAAATTCCCTTTTACTTCAAAAATTGTGTTTAACAATTTTTCCCTCGCCGTTCATTTCATAAAAGAAATAATAATAATAAAGATATTAATACTTTTTGAAAACAATTTTTCCCACAGTGCAAGTTTTTACATAGAAGTGGAAAGAATAGAGGAGGGAACAAAGGGTAAAAAAATGTAAGGGGAGAGATAACAGACTGTGGAGAGGCGAGTATAGAACAAAAGGTACTTATCGACACTGTAGTTCTTAGCAACACTAACTCTTCTCTCTTACCTTCCTCCTCTCCTCCCTTCCTCTCCTTCACTTTTCCTCTCTTCCTCTCACTTACCCCCCCCCCCTCCCTCTTTACTCATCTTTCTTATTCTCTTTCTCTCTCCCCACCTATTCTTCTTTATTTTATTTCAGGTACTTCCGTTTCTCTCGTGCTTCCGGTTTTATAGTCAATGTCCGGAGAAGTGCCCCCCCCCACCCCTCTCTTTACCTAAACTAAGATGCTCCACCTGTGAATGTATTCAAGTCAGATATTACAAAAGCCTTACTTCGTTCATAGTTTGGCTATTTTCCTTTCGCGCGCACTTTCTCGAGACTTTGCTTTTGCTTTTTCTCTTGTCCTCTCTCTCGACTCTTTTTCTCTTTTTTACTCTCGTTGAATTCAGGACAATCGAGTTTTATCCGTCGTCCGAAATTTCGTCGCGGCCGCACACTTATCTGGCTTTACCACTCGTCGGTTTCAAAACCGAAGCAATTTGAACTTTTATAGCGAACGCGCAACTGAAGCGGGTCGAACTTCTATTCTCGCAAGAACATCGCATTCAGAAAATTCTGCTGTTACGAGAGAGAGAGAGAGACCTTCGATAATTACTATACAAAAACTACTGAAAATTCTTTTCTAAAAAAAGTAGATAATAATAAAAATAAATAAAAGGCAAAAAAGTCAATTATTGTTTTTAAACAAAAGTTTTAATGCAAATTTTACTGAATTCGATAAAAAGAAAAATTTTTTTTCCACTCTGAAATAGAAATATGTTGGAAACTAAATTAGAAAATAAAAATCAAAAAATAAGAAACTTAGTAAAATTCAAAATAGAAAATAATAAAAAAAAAATTATTTTAACGATTAAAATTTTATAATTCTGTCTGACAAAAATCTCCTTGTACTATACTTATTAAAATAATATTTTACTCTGCCGAAAAGAAAATTTTATTTACACTTTAAAATAAATTGATTGCGCCGATACTAAAGTATTTTATTTCCTATTTTTCGTTTATTTATTAAATATTTCGATATTTAAAATTTCTGATTGAAAATATTTATTGTAAGCTATTTTCATTCCTGAAACAAGTATTTTTAAATATTGTAAATTCATTGCATATCGGCTAAATTTAAATTTCGAGTAGAAATGATTTTTATTCTAAATTCTTTGAATTTCGAGTACAAATTTTATTTTATTGAAAAAATACTTCAATATTAGGAAACAATTATTTTTATTGTAAAAATTCAAATTAAAAAAAAAAGAATTGTTTTAATTAAAAGTGAAAATTTATTTTTATTGTAAATTATTTTAAGTCACAATAAAATTTTTTTTTTTCACTGTAAATTATTTTAATTACGAGTAAATGGAGATAAAACTGATATTAATGAGAAAGAAAAACATTTTTTTTCTACACTTTTACGCATTTATTCTCGTGTTTTCTATGCAATGGATAAAATTCTAAATAATAATTATTCCCATAAAGTTGGAGAAATTTATGCTGTATATCAACGCTGTTAAAATAACCTTGGGGCAAAATAATATTTTCTACCTAAGTAAGCATTTTAGAACAAAACAAGCGCGATTGATATTAACAAAATTTAACTAGTTTCAAACGAGATAAGCTTCATTTTCATAAGCAAAGCATGTAGTTCGAGAAATATTAAAAAAAGAAAACAAATGGTGAAAATTAAGTTAAGAATAAGTGTTTAAATAGCTTTAAATAAATAAGAAATTAATAAAAAATAAAAAGAAATAAATAAGTATATTTATTAAAATAAATAAATAACTGAGAAGTTAAGATAAAAATTGTAACACCAAATAAGGAGAAAGTAAATAAAAAACCGCTTCAAATAAAAAAACTGAAAAAGTAAAGAAAATTAACAATTTAATTTACAAAGAGAAATTATTAGTTAATTATTTTTTAAAGTTAATAATTAAATAATTAATTAATTATTTAATAGAGTTGACATTAACAATTAAATAAAAAAATTTTAAAAAGCAAGAAATAAGAAGTAAATAAAAACATTTTTTCATCAAAAAGTGAACAATATTGAAATTAAGAAAAATAGTTATTTCAACAATAAGAAGTAAATAGAAAAATTGAAATAAGAAATAAAGAAAAAGTAAATAAAAAGAAGCTTTAAAAGTTAATTAACGAAGTACGAAAGAGAAGAAAAAGTAAATAAAACATGCATAAAAAAGAAAGGAAAAAAATAAAAAGTAAATAAAATATTTCTTTTAGTAAAAAAAAACTTAAAAAGTAAATAATATTGGATAAAAAAAAATTATTATAAAAAGTTACGAGTATGAAATTTCTACTAATTTTCATTTTTTTATGTTTGTTTAGTAAATATAAATGTGAATATGCTCATTTTTCATATTTACAGAAATCTTGAATCATCCAGTGTGTATTATTTACAATACTTGTAATTTATTCATAGCATTCATAACGTATATATGAAAAACATTTATAATGTATACAAAATTGGCATAAGAAATATGAAACATTTGTAATATATTCATAGTATTCATAATATGTTTACAACATTTTGTATAATTTATGCATAACATATTTACGACATTTGGCTATTTATATTTTAAACATTTTTTAATAGATATTTTCTTCTTTATCATAAATATTTCTTCAAAATAATAATTAAGAAAATTTTTGGCTTTATCAATTTAATTTCATTCAATTTACCTCATTCCCTTAAGTTAACTTTATTTTATAAAAAAAATTTTATACAATGTCACCTTTTATTTAGTTACTATTAACAATAAGAAAAAAAAATGTTTAATAAAATATCAATTAATTTGTAAATAAATAAAGAAGAATGTACTTTTGGTAATAATTTTCTAAGAGGGAAATAAATAAAACAATGAAAACAATAAATAAATAAAGTTTTGAAAATAAATAAAGATAAAAAATATTAAAAAATAGAAATGAATTTTTATATTGAAAGTTTTCGGTTAGGTAACAATTTTTCCTAAAGGGAAATGAAATTTTTTTTCCCACTCTTGTTCAAAGTATTGGAAATAAAATATTATCTCACAAAACAATTATTTAGAAAAAAAAATATCAATTGATTTATTCTTATTTGATTTTCGAAGATTGATATTGAAATAAAGGGGAAAAAAGAGAAATAAAATGAAAATTTTTTTCAGTTTTCTATTCTCGATGATGAATATCTATTGAGTGATTACAGGTCGTATCACTTGTTCTCTATCCTCTCTCTAAAAACAAAAAAAAACCTTGTAAATCTCCTTGTCACACAATGTACCAATGGATCTCACGAATCTTCATCAATGTTAAGCCAACGTTATCGTGGTAGTGACTCCCTTTCAGACTTTGATCTGTACCTGACATGAGATTGAGTACCGTTTCAATGAATCCCGACAATCAACGGATCTCTTTTTCCCCATTGCAAAAAAATTTAAGTGCAGTTGCATTCTAGAAACATGAACTTACAAAAAAAAGAGAAGAAAAAAAAATGTTCACATCAAAGACCAAAAAAAATATTGATACTGAATTTAAGATTTTGAGAATTTACTTTTTATGCACGAATGATTTCAATTAATATTGAATATTATAATATTAGAGTGGGGTGAAAAAGGCACTTTTTTTAATTTTTACGCTAAAAAATTGTAATTTAAAATTCTTTTTTCAAAATTCTAACAAAAAGTTTAGTGAAAAAATTAAAAACGTTTCGTCTGAAAAAAATCTACTTGTACTACTTTATGAAAATTATGTTAACTTTGTCTGACTGAAATTGACCATTACTACTGTTAATTCAAAAGATTTTAAATAAAATTCCAACAAAAATTATGGGAATATTTAAATAGCAATTGAAATAGATATGAAAATTAGAAACTAGAATATAAAAAATAAAAACTAAATAGAGAATTGAGTTAAAAAAATAGGAACAATAAAATATGAAATTTTATAATAAAAAATGTATAGTTTTAAAATTATGTTCAATTCAATTATAAAATATGTTTAATTCTTGAATTCAAATATATTTTCTTGGTTGGCTACTTATTTTTGAATTAAGAAAAAAATTTCTCAGTGGAATCGTAAAAATTATTTAAAATCAGGCCTAAAATTATTTTTAATGTAGTTGATTATAAATTTGAAAATATTTATTAAAATTAACAATTTCACTTTTTGGAGTTTTCCTTCATTTACCACACACATAACTTAATTAATTCTAATAATTATTAATAAATTATTCCTTTTAATAATTATTATTAGATTAGTTAAATAAATTAAAAATAAAGTAACCCCTGTCTAGATCTTTTTTTCCTTTGACGTTACCTGGCCTTTTAAAAAAACATCAAAACTACAATCAAAAGTTGTGTGTAACCTAACTAAATGTATATTCTAAATGGATAATAAAACACTTCAATAAAGTTTTAAACATAAAACCCAAATGGCTTTTTTGACCCTTGGTTCTTTTCACCCTACTCTGTATAAAAAGTATATAAAAACAGAAGAAGAAAAATATATACACAATCCAATTTACAAAAATAAATAAGAGTTTGGAGGAAAAAAAAGTATTATTTGTATTTGAAAAAAGGAAGAGAAAAAACTCACCGGACATAAACGACATAATGTGAAATCGGATTGTTGTGAAAATTTGCGCTTGGAGCCCAGGAGAGTTCAACTGAACGGGAGGTAAACGATTTCACCATTGGACGTTCAGGTGCATCCGGTACGTCTGTAAAAAAGAGAGAATAAATCTATTATTAAAGTCGAGTGTTTAAGGTGCAACGTGTGATTTAAAATTCTTTGTATCCTTTTAAATTCACAAAATGTTGACACTGGAAAAACATCAAAGGACACGACAAAAGGGATTCAACTTTAAATATTTAATCTTCATGTTTTCCACTAGACGAATAAAATTAATATATATTTATATCTTTTTAAGTTTCTCTTCTCTCTCTCTCTCTCTCTCTCTCTACTCTTGTAGAAACTCGGAAATAAATTATGTTGCTTAGAATGTTTATCCATGAACTTGAGAAATATTCGAAAATTTTTATGTTAAAATTTAAAATCGATTTTTATCAATTATGTTTAAAATTTTTTTTTAATTCTTGTCAAAATTTCAGTTATTTTTAAAAATAATTAAATTCTTCTCCGAAATTTAATTATTTTCAAAAATTTTCCTAAATTTAGTGATTTTCAATAGCTATTATTTTTCTAAAATAATAAAAATTTCACAGAAATTCAATTTTATTTACAAATTTTTTGCAAATTTCTTCGCAATATAATTCAATAATTTTTATAAACAATAACATTCTTACAGGGATTTAATTATTTTTAACAATTAATTATTATTATAATAATTAAAAATGAATTTCAATTAAAAACAAATGAATTTGAATTTTTTCAAAAAAATATTTCAAAAATTATTAAAAACAATGGATTTACCTATAGAAAAATTTTAGTTAACACTATAAAGAAAAATTTAATTTTGGAGAAGTTACAAATTATTTTAGAAATTCAATTGATTTCAAGATAAAATCCTTCGTAGAAATTTAATTATGTTAAAAAAATAGTAAAATTCTTCTTAGCAATTCAATTATTTTCATAAATAATAAAACTCAATGCAGAATTTCAATTATTTCTAATAAAATTTTAATCGAATTTATTGGAAAATCGTCCAAAGAATTCAATTATTTTAAAATATGTTGGTAAATTCTTCTCCGAAATTTAATTTTTTAAAAAAAATTTTCCTCAATTCAATGATTTTTCATATCTACTATTTTAATAAAATTTTATCAAAAGAATTCAATTATTTAAAAAAAATAATAATCAAATTCTACGCAAACCTTTAATTATTTTGTTTAATTATTTTTAATTATTTCCATAAAATAATAAAAATTTCACCGGAATTCAATTATTTATAAATTTTTTATAAATTTCTTCGTAATCATTTAATTATTTTCATAAATAATAAAATTTTTACAGGGATTCAATTATTTTCGTCAATAATAAAATTCATTTTAGGAATTCAATTATTTTCAAAAATAATAAAACTCATAACAGAAATTTAATTAGTTTTAATGCTATTTTAATCAAATTCCTCGAATTGTAAATAACAAATGAATTTGAAAATTCTCAAAGAACTTTTTCAAAAATTATTAAAAAAAAATAATGCATTTATAGAATAATTTTAGTAGAACACGAAAAAAATTTAATTTTGAAAAATTTACACATTATTGCAGAAATTTAATTATTTTCAAAAGTATTAAAATTCTTCGCAAAAATTAAATTTTGTTCAAAAATAAAAAAATTCTTCTTAGGGAATCAATTATTTTCACAAATATTAAAACTCATTGCAGAATTTCAATTATTTTAAAATACAATTTTTATTGAATTTCTCGAAAAATGTGATGATTCTTTAAAATTTTATTAAAATTCGTCTATAAATATAAATATAAAAATTTGTTGTTAAAATTCTTTATGAGAATTGAATTTTAAGAAACTTATTCAATAAATTATTTCTTGTAACTCGTTTACAATAAATGAAATGAAATTAAAATTTTGTATTTAAATAATTGAATTCTAGTAGAATTTTCTAATAGAAATTGATTAAAATATGAATTTCAGTTAAAATTTTAGATAATAATAATTGAATATTAAAAGCAATATAGCTTGAATTTTTAGAAATATATGAATTTTTAAATTAATTTTTTTGAAAAAGTGTAATTGATTTTTTTTATATTATTTGAAGTTTTTATTTTCTAATATTATATATTTAATTGAAGAATTTACGAATAATTGAAATTTGTAAAATTGAATATTGTAAATAAATGGATTTTGAAAATTGTAGAACTTTTTTTGAAAATTAATTGATTTAGAGAAAAATTTTAGTGGAAAATTTCTAAAAAATAATAATTGAATTGAAATGATGAAAATAATTTTGAAGCAGTACAATATTTTGATAATATAAAATATTGATTTTATTAATTTGCCATTTTTAATTAAAAAAAAAAAAAATGTTGTCTTATTCGACTCGGACTGGTTATATTTTTATCAATAATTGGTCCATAATTTTCTAGTTTTGGTCCGTAAAATACGTATTTTTGAATAGTTTCACTGATTCGAGCCGTTAGTAAGTTAAGTAAATTGTATATTATATTTAAATGGTATAAACAATTTTTGTCTAAAATTTGTCATATAAATTAAACACGGAAAAAAGTGTTTACCTGGAACAGCGATAAGTTTCTCTAAAATAGCGAAAGTCTTAACTGAAACAACTTAAAATTTGACTAACCTAGTGAAATTTATAGCTGTTCCAGGTGAATATTTTTTTTCCGTTTAATGTAAAATTTAATTACACAATAATTATAAAGTTGAAAAATATTATTTCACGAATTTAAATTTTGTCTAATTAAAAAAACTAAAATAACTAGAAAATTTCGCTAATAAAGTAACATTTGTATCTGTTAGAGGTAAAATTTTTTTTTAATCATCTAAGTAAAAATTTTCAATATTTCAATAAAAAAAAATTGTCTTCCTTTAAATAATTGAATAATAAAAAAAAATTGTCACACAGCAAACATGTGTATATATGCAAATTGTATATATAATATATAAGCGAGGTCAAAAAGGATAATATAAAGACACCATGTTTGGAGGTCGAAAGGTGTCGTCTCTCTCATTTCAGTGAGAGATCTTATGCAACGTGCGCGCAATATCATATCGCTGTGTGCAGCTGCGCATATTAAAATGTCCTGCAACGACTCTTATCCGATGGCGTGTCACCCTTCGGCCAAACGCGATCGGTGATTAACGAGCACATCCTTAGGGACATTTGTACTTTGACTTTCGGTGATCAAACGTTAGAGGCAATCCAGCAATTCGATTCCTTTTCTCGTTTTATTTTTTTTTTTCGCTTTTTAAGTATTTTTTTTTCTTTTTATGACCGTACCATCACAGCTCATCCATCAAACAGGATTTCCAACCAATTTAAAATTGACAACTTCTTTAAAAATGCCTATTTACTCGAATCAAGTCCTCATTTCCGAAGAGACTCATCATCGCGTGTCATGAATGAAAATCGACATCGTGTTATATATATACAGAAAAAAAAATGAAAAATTCTGGAAAAATTTTTTTATTAGTTTCAATATTATTAGTATTTCAAATTATTTTTGTAAATTAGAGATTTACTGATTTTTTTTTTACTTATTTTGAGAAAAATAATTGTCTGACTAAAATTGACTTGTACTACTGACAGTAGGGAAGAATCAGAAAACTTCTGATTTATCGAATAAGGCAAAGGCGTGTCTGGCAAAAATTACCATCTCTACTATTTTAAAGGGGAACAATTATTTGTCTGACTATAATTTACCTGAACTACTGATTTCACTGTAATAAAGAATAATAAAAGTTTTGCATTAAATAAATAATATATAAACGCAAAACTGACTTAAAATGACCTTTTTTTACTGATATTTAAAGGACGAAACTATGTGTCTGACTAAAATCAACTTGTACTACTGATTCCACAAAGACTGACTTTTACTACTAATTTAAAAAAAATTACGTAAAAACCGGTAATCAAATAGTTTTGTCAGACCAATATTTACCAATATTTAACCGGTAATCAAATAGTTTTGTCTGACCAATATTTACCTTTACTACCTATTAAAGTATTATTTATTTTGTCTGACTGAAATTGACCTCTACTACTAAAAGTAACAAAGAATAAGAAAACTTTTGACAATTTCTTTCTCTACTGATTTTTCTACTTATTATGAGAAAAATAATTGTCTGACTAAAATTGACCTGTACTACTGACCATGTCGAAGAATAACAAAACTTTTGAATTGGTATTAAGATAAATACAAGTCTGACTAAAAATTACCATCCCTACTGTTATTAGAGGAAAAAATTACTTGTCTGACTATAATATACCCTTACTACTGCAAAAATTAAATTAAATTAAATTAAAAATTCTCATTTTTATTATTCACACTATGTTTTCGAGAATGTAGAATTAAATTTTCGTAATAAATATTTAAAGTAGTCTCTCTTTAAATTTGTGATTAAAAGACGTTTTGATTAATTAGTCAGAAGATTCAAGTTGCAATAAAGTTATAAACATGAATACTTTTTGCAAGTTTCGAGGATAGTTTGTGATTCCCGGCTAATGTGTATAAGGTGGTTTCGCTCTTGAAACCTATGGCAAGTTTCTTCGTTTGAGCTCACGTCGCTCGACGTAATTTAATTCTGATTAGAATTCCCTGCACAACTGACATTATTAGCAAATATCTAATGAAGTATTACACTGTGTTGGTGTCTTCTATTTAATCCACACACACATGATATTTTTATAAATAAATAATAAATAACAATTGCAAAATAAAAAAAAATTCTTTTTAAGTATTTTTTTAACAATAAAATTTTTTTTTCATTATTCTTATTTACTACTTAAGTACGAAAGCCTTTTTAAATATAAAAAATTAATTCACTTCTATTTTTTTTTTTTTTTTGAAAATAAGAAATAGAAATGGTTCACACTCGAAAACTTTTGTAATTGAGAGATGAAAAGTTCCCTTATACTTAAGTTTTTTTTTCACCCGCCCCCCCCCACTCATTTTCTTATGCTTTCAAAGTGAATTCTCCAGGGCATGCTTACACGAAAATTTACGAGCGTCATTTTAAGAACTGTTTTCACCATGCTGAACCATACGGCACTTGAGCATAAAACTATCTTTTATGTCCATTCGTCACTTAAAACTTTACATTCACGCGTTGGCACTCGATCGGTGACTTTATTGCACACAGAACGTAAAAAATGCTTACATTTAATTAAACTCAAAAAGGTAAAAATTGCATCTCAAAAATATTTCTCTCTATTGTCGTAAAAAAAGAAAGGAGGGAAAAAAAATAATCGCGAGCAGGGAAAAAAAATACTTTCTCTATATTTTGAGGTGGAAAAACCATTTTTATTTTTTTAAATTTAAAATGTTTTGTTTTAAATTTGACTGTAAATTAAATTACTATTATTTATGTAACAACAAAAAGAATAACAATAGTGATAATAATTTTTATTTTGTCAAAGAAATGTTTTTTTTAAACAATTTGACTGTAAATTAACTTTATCACTATTAAATATTATAATATTATTAATATTATAACTTTATCACTGTAATAAATATTTATTTAACAATAACAATAATAAAAATATAAATAATAATTCTGAAAATAATAGTTGGAATAATTTTATTTATTTATTTTTTATTTACAAGAATAAATGGGACAAACTCCTTCGTACAACAAGTACTCCTAAATTCTAAAAGTTACTCTAGTAACTAACAATAAATTTTTCTTAGAAATTTTTTACAATAAATGTAACATTTTACTTTTAAACGTAGATTTTTTTTTTAAAAGTATATCCCTGTTTTTGGTGGGAAAAAAATTCATGAAGCGATATGAAGTTCATCAAGTTGTAATATCTTTCGTATTTTTATGGCGCACTTTAAATTAGTATGTATAAAAAGGCATCATTTGATGGTTCCCTAAAGAATTTGATAACACCCTCTTCATATCACTTTCTTAATACTTATATGTATAAATTTTCTTTTTTTTTCAAAGACTGGTTTTACGGTTTACGCTTACCAGTATAAAATGCAAGACTCTCCTGAGAAATGGGAAAGTGTATTTTTTATATGACACATTATGAAAGCCTATGGGACACGGTTTGTTGATCAATAGACAAAAAAAATTTCGTTTCAGTATGAAATTAACGTATTTATATTTAATTTATTAATTAAATATAAATTCATTAAATTATACTGGCCGTACTGTTACGGTACGGGTCGTTAATAAGTTAATAAATAAATAAAAAATAATAATAATAATAACAATAACTATATTAATAGTAGCCAACAATAATAATAATAGTAACCTTGGTTTAGAATTTCGATCAGTAACTAACAATAATTTAATAATTTTTTAATAATTTTTTTTTAATAATAAAATATAATTGGACAATAATTTTCCCTTGTATTTCTGATTCTGTTTGGCTTTGTGATAGAAAACGAAAAAAAAATTTACTACATTTAGTTTTGTCTACTGTTACTGAACAATCTAAGTATTGTATCAACATTATGTATGAGCATTCCTATGTAAAAAAGTATATTTTATAAAGTAACTCTAACAAGAAAGGATGTTCTCAAAAGCAGTAAGATAGTCTCATATTACATGTTGTGCACAGAATACTGAAAAATATATCACGAGATAAAATTTTCATTTCCATTTCAGAAAGACTGAAGATAAATGCTATTTCCATACAATAATATTTATTACTATTGTCATATATCGTTGTTGTTATTAAAATTAGAATGGTAATAATATAATTATTATAATAATCGTATTATTAATATTACTACAATATTATAATTATAATAAACTCATAATTATTACTACTACTCTCTAAATTTACTCTTTATTTATTCTAAATTTGAATTAGTAAAAATACTAAAAATATTTACTAATATAAATTAGTGATTTAATTTTTAGTTCTGAATTAATGAACTTTACTAATAAATTATTAGAAATTATTATTTATTAGTAAAATTTACTATAATCCGAAAGAAAAATTTAAGGCACTAATTTAAATTAGTAAATATTTTTACTACTTCAAATTTAGAGAGTATAATATTATAATTATTATACTTATTCAGTTGTAAAATTATTATTATTATATTTTTTTGGTCTTTTTAATTTTATTTTAATTTTAAAATTATTATTTTCTTTATATCATTACGACTATTATTTGATTTTCCAACACTCAATTATTTTCTATACCTTAATCATAATTTTTAATGCAAAACTCGCCAATCAAGAAAGGAATGTCTTCTTGATCTTGAAACTATAATTACTTGAATTGAATTGAAAGCGATATCAACACTAACAGAAGGATATTTGACAATAAAATAGAAATTATTTCTCTAATCTAAATCGCAGTATACTCTAATATAGAATAATTATGTACCTGAAATTTCATCAGTCTAATTCAGACCAGTGAACAAGAAAATGGTATACTGTAATGCTTCCATTATCGGTTACATTTTCTTCTCCCAAAGGGTTGAGTTTGTAGCGAATTTCCTGATGAAACAATCCACTAGATCCGGTTATCCGGCTAGAATGCTTTATACTTGATACCGAACTGGATTTTTCCCCAAAAAAAAAAAAATTAAATAAAAAGTTTTTCTTGAAAATTTTTTTTTCAAAATTTGCACTCGCAACATAATTTAAATGGAATTAAAGTTTTTTATTTTTAAATATTTTTTTATTTTCACCGTCAAGAACGCAAGAAGAGTATATATTTTTTTGTAATTATAGTAACAAAAATAACTATAAAATAACTAAAATTAAGAAAAATGACAGCAAATTTTAATGCTTAATATTTTTTCTTGTTACAATTTTTTTAGTTTCTATAATTTTAGTTTTCTAACATTTTTAGTATAATTTTAGAATAATTAATTTTCTAGCAACGATCCTTGGGAGTATCCCAAGTTTGTGATATAAATAAATAAATAATAATAGTAATAAAAATAATACTAAAAATATTTAAAATATTCTTTTAAAATTATGATAATAATAATAATTTATAATTGAAAAACTTTTTTTGTATTAAAACTAATTCTTCTGAAATTTGTGACATAAATTTTTCTTCCCGCAGCGAAAATGTTAAAACTTGTTTCGAACAAAGTACCACAAAATGTTGTACAATTTTTGGGAAAAAAAGAAATTACAAAAAATATAATAAAATTAAAAGACATGACTCATAAAAAGAGATGAAAGTTTAAAGTAGCAAACTTTTTATCCTTTCTTACATCTTTTCTTCAAAAAAACGTCAAACAAGAATACAAAATTATAATTCTACATTCTTCTTTCTAATTTATAAAATAAGAGAAAAATTAGAAATTTTCCTTTTCATTACAAATAAGAAATTAAATTTTAAAAAATAGTAGGAAAAATTAAAATAAACTATATTAAAAAAATAAAGAAAAATAGTTATTTCTTTCTTGTTTCTCTTTCCTACAAAAATATTGATCTAAAGCAAAATTAGATATTTAAAAAATTTTTTAAAAATAAATTTTTTCTTTCTGTTCTTTCTTACTTTTTAATTTTTAATTTTATGGAGAAATGTAATTGAAAATTTTCCAGAAAAAAGGAAATCATTTGTCAAAATGAAAATTAATTGTACATTTTTTTATTAAAAGTAAAAATGAAAAGAAAATTTATGGAGTATTAAGGTTTTGATTGTAAATTTGTTTTGTAAATTATTTCGTATCATTCACGTTTGACTAAACAGCGAGCTGTACTACTGAAAATTGTATTTCGTAGATTTTTAAATTCTCCACGCCAAACGACGACTTATTATACTGTATTTTTTTATTCTTTGAGAAAAGATTATATTCGCTTCACGTCTGACATAGCATTGATCTATACTACTGAAAATCGAATTTTTTCACTGTTAATCAAAACGAAGCAAGATTGAGACAATTTGATAGGAAATTTTAATTAATTTTCGACACGTCTGACTTAATTTAATTATTATCTTATTTTTCTGTTTTAATTCTCAATTTTCTAAGTTTCTTTTTTTTATGAAATCAAAACGATTTCGATGGAATAAGAAAAGTATTTTTTGCAATTATTCCAAATCATGAATTATAACTATAAATTATCCAATATTTCCATAGTTAGTAAATTCGTGACTGTGAATATCGTTTCTCGTTTTAATTCCAAATCCGCGTTCGACAAATTTCCACAAGAGAGTATATAAATGTTATAAATATTATTTACGATCTTTAATTGTGTTCAATTTTGGAAAATTTGGATAATACACACATTTTGTGTGTATATGTATATTAACAAATGCGAAAATTCTAATAATATTCATCGGTAATATAAACACAACAGCCACCAATGATGTGACTCGTTTAACGAATAATGCTAGAGGCTTTTAAATGCATTAACTGCATTACCGATAACTGAAGCAATTATATTACGTCAGTCTACAGGACTTTAATCACTTTTGCAGCGTTGCTCCGAAAACTCGTTACCTAATGCAACGCTGAAGACGTAAAATCGTCGGAGAAAATGTCGGATGATAAATACCATAGGAAAATTCAAGTGAAGGAGAGTACGAGATATGTCAGAAGTTGTTTATTACACGGACATTATACTTTTTTTTAAAATTGTTTTCCTTCAGGTGCAATAAAGAATTGTGATTCTTTTATCTTTTTCATTTTCATTAAGATTCATTTTATTAAGTCAGGATCTTCATTAATGATTTGCGAGACACTTCTCTGTGATGTGTTATAATTAAGAGTGTTCTACAGTTTAAATTAAAATTTTTTTCTTGATGATAATTATAATAAGCAGGCCTGATAAGAAGTAAACTAAATAAATATAAAAAATATATACATTTTTATGAATTTTCCATGTCTGAATCAGGACTAAACTTTCACTGAAAAAATTTTGACTTTCATTAAAAAAATTCTTACTTTCACTTTCAATCAATAAATGTTCACATTCAAGAAAAAAAATGTTGCGTTCACCCAAAAAATCTCACATTAGTCCAAAAAAATTTAAATTTCATTAAAAATTTCTCACTTTCACTAACAAAATTGTCACTTTTAGTAAAGAAAAATGTTGACCTTTAATTAATATAATGTCATTTTCATTTTCAATGCAAAAATTTTCATATTCATTACAAAAATTTTCACGATTTTTAACAAAAATTTGACCCCAATTAAAAAAAATTAAATTTTATTAAAAAAATGTAACTTTTCCTGAAAAATTGTTACTTTCACTTTCATTCAAAAAATTGTCTCTTTCAGATTCATTCAAAAAATTGTCTCATTCTCTAAAAAATTGTTACTTTTATTTTCACTCAAAAAATGTTACTTTTCCTAAAAAAATTCTCACTTACGCTCAAAAAATTTTTACTAACATTAAAAAAATTCCCACTTTCACTAAACAAAAAGGAAACTTTAATTAAAAAATGGTCACCTGCAGTTAAAAAATTTTATTTTTACTAAAATATTTAATATTCTCAATTTTGTTAAAAAAAATTTTCACTTTCATTAAAAAAATTCTCACTTTCACTCACGAAATTGGCACTTTTACTGAAAAAAATATTGACATTCACTTAATAAATTAACACTTTTACTTGGACCTAAGAAATTTTTATATTCATTAAAAAACATTCTCACGTTTACTAAAAAAAATTAGACTTCACTAAAAAAAATTTCTCACTTTCAACCAGGAAATTTTCACTTTCACTCAAAAAATTTTTACTTTAACTAAAAAAATGTTGATCTTTACTCAATAAATTGTCACTTTCACTATCAATAAAAAAATTTTTATATACATTACAATTTACAAAAATTCTCACAATCATTAAAAAATTTCGACCTCGCACAAAAAATTCAATTTTAGTTAAAAAAATTCCACTTATCCTGAAAACTTCTTACTTTCCCTCAAAAAATTTACATATTTATGAAAAAAAATTTGAATGTTTATTATAAAAATTCGATTTTACTCAAAAAATTCTCACTTTCCCTAAAAAATTCCCAGTTTCACTCAAAAAATTTACACATTCTTTAAAGAAATTCTAACATTTACTAAAAACATTCGCTTTCACATAAAAAATTTTTACACTTATTAAAAAAAAATTTTAAGATTTACAAAAAAAAATTCGACTACTTTAAAAAGTACGGTTACAGTAAAAAAAATTTCATCTTCTCTAAAAAATGTTTACTTTCACTTTGAGGCAAAAAATTTGCACTTCTACTTTTACTTAAAAAAATTTTTATATTCATTACAAAAATTCTCACAATTATTTAAAAAATTCGACTTCACTTAAAAGAGTACAATTTCTGTAAAAAAAATTTCTCTTTCCCTGAAAAATTTTGACTTTCACTCAAAAAACTTACACATTCATTAAAAAAAAAATTGTCACTTTCATATTCAATTAAAAAATTTTAATATTCTTAAAAAAAAAATTCTCACTATATCACTAAAAGAATGTTTACTTTTTGACTCAAATTATTTTTACTTTCACGTGAAAAGCTTTGAATTTTGAAGTAAGAGGGAAAATTATTTCAGTGACAGTGAGAATTTTTGGGCTAAATTAAAAGTGAAAATATTTTCAGTGAAAGTGAAAGTGGTAAATTTTTAAGTAAAATTAAAAGTTCAATTTTTTTAGGAAAAGTGAGATTATTTTTTACTGAATTTGAACTTTTTTGAGTGAGATCGATTTTTTTTTTAAATTATGAGAATTTTTGTAATGAATATAAAAATTTTCTGAGTGAAACTGAAAGTAACAATTTATTGAATAAAGGTCAATATTTTTTTTTTAGTGAATGTGTCAATTTTATGAGTAAAAATTAGAATTTTTTTAATAATAGTGAAAAAGTTTTGTGCGAAAGTGAGAATTTTTTAGGAAGAATAAAATTAATTTCGAGTGAATTTGCATATTTTTTTAATTGAAATTGAATTTTTAATTTTAATCTGAATAGAACAATTTTTTAATAACAGGTGAGAATTTTTCGGACGAAATTTAAATTTAAATTGTAAATATTCTAAATGAAAGTGACAGTGAGAAATTTTAAGTAAAATTAAAAGTGCAAATTTTTTAGGAAAAGTGAAATTTTTTTTTTTTATTGAATTGGAACAATTTTGAGTGAGATCGATTTTTTTTTAATTTAAGAGAATTTTTGTAATGAATATAAAAATTTTCTGAGTGAAACTGAAAGTGACAATTTATTGAATAAAGGTCAACATTTTTTTTTTTTTAGTGAAGGTGTCAATTTTATGAGTAAAAATTAGAATTTTTGAATAATAGTGAATATTTTTTGTGCGAAAGTGAGAATTTTTTAGGAAGAATAAAATTAATTTCGAGTGAATATTTGCATATTTTTCGAGTGAAATTGAATTTTGAATTTTAAAGTGAATGAAAAAATTTTTTAAGTAACAGGTGAGAATTTTTTGGCGAAATTCAAATTGAAAATATTCTCAGTGAAAGTGAAAGTGAGAAATTTTAACAGTAAAATTAAAAGTAAACATTTTTGAGCTAAAGCAAAAGTTTCCTGAACGAACACATCAAGAAATCTCTTTAGTTTCATTTATGAAACAAAGAAGCGTTTTTGTATAGTCGAAAAGCTAAAAAAAATCAAAACAATGTAATTTTAATTAAAATACAATATAATTAAAAACATAAAGTAATTAAAAATATGATAAAATGCTTGAAGGGAAAATTTTCCCTTAATCCTTCCCCCTCCCCTTGCCTTAAAGAAAGCCGGCTTTTGCTCTTGTGAAAAATATGCGATCCATTATGCGTCAGACAAAGGTTTTTCGTCTACAAACCGCTCCTCTTTTATAAATCAAACTGAAGACATTCCTTAGCCCGGTCTTGACACGAAAAATAGAAGAATTTCTTCTCTTCCCTTGCCACAACGCGTGTAACATTCACCACCCCCTTTTCCAATTCGATATATTATACTTAGTATAAATTTTACCGCTCTCTCGCTTCCCATCCACCCAACAGAGAAGAAGGTCGAACATGCCTTGGGTATTGCTTTGTCAAGTGGTGGCATTTCACACAACTCTACATATACAGGCACACAACAACAACAAAAAAAAAAAAAAATTTCTCTTAGGCACTTGTATAACAGTCATAGTGGAAAAATTTCACAATGTAAATCTTGAACCCCACGACATATTTGTACCACATATACACACATTTACTGTTATAAAATTGTTGTCGTCGTCGTTCTGACAACTCTTGGCAAATTTCCACCAGGTTCGCTCGTGGTGACGAGTTCTTTGGAACGGGGGAAAAGGACGACGGGATTTAGATAGCAGTGTTAGAGAAAATAGGGGGGAGGGGGTTTTGTGTTATCTTTTGTCTTGAAATAATTGTTTCCTCCTGCATCTGTCGCTTTGGTTTCTGTGGCATCTGTTTACCACCACAAATATGTGTCCTCTCTCTTCTCTCTCACTCAACGTTTGTAGCTTTGTTGTTATTATTGTTGTAATTCGTATATCGCTAAGTAGAGCCTTGAAGGCTTTTAACTTGAAAATATTTCTTTGCTCTGTTTGTGTGTGTGTGTGGGGGGTAAAATATTCTCCATCTTCTGCAAAGTCCAAGCTTTTGAAAGCTTGGACGAAATGCGAAAACCAGAAGTTGACGAAACGTAATTGAGAGACTAATTTTGTTAGTTTATGAGCTTTCATGAAAGAGGGAGAGAGAGAGAGAGAATTCTCAAGCATAAATGATAATAACTTCATTTGAAGATTCATAATTTATATGATAATTTTTACTTCTCTTTTCTCTATTAAAACGCATCACTGAGTCCATCTAAAGGACTTGGATTAATTAAAATCTTTTTTCTTTTTTTGTTAATTGACAATATGGGGTTTTTTTTATCCTTTTTCTCCTTCATTTGCATTTTTTCTTTCTTATACGAATTAGACCCCAAGAAGAAAAAGAGGATAATTAAACTTGAGGAGTGTAAAACTTGACCAATTTTCAGTGTCAAGTAAAAAACACTAAACAGAAAAAAATAAAAAAATATCTTTGAATCAGTCTACTACATTTTATTTTGTTACAAATTAGAAAATTTAAAAATTATAATTAATAAATAAAATATATACCCATCATTTTGTTTGTTATATGCTTTTTTCTATAACAATCTTTTTTCAATAATCGTTTGACTGATCTAAATTATGCAAAGTTTTCTCCTTTTTATTTATAAAAAATAGAAAATTGTTAAAAAATTATCATTAAGAAATAGTAAATAAATACCCATTTTATGTATAATTTTTATTTCTCAATAACATTATATTGTTCGCAAACTTATTCAATTACTTTTGGAAAAAAATATTACATATTCCCATTTCTTAACATTTTTATAGAAAATTTTCAATTTTCATAAGGAAATAATTTACATCATTTCTATTTCTTAACTACAATTGTTTTAATAAAATTCAAAGTGTTTTAAAAGCAAAGAAAAAATATGTTAAAAAATTTTATTTGTCAATTACTAAATAATGGAAATTTTTGAATTTTTAAAAAATAAATAAAAACATTTTACTCAAAAAATGTTCTGTTACATTTAATTACGAATTTCTTTAATTGCAAAATTATTCAAAAAAATCTTTGACTACTTTTTAAATAAATATTTCATTATTAATATTTTTCCATAGGAATTAAGATTTTAAAAAATTTCAAATTCAAACCTTTTTGAAATTAACCAACTTTAAAAATATTTGTTATAAAACATGAAGATATCGATTGCTCCGAGTCGAAGACTCGAAGTGATCGATTTCTTCATTTTTTATAATAATTAAAAATGTTCGACAGATAAAGTAATTATTTTATATTCTAAGAATATTGTTAATTTTATTTTTTAATTTCAATTAATTGTTTTAATAAAATTCAAAGTTTTTTAAAAATAAAGGAAAAAAAATGTTTATAAATTATATTTATCAAATTAGAAAATTCAATTGAAAATGAAACTGAAAATTTTTGAATTTTTAGAAAATGAAGAAAAAAATTTTATTGAAAAAAATGTTCTGTTAAATTTATATTTAAATTTATTTTATCATTAATTATAAAATTATTCGAAAACAATAATTTCTTTTTTATAGATTTTAAATGTTTAATTATTATTTTTCCATAGGAATTAAGATTTTCGAAAATTTCAAATTCAAACCCTTTTGAAATTAATCAACTTTAAAAATATTGTTATAAAAAAAAAAGATAATTTTAAACTTATTTTTATTAAAAACGAGTTTAAAAAACAATTTACTAGAAAATCCTTTTACGAAACTGTGTAAATGAATTTACCTGATTTTTTTTTTTATAAAAGAATCTCAATTTCGAAAAATTGTCGCTTGATCCCTTTTGTCGTGACACCCTTCAAGTGTCAAAATAAAAATTACAGAAATTAGAAACACTGGAAAAATTCGCCAATAATAACTTTTTTTTTTTTTCGTCTAAAATATTTTGGGGAATTTAGGGAATTCTCTTTTCTCCATATTTTTCTATTCTTTCTTTTTGAGAGGATACAAGATATTATTTTGAACCCTATTGAGAATTGAATTTCAAAAGCAATAATATTTGTGGAATTGTGACCCTGGCAATTCAATTAATGGAGTTCTCACAATACTTTGAGAAAAGAGGAGTGGCATTATAGAAAGAGATTGCTTTTTTTTTGCCGCAGACTATTATTTTAACCAATGGGAGGATTTCTATATAATAAACCTCAGAATTTCTTTGAAAAATAATTGCAAAATAAGAAAAAATCTTTTCACTTTTGTCAAATATTTGTCGACGATAAAAGAAACATTTAATCACTAGAAATAGAATTTAGAGAAAATATAATTATAATGTAAATTATATATTGTTTTACTTATTTGTATAAATGTTTTTTAAAATTTGTTTTGATAAATGATTGAATTCTTTCAAAAAATTTCTTTAATTTATTGAATATAATCGATTTTGTTAATAATTGTAATTAATAATTTTAATATTAAAATTTTATTAAAATTATTCATAGAAAATTAAACTCTTTTAAACAATTTTATTAGAGTTTTTGTTAATAATTAAATTAATTCGAAGAATTTATTTAAGATTCTTTGAAAATAATGTGGTTTTTCAAATAATTTAAATTGAAAATTTTGTAAATTATTGTATTATAAAAAGAATTTTTTTCAACTTTCTAAAATAATCGTCTCTGTTAATAATAATTAATAATAAAAAATTGAATTCTTTCGTGAAATTTTATTGAAAAAAAAATTAAATTTTTGCAAAGATTTTACTATTTAAAAACATAATTGAATTGTTTCGAAGGATTTATTAAAATTTTAGAAATTAATTGAATTCTTTTCTAAAATTTTATTAAAATTTTGTCGAAAATAATTGATTAAAATCAATTATTATTATTTAATTATGTAGATAATAAGTGAATTTTTTAAATTTTGATTTTGAAAATATTGAAATATTTATATTTGATAATAAAATGTTTTGTAATTCGCATATAATAGTAATAAATTGAATATCATATTCGCGTAATATTTGTTGGTTAAAATATTATAACAATATTTGAAATATAAAAGAAAAACGGTAAAGTATGAAAATAAAAGAAAAATATAAATATTACATTGTACAAAAAGTAAAAAAATATTTATAATTAAAATTCGTAATTCCCTGGTTATAATTTTAAAAACATTTTTTATTCAAGGATAAAAATAATGTGTTCCCCATTTCTTTTTTCAACGTGAAAATTTCATTCGTCGTTGGTTTAGTATAAGGACAAATATCTGCTATCTTTTCTTTTCCCATGATATAAAAAAGTAGACAAATACCCGGAGGCTTATACAGCCAGATTTCTAGTGGACAGTCACTGTTTTTTCCCTCGTTGCTTTTATACTTTTCTTCTCGGTATAAAGTGAAACGTTGTGCGTGTAATATTTTCCTATTCTCGTTAAACGAAGTCTTGTCCGCTTACAAAAAAAAAAGAATGAAAAAAAGAAACATTTTTTCTGAGGCTAAAAATACATTAATTTTCTCACATTTTAAGACGCTTGGAAAAAATAATTGTCTTTGAATACAAGAAAAAGTATAATTAATTAATAAAATTAATTATATTCAAAATTGTCTCTTTATTAAAGATTTTTTCGAATTTCGATACAAGTCTTTTTCTTAGGGAATCAAGTTTTTTGAATCAAAGGTTATTTTTAAAAATAGAATTTATATACTAAAATTTTGATTTTAATTTTTTTATAGAAAATCAAAGTTCTTTGAATCGAAAGCTATATTTTTCAAAATGGAATTTTTGTACTGAAATTTTTGCTTTTATCACATTTGTTTCTAAATTGTAGAATACATTTTTATTAAATTTGACAACTATTTTTAATCAGTGCAAATATATTCTGTTGATTAAATTAAAAAATTTGTTGTTGACATACTTTTTTAGTGTCACTTGTAGTGTTTATTTTATAAAATATTTTTATTAAAAAAATCCTCTTTTAGAGATTAAATTTACTGTCTATTGAATCTAAAAGTTTTTTCATTTAAAAGCACTGTTTCCATAAAACAAGAATTTATAATATTCCTGTTCAAAATTAAATATTTTTACATTTTTAATTTTTTTATTTTCCTTTTACATTTTTTTCTAAATATAAACTTTTTTTTTAGGGGTGAGTGGGTCAAGACATCTTTTTAATGAATAATTGTGGGGGTGATTTAAATCAATTCATTTATTAGACTCTTTTTAAACTCAAGATTCTTTTAGAGTTTTTTGTTTCACTTTCGCCTAATTTTTTTTTTTATTTCTAAACGTATGGAGAATGAAAATAATTTATTATCAAAAAAGCATTAAATTAAAATTAGATGAACTAAAAGGAAAATATAGACACAAAAATAATCTAATTGTACAACCAATATTTCAGATTATTAGCTTGTCAACTCGATAATTGGGAAGCGTTACAGTAATTGGTTATAATATATATAGGTATGTATAACTTTATTAAACTATGCTTACACAATTATAAAGTCTCGTAAGTATTTTTCGTGATGTTCAAAGTTTCCAAACTGCTCCTTGCAATTCCGTTTTGTCAACTCAATAATTACCACTTGAGTTGGACAACAAACATGAGAAATGAACTTTGTATCATATTGGAGTATAGTACTTGCGGCAGAAACTCAAACTATTTGGCAGCAAGCGACTTTGAATATAGTTCAGTAGTACACCTGTTAGGTCTCCAGGGCCCATGACTGTCGGGATAATCACACTACTCCTATATATATTATACATATATATAGAAATGAGCTCGTGGCTCTACTCAATGAAATGTGAACTCAGGTTCACACCGTGCATAAATGGAGGTGCCCTCAACTCACCTACTGCCTATTACTTGAAAATTCACTTCCATTACAACGATAAAATAACTATTTTCCTATTTCAATACTTAAAAAAACAAAAAAAAAAAAATAATATAATATAATACATTTTTATAATATAATTATAATATAATGTAATAAATTTTTATAATATAATTACAATAACATATAATAAATTTTTATAATATAATTATAATAGAATATAATAAATTTTTATAATATAATTATTATATAATATAATAAATTTTTATAGTATAATTAAATTATAATATAATAAAGTTTGTAGAATATAATTATACCTAGCGTAACAATTCGCGCGTCTTACTGCTTCCATACTTTTTAAAAAAAAAATTGAATTTAAAAATTTTTAATTCAAGTTTTTTTTCAAAAAAATAAAGAATATGAATTGAAATATTTATTACTATTATTACCACAATAATCATATATTATGAGAGAGGGGATTCAAGAAAAAGTCATTTTTTTAAAAAGTACTGAACAAAATTAAATTTTTAGAATTCATAAGAAAATTCTGAATTTTTGTGTCTTTTTTGCTACGAAATCACCACAAATTCTAATACAAAACCTTCAAATTTTTCTATTTCTGACAGTAATATTGCTTTTTAAATAAATTCATTCTTAAAAAAACTATAATACAATTATTACTGATAAATGATTTAATGAATAATTTTACTTCAATATTTCAATATTAATTGACTTTTGAAAGAATTGAGTTTACAATTTTCATAAATAGATAAAATTCAAAAGGCTTTAATTTGAAATTATGTAAAATTGCAGAAATTCAATTATTTTTAAAAGTAATAAAATTCTTCTTACAAAAGTTCAATTATGTTCTAAATTAAAAAAAAAAAATTCTCGTCAAAGTCACAATTATCTTTATAAATAATAAAATTCTTTTCCAAAATTCAATTATTTTAAAAAAATTTTCTGATTTCAATGATTTTTAATATCTAGTTTTAATAAATATCCTAAAAGAATTCAATTTTTTAATAAAATTGTACTTCAAACATTTACAAATTATTTTCATAAATAATAAAAATTGCACAGGAATTTAATTATTAACCAATTTTTTTGTAAATTTCTTCTCAATAATTCAATCAATTTCATAAATAATAAATTTTTGTATGAATATAATAATTATTTTCATGAATAATAAAGCTCATCGCAGAATTTTAATTATTTTTAGTACAATTTTCATTGAATACCTCGAAAAATGTAATTATTCTTATAAAAATTTGATTAAAACTTGTAAAAAGAATTCAATTATTTAAAAATTTTGTTGATAAAATTCTTTATAAGAAGTATTTAAATAATTGAATAATTTTGAAAAGGTTTTAAATTAATAATTTTGAAAAGGTTTAAAATTAAAATATTTGAAAATTAGAATTTTCAATACTTTTAACGGTCAATTTAAAAAAATAATTTTTTTGGAAAAGTTTAATTTAATTTTTTGAAAAATAATTTAAAGTTACATGGGAATTTTTCCACATTCTCAAAATTTTCCTATATATTTTCATAAAGAAATTTTCCTAAACGTTTAAGAGAATTTTTCCAAACTTTTGGTATTTTTTCTACGCGATTTCATGAGAATGTTTCTACATTCATAGAAAGTTTTCGATAATTTTCTAGAAAAATTTTTTTATATATATTATTAAATTAACTCTCTTTTGGAGTTTATTTTTAACTCGAAAAATTTCACTCCCAACTCCCGAGTCCGTTAACTCCCTAAACTTTTTACAGTGTATAGAAGAATTTGTTTCGTAAATTTTTTGTAAAAATTTCCAAACTTTTTCTTACAGTGCATTTAATTTTTCAAGTGAAAGTGAAAATAATTTTGGTCAAAGTGAATATTCTTTGGGTGAAAGTGAAAATTTTGTAAGTGAAAGTGAGAATTTTTTTAATAAAAGTAAATATTTGTTTAGAGTAGGACAAAATTTTTGTAGTAAAAGTGAGAATTTTTAAATGGATGAGAAAATTTTTTTAATGAAATTGAAAGTAAGAATTTTATAATGAAAGTGAAATTTTTGTAGGGAAAGTGAACATTTATTGACTGTAAATCAAAATTTTTATAGTGAAAATGAGAATTTTTTAAAATTAAATTGAAAATTTTTTGAGTAAAAGTGAAAAGTAAATTATTTTTAGTGAAAGTAAAAGTAAGAATTTTTTCGTGAACTTTGAATGAATATGAAACTTTTTGAGTTACATTCAAAATTATTTAGTGAATTTTTTTTTCAGCAAATTTTTATTTTCACTTTTTATCCAAATGAAAGTAAAAATAAAAATTTATTAAAGTGAAAATATAAATCTATTAAAGTGAAAGTAAAAATGAAAGTGAAAAGAAAAATGTATTAAGTTGGATGTGAAAATAAAAGTAATTTAAAAAATCTATTAAAGTGAAAGTGAAAATGAAAGTGAAAATAAAAATTAATTAAGTTCAAAGTGAAAATGAAAGTGAAAATTAAAATTTATCAAGTTTAAAGTGAAAATAAAAATCTGTTAAAGTAAAAGTAAAAATGAAAGTGAAAATAAGAATATATTGAAGCGGAAGTAAAAATAAAAATGAAAATAAAAATTTTGTCAAAGTAAATGTGAAAGTGAAAATGTTAATGTCAAAGTAAAAGTAAAATTATAAATAATTAATTACCAGTGTTAGTGAAAAAACACTGTCTTAGTCAGACAACGCTTCTAACTTATGAACGTCATAATTTTCAAAAAATTTCAATCAACAGTATCACAATTTTTCTAAGGCTATCAAATTGAGACAAAAAAGAATAAAAATGTTGCTTCGCAACTATTTTGATACATTTTTTTGTCTCAATTTTATTGATATCCTTAGAAAAACAGTGCCTGCAAAAAAAAATGTTTGTTTACTGATAAAATTAAAATTTTTCAAATTGATAAAAATATAAAATACTGCATCTCCTTGGCATATATTTGTTAATATACTGAAAGGATTTTTATCTCATGAAATGCAAAAACAAGAGAAAAAAAGAACTAAAATCTTTTTAAAAAATGAATATTTCTCTTTCTCTCTCACGGAAGAGTGAGAGAGATTCTAAACAATTTCCCAAAGTTTGACTAGAATGAAGCTACAAAACGGATAAAGCAGATCGTATTTCTTTATGTCGGCTGTAAAGAAGGGATTGGAAGCGTCAAGTTTATATGACATAAAAGCTTGAATATCGTTTCACTGCACACCCTATAAATAGAGAGACTAAATAGTGGATATCAAATTTTCGTATCAATTGGGATTTTGTAATCCACTGTGGAAAATTGCCTGTTTCTTACCAACTTCTCCTTTACCTTGCTTTTTCTTCCTGTACTCTTCGTTACTCTTCAATTTTTTACACTTTTCGATTTGGTAAATTTTCTTTCTTAATATTCTAATAATAATAATAATAATATTAATATTTACTAATATTTTTTCTTAAAATTTCGTTATTTTTTAGTCAATTTTCCGAAAATTATTTATAACTATCTAAAATTATTCATAAACATTTCGAAGTGTTTAATAATTAATTATTTAAATCCAAATCTATTTAAATTACTTTCCGAGAAAGAAACACTAAAATAACTCTCAGTATCACAAGATTGAAACGAAATTAAGTAGTAAAACACGATTTTAGTCAGACGTTTGATTTATCGCAGAGAAAAAATTGTTAAAATGATATATTTGTTTGATTAAAGGTGGAAAAAATTTTTTTTTCTTTAATTCATTTTTTTTATGTTTAAATATAAAGAGATGATTGTATATTATAAAATGATAAATCGAATTTAAAATGTCGATATCTCTTACTCATCAATAAAATATTATGTTTATTTAACACATATGGAATTTATGGTTTAAAAGTCAGTGGAATTCAAACTTCCTGCTCTCGGATACGTTACGCATTGTTGAATCGGATTATAAAGTGTGTTAAAATTCAATCAAGCGAATACAAACTGTTTTGTAAATTGATGATTTTCAATTGTAATTAATTCAATTGTCAATGCGAGATAATAATTTTAAAAATTGTGCAAAAAAAAATATTTTCTTTTTCGTATTTAAATTTTAAAAATTATATTCTCTTCATGGCTATAAATGAAAGTTTAGATTTTATTCGATTATTTTTATTTAACAAACATTTCTACTTTTTTGATATTAACATTAATATTGCTTTGTATTTACTATTTACTGGAGAAAATTACTAACTGGTTATAAATAATTTTATATTGACTTTAAAATAAAAAATTCAGTTAAAAACTTTAGTGAAATTCAGTAAAAAAAAAGTAGATACTTTACTGTAATGAAAGTAATAGAGAGTTTTTTTTTCAAACTCGAATATACTTTTTTCAAGTTTTCCTTTGCACTTAATAGTTTCTGCTTACTTTGCAAAAGTCATTTTTTATTCTCTCCACTTTGCAAAAAAAGAAAAGAAAAAAGTTTCTCTAAATTATTCAATTCCAGTCCATTATAAGACAAATCTCTAATAAAAAAAGTTGTTGATTCGCCTTTATTTTTTTTATTTTACCATTAGAATTTTAGTTTGTAAAAGGGAAAAAAAATTTTAATGATCGCTAACTTGAATGGTAAAACGTAATGAGAATATTTAGTATTTTATTTGAAAAAAAAAAAATTCTCGAGTTATATTTTTCAACATTAATATAGTCATATCTTTTTGTATATGTTATAACTTTCAGAGGATATATTTATTTTTTTCTTTTATGAAAAAAATGATAAAAAAAAATGTCGAACATTTTATAACTCAACTTTTATAGGTTACATCGTGCTTTACATTTTTTTTTCTACTGAGAAAAAAAAATATTTCTCTTTTATAAATTTATTTTAAAAATTTTTTAGATATTAAAGAGGATTTCTGAAAAAAATGTCTCTTAATTATTCAAATCATTAAAAAAAATTTTTTTTTACCAGAAAAAAGTAATTTCGAAAATAACAAAAAAGAATTTTAATATTTTTTTTTTCAGCTAAAGATTTGGAAAAAACAGCAAATTTATTATTTCTGAAAGAAATATGAAGTCAACATATTTTGAGAGTGAAAATATTTATGCATATTTACGAAGAAGTTTATAAATTATTAAGAGGAAGGAAAAGCTTTTAAATTTTCACAACAAAGAAACAAGATCTTTTTTATGTAACTTTTTCAATATATATTTTTTTTGCATTTTTGCACTTTTTTCTTAAAAAAGAATTCTATATTTATTTTTAATGCAAAATAATAAATAAATAGTAAAATAATAATAGAAAGAAATAAATAATAATAAAAAGAAATTTTACTAAGGAATGATTGATTTGAAAATTAAAAAAAAAATTAAATAATCATTTTCTCTACTCAAATTTAAAAGAAAAATGTAAAAAAAAACAACAAACAAATAAAACTAAGTAAAAAAAAATATAGAAAATAAAGAGGAAATATTACAAATGCAAACATTTGGGGAAAAGCAAAATAACAAAAAATATTTTAAAAAGGCAAATAACAGAATAAATACTAAAAATAGAAATAGAATCAACAAAATATAAGAATGAACTCTAAGAAAGAATGAAGGACAAACGAAATATAAAAGAAAAATCTCAAATGAAATGCAAAAGTTAATTTTCATCAAACGAAAAATTTATGCACAACAAGAGTGGATTTTCTCTGAATATAAAAGGAAAAATCTTCAAGTAGAATAGCGATATATACAAATATATTTTTTTATTCAGTATTTCTTTCACTGAATTATAACTCATTCAGAATTATAGTAGTGGATAAGAAAAAAAAAGTATTTCTCATTCGTGAAATGTAAGCAAAACCGATTTATTTAATATTTTTTTTTCGATTCTCAACTTTGTGCAAAAGCAGTGAATTTAAGAAAACGATAAGTTTATGGGCTCGAGCTTTTGCTCTGCCGATGAATACTTGAGATTTTATGTCCGCGCGTAGAGCTTGCATGTCTCTTGCAAGTTCAGTACGCTGGTTGAATTTTGTCGAACTGGTAACGATCACTCGTAAATCTCGAGAATCATTTCATCGGCAAGAGAGAGGGGACTTCTGCTTGAAAACAACTTTTCCCCATACACGCCAAAAATCAATAGGCCGCAAACACAAGGAATTTTGTTTTTTTTTCTTTTTTGTCCAGGTTGAAAAAAAAATAAGAGAAATTTATTGGCCCAGGACTTAAAAAAAAGAGAGAAAAAATACAATGCGAATCAAAATCGAATTCTGACAGTCGAAAAGCGAATGTGAATTTCGGCCTTATTGAATAAGCGATAAATTTTACTCGAGGTTTTTTTAAAACACATTGGAAAAAAATATATTGTTCCGATTTATCAAGAGTTGGTTGGAGAGAAAAAATAAATATTCTTTTTTTCTGTTCTTCTTTAGTTTTAATTTATAATTTTTTTGGAAAAATGTAATTGAAAATTTTCCAGAATAAAAGGAAATAATTTTTCGTATGAAAATTAAAATATTTTTAATGAAAAAGAAAAATTAAAATATAAGTTATGGAGTATTAAGGTTTTGATATAAATTTGTTTTTTTTAAATTATTTCATTTCCTTCACGTCTGACTAAGCAGAGAGTTGTACTACTGAAAATTGTATTTCGTAGATTTTTAAATTCCCCAGATTAAATGACTACTAATACTACTGTAATTTTTCTATTCTTTGGAAAAAGATTATATTCGCTTCACGTCTGACAAAGCATTGATCTACACTACTGAAAATTGAATTTTTAACTTGTAATCAAAACAAGAAGATTTTAGAAATTGAGAATTATTTCTCTGACGAAAATTCAATTAAATTACAGAATTAAAAGAATTTCCTGTGGAAATTTTATTATTTACAAAAATAATTGAATTTTGAATGTATTTTATTAATTTTTTTCTTAAATAATTGAATTCTTTTGCGAAATTTTATGAAAATACTAGATATTGAAAATAATTGAATCTGACAAATTTTTTCGGGAAAAAAGTGTTTGTTAAATTTTCGGATAACAATTGATTGCATATTTTTTAGTACAATAAAATTTATGAAAAGAAATTTTTTTTAGTATTTAAATTTTAATATAAATTTGTTTTTTTAAATTATTTCATTTTCTTCACGTCCGACCAAACACTGGATCTACTACTTAAAATTATTTTTTATCTTTAATAACTTATTATATCATTTTTTATTTTTTAATATAAAAATCGTAAAAAAATTTACTCACAAATTTTTCATGAATTACAAATTTGAATTCAAATTTTTGAATTTGTTTACAAAAGTATTCTTTACTTATTTGAAGTAAATAAATATAGAAAATTTATCAAGAGTCAGTTAAAAAAAAAGTTTATGTTTCATTCTTTATTCTCTTTTTTTTAATAAAGTGTCTAAAACTTGTCTCATTTTGATTGAAAGTGAAAAATTTGATTTGCAGTAGTGTAGGCAAATAATATGTCAGACGTAAGAGGAATATAATTTTTGTTAAACTCCTGATTTTTAATTTTCAGAAAAAAATCATTGCAAATTTGTTGAGAAATAGTATCTGTTAATTTTTCGAAAAAGAAAATATTCTATATTTTTAAATAAAAATAAAATTTTCACATTCCGTAGATTTATAAATTGCCGACTAAACATATAGACTCATATTATTGTAATTTTCATAATTTTTTTGGAAAATAATAATTTTTTCATCACTTTTGACAAAGCATTGATCTATACTACTAAAAACGAATTTTTTATTTTTAGACAAAACGAAGCAGTGAAAATTTTATAGGAAATTTCCATTAATTTTTTATACGTCTGACCGAATACTGTCTCTCACTACTGAAAATTATTTTGCATTTATTATTTATTTTATTTATAATTGTTTATTTATTATTGTTATTTTATATTGTTTATTAATATTATTTGTTTATTAGAGTTAGAAATTTTTTTTAAATTATAATTAAATTAATTAAATTAATTAAATTATAATTTTTAAAATTATACTTTCTAATTTTTCAAAAGAAATATCTCCAAATTTTTTGGAAAAAATGTGTTTATTTCTCTGGAATAAAAAAAGCAGTTTTCATATTTTTTATTTAAACAATTTTTTTTTTCTAAATCTATATTATTTATGGAATATTTAAATTTCGATAAAAATATATTTTCTCCATGGGAAAAAAAAATATATACCGAAGGATTAAATATAATAAACATTTATTGCTTTACGGGTTTCGTTGGCGTAAAATTAGGTCATGTGAATTTTGGCTTTTGCTACATGAGAGTGTACAATCAAAGCAACGATGGCTAGTGGACATTGCAACACGAGGGTGGGAAAAAAAAGGAAATAGAAAGAGCCGGACGAAATGCATTTTCGACACAGCTTGATTACAGTTTTTATTTTTTTTTCTCCCTCGCTTTCAAATGCATTCCCTCGTGACAAAATAGAGATGAAAGTAAACTTTATTTACAATTATTCAAAAAAAATGAAGGTAAGAAAATTTGTTAACTTTAACACTTTTATACAAATATAATAATCGATAATAATTTAGTTATCTGGTGGAAATATATTTACATAGAGAATTTTTTTTTCTCCCCTACAAGATGAAAAGCAACAAAAAACGTGTTTCGATTTGGACAGTCTACAAGCGGAAATGGAAAAGAGAGAGAATGGGATATATGAAGTTGAGAGATGAGGGAGAGAGAGAGAGAGAGTGAGAGAGAGGAAGCAATGTTTAATTACAATGCAATTGGTGTTAATAATTACTTTAGCGCAGCTCGTGTTCAGCGATGTGTATCCAGTCATCAAATTGGATCGGGTTGCTTCTATCCTCTATCCTCATCTACGACCTCTGAGCCTTCGAATTGCTGGAATCGCTATTTTCTATCTCTCTTTTTTTTACCTTCTTTGTTGTAAAGAACTATCTGCCAAAGGACATTTCAGTATGTTTCACAGTGGCCAACAACCGAGAAAATTGAACTAACAGCACACTAGTTATAATACCCTGTGACGTGAAGGTAAAGAAAAAATTTCACAAATTCTTTTAACGAATTAAATACACATTAGAATTCAATTACAAAATAATATGAATTCGAAAAGAAAGTTGCATAATTTATAGGAACTAATTTCAAAAAAGTAAAAATAAATTAAAACAAACAATTTTTATTGATAAAACTTTTCGATTTTCAGGCATGGTCCAACCCTGACTATAAGGTCCAACCTTGACCTACATTTGTTTTGAAATGCTAAAAATACTTTTAATTTTAGAACAATCAATTAATGATGTATAGCAAAAGTGTTCCTCTTTTCGCTTTGTAAATTATTTCGTTTTCTTCATGTCTGACTACGCAGAGGGTTGTACTACTTAAAAATGTATTTCGTAGATTTTTAAATTCCCCAGACTAAACGACTACTTATACTACTGTAATTTTTCTATTCTCAGACTTCGCACTCGATAATTAATTATTAGAAAAATAGGAAAAAGTAGCTTTCAAACTAAAAATGGTAGTAAAAAAGTAGCTAACGAAAAATTAAACTTGACGACCAAAAAAAAAAAAATTAAAAACTCGTTTTAGGTACTTTACAAAATTGACAAAAATTTCATTTTATATTTTATTTTTCTGACTTTTTCCTAATTTTCATTAAAAAAATATTTACTTCTTTCTTAACCTGTTAATAAATTGAATCCGTGCAACGAATTTTATTATTCCTGAAAAAATTTAAATATTTATAAAAACAATTTAATTCTCGCGAAGAATTTCATGAAAAATTTTAAATTATTGATTTCTTTCGACTTATTTTTATGCAAATTATAATTTAAATAATTGAATTCCTAAGAAATTTTTATTATTCATGAAAAAATTGACTTCTTACGAAGATTTTTACAAAAATTTTTTTAATTAATTGAATTCTGTTTGGAAATTTTATGAAAATAGTAGATATTGAAAATAATTGAATTGCGAAATGTTTTTAAAAATATTTAAATTTTACAAAGAATTCTGTTAAAATTTTTGACAATAATTGAATGTCTGCGTGTCATTTTATTAAATTTTTTGAAAATAATTAAATTCCTAAACAGCATTTTATAATTTATGAAAATAATTCAATTCTTGCACGAACGATTTTATTAAAATTTTTTTAAATAATTGAATTTAGAAGAAAACATATATAACTTTTAAAAATAATTGAATTCTTGTGATGAATATTGTTATTTATAAAAATAATTGAATTTTGCAAAGAATTTTATTAAAATACCTCATAATAATTGAATTTTCGCGAATTATTTTGTTATTTATCGACAAAATTGAATTCTTTCGAAGAACATTATTTATGTAAATAATTTAATTCTTAGGAAATTGAAATTAAATTTTTAAGAATAATTACATTTTTTGAGCAATTGTATTAAAAATAATTGAAATTCTACGATGAATTTTATTCTTAATAAAAATAATCAAATAGTTGCAAGGAATTTTATTAAAATTTTCAAAAGTAATTGAATTCCTGTGAAGAATTTTATTTTTTATTCAAATAATTGAATTATTGCGAAAATTTTTATTAAAATATTTAAAAAGAATTGAATTTCTGTGAAAAATTTTGTTATTTTTGAAAATAATTGAATTCTTAATAAGAATTTTGTAAACATTGTTTTACATAATTAATTTTTTCGAAATATAATAAATATGAAAATTTTATTTTCAATAATTAAATTCTTGTGGAAACATTTATTTGTGAAAATAATTGAATTTTTCGTTTAATTAATTTAAAATAGTATTAAAAATAATTGAAATTCTTCAATGAGTTTTATTATTTATGAAAATAATTGATTTCTTGCTTAGAATTTTATCAAACATTTTTTTAAAAAATTGAATTTACATGAAAAATGTTATTATTAGTGAAAGTAATTGAATTATTGTAAAGAATTGTATAAAACTCTTGTTTAATAATTGATTAAACAATTCGCTTCACGTCTGACAAAGCATTGATCTACACTACTGAAAAACGAATTTTTCCCTTTCAATCAAAACGAAATAAGTTTAAGACAACTTTAGAAGAAATTTTCATTAATTTTTTATACGTCTGACCGATTACTGACTGTGACTACTGAAAATTATTTTAAATCTGTATCTTATTATTTATTCTTAATTTAATTAATTTATTATTGTTGGCTTATTTATCTCATTTAAATCTCAATTTTTAATTTATAGTCCAACTCTAACTATGTTCTCCTTCTTTTAATTTTGTAACAAACAATAAATTTTCGGTAATAAAAAATTAAAATTACAAAAATTAGAGTTAAAAAATTTCCGAATTATTTAAATCCGAAGGAAGATTACACATTTGAAATGATAAATTACAATAGAAAATACATCACAATTGAAATTAAAAAAAAAATTGTGTTTACAATTGAAAGAAGGTGATTTGTACTTATTAATTCATTGGAATGGTGAAAATGTCCTTCTTGCGGGAGGTAATATTCAGGAGAAGAGGTTACTTGAGTATTTAAATTTATTTAATATCAAGCTGGGTTCGGTAAAGTACCACACAGAATCTAAGCGAACATTACCATTATTGCATTACCATTACTAATTAGAGAGCGAGAAGTGAACGCAATGGTTGGTTAGGTTAGAAACGTTTTAAAGCACGTTTCCAAAGATTGAGCTTCAAAATTCAATGTGAATTTTACCGAGATTGCAAAATTTGTACATTAGCCGAAATTTTGATTTCACCATTTTCCAGTATTTAATTAACATAATTGAAACATAAAAAATATTTAAAATAATAATAAACAACTTTAAATAAAATAATAAATAAAAAGAAAATAATAAATATTTTTAAATAAAAATTTATTAACTTCTTCTTCTTATTTCTATTATTAGTACTACTGTTATTTTCTATTCTTTAGAAAATTCAAACATTTGTTAACTCACAGGCAGGGAATCATTCACGTCTGACAATGCATTGATCTATACTACTGAAAGTCGATTTTTTCACTTTTAATCAAAACAAAACTAAAACTAAAACTAAACTAAAACTAAACTAAACTAAACTAAATTTTATAGTAAAGCGATTAATTTACGATAAACAAAAACCTTATCGTATCGATGTCTGACTAAACACTGAACTTCACTACTGATAATTATTTCTCGTCTATACGTCTTTTTCGTCTTATTTTATACTGACATAATTAATATTTTTAATGTTGAAAAATTCATTATTTAAATTGTAAATTAAAACTTAATTTATGTCTGACCACATACTGGACTTAACTACTGAGAATTATTTTATTATCGATTTTTTCTATCTATTTTAATCCTACATTAAAATTTTTTAACATTTTCATTAAATGACATTAGTAACAAGCATAGAATAATAATAATAATAATAATAATAATAATAATAATAAATCATAACAAAAATAGTAAGAAAATAATAAAAAAATAGTAAAAAATGAAAACGAAACAGAAAAGATAAAATGAAAATAAAAAAAATACTACTAAAAGAAATCATAAAATCAAATTAACTGATTCACTTTATTTAATATTCAAATCATAACAAAACTGAAATATATAATACTACAAGGATAGTTTTTAAAATTCCGTTCAAGAAATCCTCTGGATCTTGAAAATCTTCATGGATATGATAAATATAGTATGAAACGTTATTAACCTTTTTTTTTCTTTCTCCTCAACCTTATGAGATTCATGCTGGTACATTCGAATTCCGTAAAGGTATTTGAAACGGAATGCTGATTCTATCGTAGGCAGCTGTTCTATAGAGAAATGCTGAGCGTGCAAGGACTGTTACTGCTATATACTCCCTCGCAACTTCACCCCTAAAAACCTCCACCCTTAAAATTTGTCTAAATCATCTACAAAGAAACTGTAATAAATTAACTATTTTTTTTAAATTAACGACAATCATTCCTCATCAAAAAGAAAGGAAACGCATTTTTTTTTTGCTAAATATATTCCAAAGGTTTCTTGATAAACGTCTATTTCTTGAAAAATAATAATGTTCACTTCGCGTCTGACGAAGCATTGATATATACTACTTAAAGTCGACTTTTTTCGGTAACCTAAACAAACAAATGGTTGAATCAATTTTTTAAAATAAATTTTCGATTAAATACCGCGATATGTCTGACCAAATACTGAACTTAACTACTGTAAATAATTTTCTATCAATTCCCAATAACAAACATTGACTTATATTACTGTAATTTTTTATTCCTTGGAATATAATATAATATTCCCTTCACGTATGACATAGCACTGATCTATACTACTGAAAATTTATTTTTTTTTTAGTTTTAAAGAAAACAAAGTAAAGTTTAAATAAATTTTATAGAAAACTTTTGTAAATTATTTCATTTCCTTCACGTCTGACTAGGCAGAGAGTTGTACTACTGAAAATTGTATTTTCTCGATTTTTAAATTCCCGAAACCAAAGGACAACTTACAATATAGTAGATTTTTATTTGTTTAAAGAACATTATACTCATTTCACGTCTGACTAAACACGGATCTATACTACTGAAAGTCGATTTTTTTTATCCTAAAAAAATCAAGACTTAAAACAACTTTTGAATAAATTTTCGCTTAATTTCAGATACGTCCGACCAAATACTGATCTTAACTACTGTGAATTAATTTTTTATCTTTTTATCATTAGAGAAATTAATATTTTTAATATTAATAGTGTATTAACTAACAAATTTGAGAATTTATTTGTTCATATAAGTAACAGAATCTTTTTACTAAATGCTTAAAAAAAATTCCCTTAATTTTTAGAGAGAGCTTATAATTCTTTATGATTTACTCTTATAGTGACGTAAAGAATTTCTAAAAAAATAATTTATTGCTTATCTCTTATAAAATTCATTTGTTAAATGAAATAATCTTAATTTAAAAAATTAATCCGTTAAATTAGATAAATTAAATTTATCAAATTGATTAAATTGATTAAATTTATTAAATTCATTACTTCGTTTGAGTTTTGAACTTTTAAATAAAGAAATATGATTTAAAAACAATGTTTCTTGATTAAATAAATTTTTCTAAATTTAAGAACACAATAACTCTTTTCTATGAAGTACAAGGAAATTTTTTGCTTCTACCTCCAGGAATATTATCATTACTTTTGAAAACAGAACGCTCTCCTTTTTTATTCCTAAAATATCACTCAAAGAGATATTTTCAAATTTATCGAATTCCCTTTTCTTTTTTAAAATAATTTCCACTTGAACCCAATTCCATTTTCAAATAACACTTTTACGTAATAGTACCTTCAATAAAGCAGAATAAGGACGTAATTCTCTATTCCAGAAAGAAGTAAAAATTGTAAAGAGAATTTTTTTTCTAAATGTAAAAAGTCCTTTTTATAATTGCATATAAAGACTTTTTTGTAATTGTAAAAAGTCCTTTTTGTAATTGTATAAAGACTTTTTTGTAATTGTAAAAAGAATTTTTGCCTTTTTTTAAAAAAAAAAGTTTTGTAGCTAAGAGAAAAATTTTTTTTCCCTATAAAGAAATATTTTATTGACGATTGTTAGCAATATTTCTTGAATCTTGAGATTAAAGGGCGTTTCTTTTGAACAGCGTTTATTTGCGTTCTTTTTTTATATACCTATATATATGTATATACAAAAAGAGAGAGAAAGAGAGTAACTCTTCGATTGCTTTGTCTGCTCGATTATTCGTGGATTTTCTAAAGATTCCAAGGAACAAACGTTTCTGAAAAGAAAACGTTGCCTGTGTGCTTTACGACTCTTTGTGCGCTAAGGAATTTTTCATTCAGTTTTTGAAAGAAAATTTATGGTATAGATTCTTTAAAAAGTTAAGATGACAAAAAAGTTTTTGAAAATAGAGGTATGTACTTGTTCTTTATAATGCACGATCAAAATTATTGATTGAGTTCTAAAACGTATGGTAGCAATTTTAAGTTTCAGTATATGTATATATATAGAGAGAGTGGTTTAAGAGTCACGTGCGCAATATCGTTCTTTAAAAAACATGCAATAGCACGAAAAAAGGGCCACTGCGTTGATTCAATCTCAGTAATTGTTTGCCCGCAAGGGAGAAAAATTTCATATATTGATCATGTAAAATTACTGTAGAGCAATGACTGCCGTTTAGTTTTAATCACTTTAAATATTGGTTCATTTCTAAATGAAAATTGCAAAACCGATAATATATTATCATAAATTTATTATTACAATTGAAAAAAAAATAATTTTTTTTTCCATTTTTCTCTCTCAAAAAAAAAATTACTTTTGATATTTTTCTTCTCTTTCTAACGTTATAATAATACAGATATAATTATATTTATTTTTATAATATAGAAATTTATAGATTCTTTATAAATTTAATTTGATAACTTAAAAGTATCAAATTAAAAAGAATTGATTACAAAAATGCCTGCAAAAATGTGTATCAAATAAAAAATTAATAGAAATTTTTGACATCAATTAAATCCACTTTAATGTTAATTCTTAATTTTATATTTTCAAGAAAACTGTTTTAGAAATAATTATATTTCTAAAGAAAAAAAGACAAAATTTCTACGAAGAACGAAATTACGAAAAGCTGAATTTAATAAAAAAATATTATTAAGAAAAAAAGCAAATAATAGGAAGATAATAAAGGAAGAAAGAAAATAAAAAATAAATAGAATAGTTAAAAAGAGAAAATTTTGACCTGAAATTTATTTATTAAAATAATTACTTGCAGAAATGAGTTTTTTTTTTTTTGAAGTTTTCAGAAACTTTTAGACAATGTAACACGGGGTTTTTGTATGTATGTTAAACTTGAAAGTTGGTCCATTAATCTTTCTCTATATTGTGTTACTCTTCCCCTTGAATGGCAGTATTAAATTACAAATTGTTGACAAATTGTTTTCACTTTTATATATTAATAAACTTTTTTTGAAATATAATACTACATTCTATTTAGAATAAAATTTGAATAAAATTAACAAGCATTTTCTAAAAAAGTATTCATACGAATAATATAATTCTTCGAAAGACTGAAATTCGTATTTTAAATAAAGTTGAACTTCAACATGTTTTGTAAATTATTTCGTTTCCTTCACGACTGACTAAGCAGAGGGTTGAAATACTGAAAATTCTATTTCATAGATTTTTAAGTTCCCCGACTGAACGACGACTTACTACTGTAATTTTTTATTTTTTTAAATAACATTACACTCACTTCACGTCTGACGTAACACTGATCTATACTACTGAAGATTGACTTTTTTCTTTTCAATCTAACCAAATCAAAGCTTAAAACAATTTTTTAGTAAATTTCCGCTTCATTTCTTATACGTCTGATTAAATATCGAATTCAGTTTTGTAAATTAGTTCGTTTTCTTCACGTCTGACTAAGCAGCGAGCTGTACTACTTAAAATTGTATTTCGTAGATTTTTCAATTCCCCGGATCAAACGACTACTTATTATACTGTAATTTTTTATTCTTTGAAAAAAGATTCGCTTCACGTCTGACATGGCATTGATCTATACTACTGAAAATTGAATTTTCAACTTTTAATCAAAACATACAGATTATAGTAATTGAGAATTATTTCTCTGGTGAAATTTCAATTAACAGAATTAAAAGAATATTTTCTTATTGGAATACAATTTTAAAGTTGTCGATCTCATTTCCCTTAGAGTAATAAATTCCCAAGAGGATAGACAAAAAAAAATTGAGTCGTTTTCTGGACGATTTGAGTTTGAAGTGTTCCACTTTTTTTCTTGTTCTGGCGACATACACACGAAATATTGACTGAAATATAGAAGAAAAAAATTTGAGAATCTCCTTTGGCACGAGTTGTGTCCTCGTAACTGATTTCCTCCAAAGGAATTATGACTATCGAGTGGGACAATTGCAAAGAATTTGTCTCATTTCAAATATATATATTATTTAAAAAAATATATATATATTTGTTTTTTAAATATCTATTATGATTATTAATTTTTTCCAGTAAATATTTGAATTATGTATATTATTTAATATAAACGTTCAAAAACTTTGTTTTATTTTTGTGTGAAGTGGGTTGAAAATAGAAGATTATTTGCTAGGTGACGTCAGAGGGAAAAAAAAGTTGAAGACAGGGGTAAAAAGGCTCGCGCAGCCGCTACGCGCCTGCGTGCCCCTTTTTCCCCCTGTCTACAACTTTTTCTAAACTTTCCCTTTTTCTACTAAATTTTTTAAATTTAATTTTATTTCCTAGTTATTCCTATTTTTTTCTATTTTCTAATTAACTTTACATTTTTTATATTCTTGTTTCTAATTTTCATTTCTATTTAAATTGCTATTTTAGTATTTTAATATTCCCATAATTTTTATAGAATTTTATTTAATATTTGAAACTTTTCAGTAGTAATGGTCAATTTGAGTCAGACATGCGTTTAGGTTAAATAAAAGTAGCTTAATTCTACTTTCTCATGTTCTCAGTAATATTGATAATTTTAATCAGACAAAATAATTTTAAAGAATGTTAAGTTTAAAAAAATGGTAAAAAGTAGTACAAGTCGTTTATGGACAGACATATTTCTATTTTCATATTTCGAAAATTTTATTTGTATTCTTATTTAACAATTTTTAATTGACAGTAGTAATGGTAGTTATGATTTGCTAATGTAAATATTATTATTAAACAATGTCAATAATATAATAATAATAATTCTTGGATCCTACAGCGGCAAAATTCATCCTGCATGTCAAAATAAAACAAAATTTAATTGTCTTTAAATTATTATTTCCTTAGCAGAAAAATAAAACAAGATGGATAAATTATTTAATTTGTTTAATTGAAAATTAAATTAATTTTTTATTAAATAATTTAATTAAGAACAAATTATTATTTCCATAACAGAAATAAAACAAGATGGACGATGTTTATAACATAAAAATTTTCCTTTCTCTTTACAATTCGTTAAATAATTTGCAAAAAATGAAATTTTTAAAATCGTGATTAAAGAATTGGAATTATGCAAATTTTTTTTTGAGATTTTGTTGAAAAATTGTGACGAATAGAAGTTTTGTCAACTTTCTAAATAATTTCGTTAAAAATCGTAATAAACAAATAGAAATTATAAAAATGCTCTTCCTTTTTTTTCGAAAAGAAATTTAAAATGTTCTAAAATAATGTGATTTATTTCTAAAAAAAACTTCTGATTTTGTTAAAAAATTGTAATTGAGGAATAGAAATAGTGCAAATTACTTGCTTTTGTAAAAAAAAACAGAACTTTGTTAAGAAATCATGATTAGAAATAGGAATTTTGCAAAAAATTTTATTCTTTTTCTTTAAAAAAAGTAAAAAACTCATGATTTTGTTATCAAAATAATATTCAAAATCGATAAATGTCCAAATAATTAAAAATTGATTTCGTAGATTTTAAAATGAAGTTCTAGAATTCTAAAATCGTGTTCATAAACTTTGCCAGAGGGTGCTTTAAATAATAAACATATAGCACAATTGCCAAAAATCAATTTTTGAAATTTTCATATAGATAAATGTCCAGTAATTAAATAAGTACGAAGACTTAATTTTCTGAATTTCTGTTTTATAAGTGTATAATTTGTAACTCTAAAGCAAAACAATAAATTAATCAATAAAAGCATTTAATAATTTTTTTTAGAATAACACAGATTTTTTCGAATTAATTAAAAAATGAAAATGTAAATAAATTAAAAAAATGAAAGTAGTATAATATTTTCTATCCAAACGTTAAAAAAAACAAAAGCATAATCGTGACTAACTTCAAGTGTGGAAAGACTGGACAGAATAAATACGACAATTATTATAGTTAATATTTTTATATTTATAATCAACGACTAAAAAAATTATTTTAAGTGACTTTTACGATTCAAAGTTTTTTTTTAAAACTATAGGATATTAAATTATTATTATAATAATATTTTTATTAATATGATATAATATACTATATAATAATCAAAAGACCGTGTACAATTCCCTGAATGGTGAGAGAGAGAGGGGGGAGGTGATAAGCATTGAGAGAGCAAGAGGGCGTCGCTTACTGAGTCTATTGTTTAACTCAACTCCATTAGCGTTATAATCAGATGCCGATATAATATACTCCCGATAGGAATGATGCACCCTTCTCAATATGAATTACGTTTGTACCCACCTCCATTCGAAACTTGCATCTTCAGGGGGTTTATCATCTTATTGTGGTTATATTTGGCTGTTCCCTTTCCCACTTATTCCCTTATCGCCCCAAATATCCTTTCTAGAGTGGCTTCCTTTACATATACATATATGTAGATAAAATCTAACCATTACTACCTCTCAATTTATTTTCAAAATTAATCTATACACTCAATAATTTCATCTGAGAAGATACAAAATTATTTGTTCATCATTTTCAAATTTCCTCTCAATTAATTTAATTTTTATTAAATAAATCAGTTTTCTTACTACTTTGAATTAAATTAATATATTTCCTTAATAATTTAAATTAAATTATAATAATTTCTTAATAATTTGAATTAAATTAATAAATATTCTTATTTCTCATAGCTAAATTTATTTTTAAATATGTTTACTGACAAGACAATAAATTCCATAAATTCGAATTTTCTACTTTTAAATTTAATAATTAATTTTCAAATATCATGAATCCAACAAATTATTTGTCGAGATGCGTAAATAGTGTCTGAAACAGAATCACTTTCTGAGCTGCTAACAGAAATTTCATTAATGTTTCATGTACTTTATTAACCTCAAAGCTCATCTGCAACAAGTTTTCAATTGTAATTTCAACCTAATGTAATTGAAAATTTTGAAATTTGATTATGACTTTGTAAGCTTGTTTCACGTTATTAACTGCATGTACTTTAGAATGTGAACGTAACGAGAATGAAAATTTTAAACAAAGCTCTGGAAAATTTATTGAAATACAAAGTGGACAACACTTTTTTTCCGTAAATAAAAACGAATAAATTAAAATTGAAATAATTAAAAATAAATTAAAATTCATTCAATTTTTGACCAAAGTATAATTTTATGATAAAAAAATTCTTTGTTCTTTAAATAGTAATTTTTTACAAGTAGAAATTATTTACTGTTTTTTGTACTCTCTGAAAAAAGAAAGAGAGAGAGAGAGAGGGAGAGATAATTAATATACGATTTAATAGGTAACAATTAAGAATGAAAAGATTAAAATTAAAGTAGAGAGAAGGGGAGGTTGGAAATGAAAAAAAGAATAAATAAAAATGAGAAAAAATGAGAAGGGATTAATTCGCCGCTCCAACAGAACGTTGAGCAGGAGCGTTCGTTAAATTCAAATCGAACGCATGAATATACATAACCAGTAGATTGCGCGCAAAATCAAAAGTTTAAATGCAACCTGCCCATTTCATTTTTAGCGCCCGATTAAATAGTTCGATTAAATCCCATCAAGCCATACAGTCAAAAAATAAAAAATGAAAAATGAAAAAAAATATATGTAGAAAAGGGAAATTTCATACAATTCCACATATTTTTCTAGTATTCCTCATATTGATCTCAAGTATTTTATAGTTAATTTTTTCTCTGTTTTTTACTAACAAAAGTTTTTAGTAGGAAAACTAGAAATTATTTTTTACTTTTTAGTAGAAAAAGTAGAAACTTTTATTTTTAGTTTTTGCTAAAAACTTTTTACAAGGTAAACTAAGAACTATTTTTTCCTTCTTCTAGAACAAATGGAAACTATTTTTTGTTTTTTACAAGAAACGCTGAAAATTATTTTTTCTTTTCAATAGCAAAGGTAGAAACTGTTTTTTACCTTTTAGACTAGAAACTATTTTTTTTTTCTTTTTAATATAAGTTTCTTACTAATAAAGCGAAAATTTTTTGTTAACTATTTTTTGCTTCCTTCTTAAAAAAAGGAAAGAAAATTTAGAAAAACTAAAAACTATTTTTTTACTTTTTACTAGAAAAACTAATAATTATTGTTTACCTTTCAGTATAAGAGTATAAATTATTTTTTAATTAGAAAAAATACAAACTATTTTTTGCTTTTACCAAAAAACTTCTTACTAATAAAACTAATAAATATATTTTTCAATTTTTGGCTTTTTACTAGAAAAATTAAAAAGTAATTTTTACTTTTTGCTAGAAAAACTAAATACTAATTCTTACATTTTACTAGAAAAACTAGAAACTTTTTTTGTTATTGACTAGAAAAGCTAAAAAACTATTTTTTATTATTTTTTGCTTTTTTACCAGAAACAACTGAACACTATTTTTGGCTTCTCTAGAAAAACTATTACTTACTTTTTAGTAGAACGACTAAAAACTAATTCTTACATTTTACTAGCATAACTAGAAAATATTTTTTGCTTTTAACTGAAAAAACTAAAAACTATTTTTCACTTTTTAGTAGAAAGAGTAGAAACTATTTATTACTTTTTACTAGAAATACAAGAAACTTTTTGTTGCTTTTGACTAGAAAAGCTAAATATTTTTTACTAATTTTTGCTTTAAAAACTATTTTTTACTATTTTTTAGAAAGACTAGTAATTATTTTTTACTTTCTTCTAGAAAAATAAAAATTATTTTTGCTTTTTACTAGAAACTTCTAAATAATAAAGGTAAAAATTATTTTTTACTTTTCTTGCTTCTTACTAGAAATTTTTAACTAGAAAAACTAAGGACTACTTTTTACTTTTTACTAGAAAAACTAAAAACTATTTTTACTTTTTATTAGAAAAACTAATAACTATTGTTTACCTTTCAGAAAAAGAGTATAAATTATTTTTTACTTTCTATTAGAAAAAATAGAAACTATTTTTTGCTTTTACCAGAAACTTCTTACTAATAAAGCTAATAAATATTTTTTTCGATTTTTGGATTTTTACTAGAAACTTTTTACTAAAAAAACTAAAAACTATTTAATACTTTTTAGTAGAAAGATTAGAAACTATTTATTACTTTTTATAGAAGAACTAGAAACTTTTTTTGCTTTTGACTAGAAAAGCTAAAGATTTTTTACTAATTTTTGCTTTACAAACTATTTTTACTATTTTTCAGAAATACTAGTAATTATTTTTTACATTCTACTAGAAAAATAAAAACTATTTTTGCTTTTAACTAAAAACTTTTTACTATTTTCTGTCTTTTACTAAAAACTAAACTAGAAAGACTAAAAAATATTATTTTACTTTTTAATAGAAAGACTAGAAATTATTTTGTTTTCGATTGGAAATGCCAACAAATTCTTTGATATTTTTTTCTTCTTACTAGAAAAACTAAAACTGTTTTTTTTATTGTTTTTTATGTTTTACCAAAATAAGAAAAATTTATTTTTTACTTTTTTCTAGAAAATCATAAAACAATTTTTGTTCTAAAGTTTAATTTTTACTACTTTTTGCTTTTTTACTACAAATATTTTACGAATTAAGCGAAAAAACTATTTTTTTCTATTTTTTTTGCTTTTTACTGTAAACTTTGTACAAATAAAGCGGAAAACTATTTTTTGAATTTTGCTTGAAACTTTTTGCTAGAAAACCTAAAAACCTAAGGAGCAAAAAATTGTAGGTTACGTATATAATTTCTTGAATAAAAACACAAAGAGGATCGACTTTAAAAATAAATTACTGATATTTAAGTGTTCATTGCATTTGAAATAATAAATTAAAACTGATTTTAGTTTTAAACCATTGAACAAAAACTTTTATTTAGTAAAAGTAATACAAAACTAAACTTAAAACATTTTCCTTCTAATCTATCTTCTAAGCACGTCATCAAAGACAAATCTTTTTTCTTCATTTCCTCCTTTTATAATTAATATTAAAATCACCATTAGTTATTAATTAATTAATTTCCTATTTATTTAATTATTTATTTGTTTAACAAATAAACGAATTATAATTACAATTATGTTAATTTAATTTTCCTCAAAGAAATATTTCCCTCTACATCGTAAATTAAACAAAGTAGTATACTTTAAATGAAAAAAGAAACAAAAACAGAACAGTTGACAGCGAAGCGAAAAAAAAAGAAAGCCGGACGAGAAAATTTAATGAAAGAAATGCAAAACAATTCTAATTTAAATAAACAAATACATTAGCAAATTAATTTGAATACAACAACTGAAAATTGGAGTAGAAAAAGAGTAGAAAAAGTAAGAGATTAAAAACAAAGAGTGATAAAAAAAATCGGAACAAATTTTTTTCATAAAACGATTGGAGTGAAAAATGAGAGATAATAAATAAACATTATCGCTATCAGTGAAATTCAGGTATAACATTAAGACCATCTAATTAGGGCAAAGTTGATCTTAACGTGTCTCACTTGGTTCGCTTATACATCCCAGAGGGAGGGTTCATTAATGCTTTTTCTCTCTCTCTCTCTCTCGATCTCTTTCTTTCATTCTCTCTTTCTCTTTCTGATAGATAGAGTACTTTGGTCGCTTGTGTTATAATTCACAGGCAGACCACCACAGTATTTTTATACTTTGCATACGCGATAGTGAAAAGGACGACGTGGGGCGTCAGGACTTGCCTTGTTACGTATGCGTCCCAAGGGCTGTGGATGAGACATAGTCGAAAAGGAAGGACCATCCTCTAAATCAGAACACAGCCGCACCAACTGCCCTGGGAGTATATTAGAGTAAATTATTATAGCACCCTGGCCCGGGGAGAAGGAAAAAAGAACACGGAAGTCAAGAGATAAGACAACGCCTGTAATGCGAATCGTCGCCCCGTTCAAAAAGAGGTCGAGAGACTCCCCGGGTTACCGGGAATATTTCCCAGTCAACGATAAAGAAATGTCAGAGCGAGCAAGAGAGAGCCTTATCGTTCACATACTCCTTTTTTTTGGAACTCATTTTAGAAAAATTACACCATTTTCGTTTTTTTCTGAGGGGAGGGGGAAGGAGGGAAGAAAGTTATTTCTTATTTTTAATTTTGTAACTTATGATAAAGTTTTGATATAATATTACTGACTAAAGACTTAGAGTTTTACTACTGAGGAGCATGGAAGATGATCGAAATTTTTAATTTTAACTATAATAATCGTCGTATTCATTCTTTCATTCTGTCCAGTCTTTCCACACCTAAAGTTAGTCACGATTATGCTTTTGTTTTTTTAAACGTTTGGATAGAAAATATTATACCATTTTTTAAATTTATTTACATTTTCATTTTTTAATTAATTAAAAAAAATCTGTATTATTCTAAAAAAATTATTAAGGGGCACACCTAGTGTGAGCGCCTAAAAAAACGGTGATTTTTAGGAATTTTTTTTGAAGAATGTATTGCGTCAAATGTTTTGAATTTTTTTTACCTTTATTTGTCTATAAATCAGTTATTAATTTTTAATTTTTGTAAAGAAAAATACATATTTTTTTAAAAGTTATGTCCCATCTCGCAAGTATAAAAAAAAAGTTGCCCCACTGCGCAGTGATTGCGGCCTTCTGAGTGACTGAAATCAAAAAAACCAAAAAGATTATTAAACTAGAAGACATTTGCCGTACTATGACCCTCGGATGGAAAAAAATATTGAATTTCAAAAAAATGGCGGAGTTTTGAAAAAAAATTATAAATTTCGACTAAAAAATTCGATAGTTTTTAGCATCCCAAAATTTTATTTTTCATCCAAAAAAAAAACTGGAGCCTCATAGTACGGCAAATATCTTCTAGTTTAATAATCTTTTTGGTTATTTTTATTTCAGTCACTCAGAAGGCCGCAATAACTGTAGCAGTGGAGAAACTGATTTTTTTTTATATAGCGAATAACTCTTTAAAAAAAAGATATTTTTCTTTGCAAAAATTACAAAATGTTCACTATTTATACAAATATACATGAACAAAACTTTAAAAAAAATTAGATGCAATAATTTCCTTGAAAAAAATTCCTAAAAATCGACGTTTTTTTCAGTCACTCACACTAGGTGTGCCCCTATTAAATGCTTTTATTGATTAATTTATTGTTTTGCTTTAGAGTTACAAATTATACACTTATAAAACAGAAATTCAGAAAATTAAGTCTTCGTACTTATTTAATTACTGGACATTTATCTATATGAAAATTTCAAAAATTGATTTTTGGCAATTGTGCTATATGTTTATTATTAAAAGCACCCTCTGGCAAAGTTTATAAACACGATTTTAGAATTCTAGAAATCCATTTTAAAATCTACAAAATCAATTTTTAATTATTTGGACATTTATCGATTTTGAATATTATTTTGATAACAAAATCATGAGTTTTTTACTTTTTTTAAAGAAAAAGAATAAAATTTTTTGCAAAATTCCTATTTCTAATCATGATTACTTAACAAAGTTCTGTTTTTTTTACAAAAGCAAGTAATTTGCACTATTTCTATTTCTCAATTACAATTTTTTAACAAAATTAGAAGTTTTTTTTAGAAATAAATCACATTATTTTAGAACATTTTAAATTTCTTTTCGAAAAAAAAGGAAGAGCATTTTCATAATTTCTATTTGTTTATTACGATTTTTAACGAAATTATTTAGAAAGTTGACAAAACTTCTATTCGTCACAATTTTTCAACAAAATCTCAAAAAAAAATTTGCATAATTCCAATTTTTTAATCACGATTTTAAAAATTTCATTTTTTTGCAAATTATTTAACGAATTGTAAAGAGGAAGGAAAATTTTCATGTTATAAACATCGTCCATCTTGTTTTATTTCTGTTATGGAAATAATAATTTGTTCTTAATTAAATTATTTAATAAAAAATTAATTTAATTTTCAATTAAACAAATTAAATAATTTATCCATCTTGTTTTATTTTTCTGCTAAGGAAATAATAATTTAAAGACAATTAAATTTTGTTTTATTTTGACATGCAGGATGAATTTTGCCGCTGTAGGATCCAAGAATTATTATTATATTATTGACATTGTTTAATAATAATATTTACATTAGCAAATCATAACTACCATTACTACTGTCAATTAAAAATTTGTTAAATAAGAATACAAATAAAATTTTCGAAATATGAAAATAGAAATATGTCTGTCCATAAACGACTTGTACTACTTTTTACCATTTTTTTAAACTTAACATTCTTTAAAATTATTTTGTCTGATTAAAATTATCAATACTACTGAGAACATGAGAAAGTAGAATCAAGCTACTTTTATTTAACCTAAACGCATGTCTGACTCAAATTGATCATTACTACTGAAAAGTTTCAAATATTAAATAAAATTCTATAAAAATTGTGGGAATATTAAATTAGCAATTTAAATAGAAATGAAAATTAGAAACAAGAGTACAAAAAATGTAAAGTTAATTAGAAAAAAGAAAAAAAATAGGAATAACTAGGAAATAAAATTAAATTTAAAAAATTTAGTAGAAAAAGGGAAAGTTTAGAAAAACTTGTAGACAGGGGGAAAAAGGGGCACGCAGGCGCGTAGCGGCTGCGCGAGCCTTTTTACCCCTGTCTTCAACTTTTTTTCTTTTGACGTCGATTTTTAACGAAATTATTTAGAAAATTTACATAACTTCTATTCGTCACAATTTTTTAACGAAATCTCAAGTTTTTTTAATAAGTCAACAAAATGAAATTTTTACTCCTTTCTTTGGAAAGCAGAGATTTTTTGCAGGAAAATAAAATTCATCTTTTTTTAAAGAATATTCTCTAGATTTGAATCAATAAAAATGTTTACTATTTTTTTGAATTATTGACTGACTTTTCGCATTTGAATTAATAAATTTGATTAATAAATACTAATTTCTACTAATTTATTAGTACAATTTAATCATTAAAATGCAAAATCTAAACTAAATTTTACTAATAAATAATAATTTTTACTAAATTTAGAGATTTTTTTTTTTTTTTTGAAAAAGAGAAATTCTATTTTCTTGCAAAAAATCTCAGCTTTACAATGAAAATGATAAAAATTTGAAAAATGTAAAATTAGTAAAAATGTTTATTAATTGAAATTAGTGATTGACATTTTTTTTTAATTTAGCATTAAAAAGTACACAAAAAATGTTTTAAAATTCATAAGAAATGTATACTGTTGGATTAAACACTAGGTAACATTTCCTACTGACAGAATAGTTTAAAATTAGACAACTATATTTTTCCTCAAATTTTTTTATCATTTTCATAGAAAAGCTGAGATTTTTTCCAAGAAAATAAAATCCCTCTTATTTTAAAAAATAAATATTATTTCTTAATTTTTACAAAAAACTCTGCAATTTTCTCATCTTTTTTTACCATTTTCATTAGACATCTGTAATGAAATAAAATATTTAAAAAAGAAATTGGGACAATATTCTATTTTCGAGAAAATAAAAAAAGACTTTTTCTCTCTTCTTGTCTTGAAAACCGATTATTCACCTATTTTCAAACTTTACGTAATTTAGTGGAAAAAATTTTATCTTTCCAATAAAAATGTTAAAAAAAATTGATAAAATATATGTTTTTTGGTAAAAATTGAAAAATAAGATTTAAACTAAATTCCGATTACAAAATTGAAAAATAATATACATTTTTAAAAAAAAGAGTGGTTGATAGTTTTTTTGAAAGTAGAAATTTGTCATTAAAAAGTACACAAAAAATGCAACTGTCTGACTAAACACTGATATTCACTACTGAAATTTAAATTTAAAGAATTCAATAACTGTCTGGGTGAATTTCAAAATGAAAATTTTAAAACTTATATTTACAAAAATAAAAACATTATAAAATTTCTCCTCTTTGTCCCTCAAAAAAGAAAAAAAAATACAATTTAAAATTTTTTGAACAAAAAAAATTATTATTGTATAGGAAAAAAATGTGTAACGACTAGAAAAAACTTTGGCAAATATTATACAGAAAACGAATAAGTTCAATTAAAAAATTTTCCGGACCAAAATATTTTTAAAAACAAAACTAAAGTAAATATTCAAGCTTTCAAAAATAATTCGTATCTATAAAAGAAACACATATAAAAGCTTTTTCATTCGCTAAAAAAAAACAATTTTCCTTTCCTCTTCTTTTTTCCCATTGAAATTCTATATAAAATTGAAAATATATTGCAAAAAAAGGTATATATATATTTTTTTTTTTTTCTTCTTTTGTTTCGTTTCATCGATGGAAACTGAAGGAAAAAAAACTATGTGAATGATCGATAGCCACGAAATTGTACTTGAATCTCGTCACCAATTTCGAATGAGAGTCAAATATGTTGCGGATTCTATATAGATATATGTATATATAGATATATGTACAAAGAGAGAGAGAGAGAGAGAGAGAGTTAAAACCTGGGTCAAAGCGCAACTCTCGTAAGCCTTTAATTCTTGGCATAGCTGGTTTTCCTCTCAAATACAAACCAGCCATTAAACGAAGTCGATTGATCCTGAAAATCAAGTTTCACACAGTTCTCCATTAACTATTAGCTAATTAGGTCATTTGCAGAAAAGGTTATCTATTACAAACTCCCAACTATGAACGTTTTACAGATTTGCTTAATGGAACTCATTACGAGGAACGATATTTTATCGGCATTCTGTCCAAACATTTTTAAATTCAACAATTTCTACTATTGTTCCATCATAAATTGACCGCAGCAAAAAAGATTATTGATTTTCAGCTAATTAAAAATTAAAAATAAAAGTATTTGTAGTCTTATTTATTTTTTACCTTTTCAGTTTATACTTTAATTATTTTTTTAATTCTTCTCTATATTTTTTACTCTTTTTTCTATTCTTTTACTTCCTTTTACATTATTTATTTATTTTTTGGTTTATAATTATTTAAATAGAACAAATTAAAAGTGGTAGGGGGATAAGTTTAATTGTTATTTTTTACTCTTCTTTTTATTTTTTATTCTTTTTTTGTACAATATTTATTTATTTGCCTATAATTATTTAAATGGAGCAAATTGAGAGTGGTGTCGAAATAAATATAAATACTTTGAAGAGGAACAAATGCCATATAAACAACAATAAATCGGAGTGTCTGTTGTTATCAGATTTATCCCTTCTTTAAACTAAACGAAAAGTGGACTCAAGGGGAATTTAGTTTAGATTCGGGCTTTTCTCGCACTGAGAGACAGACGGCACTGATGTGGGACTTTCATACGTCCCCTCTTAACTCACTTGCCATCATTCTTCTCTGGACCTCTCATCCCAAGGGAGACTTACTTAAAGGTTAACACCAGTATGAAATAAAGCTGAATGATGTACAGACAACATTTGTTTCATCTCATTATTTTATATCAATTCCCATCTGAAATTTAAAATTTTTTCATATATTTCACAATCGAAGAAATGCAAAATGGAAATTATTTCTTAAAAAAGCGAAAAAACATCGATTTTCTATCTTATTGTTTATTTATAAAATCTAAAAAGTGCATGCCTGACTAAACTTGGTTTGTACTACTGAAAAAAAGTTTAATAGAGTGTAAAAAGTTTATGTTTGATTAAATAACGCTTTTTTTTACTGAAATTACAAATAATGGAATGCAAGAAGTACTTGTCTGACTAAAAATATATGTTACTACCGAAAACACGTTTAAAGATTGTTAAAAATTAACGTCTGACTAAAAAGTGTGATTACTACTGAAATAATGATTAAGATAATTTAACATCTACTTGTCTGACTAAAAACGCTTTTTACTACTCAAAACACAATTCCCAGCTGAAAACAGAAAAAGTTCTATAGAATTTCACTAGAATCATTTTATAGAATAATTCTATATGAATTCTACTAAATATTCTACAGAATTTCACTAGAATGATTCTATAGAATTTCTACATGAATTCTACTAAATTTCAGTGATTTTTAATTAGAAAGAATTTAAATTCGTGAAACAATATTTTTCAAACTTTATATTATTGTGTAATTGAATTTTACATTTGATTTACATGACAAATTTTGGACAAAAAATTACGGAACAATTACTGACAAAAATATAACCAGTACGAGTCAAATAAGATAAAATTTTACTTAAAAGTATGAATTAAATTTTTTCATAACTATAAAACATAAAGAAATCGATCACTTCGAGTCAAAAAAAAAAGTCAAATTGATAAAATCATTATTTATATTATAAGAATATTGTACTTTTTCAACATTATTTTCATTATGTCAATTTAATTATTATTTTTAAGAATTTTTCACTAAAATTCTTCTTTAAATCAATTAATTTTCAAAAAAGTTCTACGATTTTCAAAATTCATTTATTTATAATATTCAATTTTACAAATTTCAATTATTTGTAAATTTATTAATTTAATATATATGTAAGAAAATAAAAACTTTAAATAATATTAAAAAAAAAAAATTTCAATTACACTTTTTCAAAAAAATTAATTTCAAAATTCAATTACACTTTTACAAAAAAATTAATTTCAAAATTCAATTATTTGTAAAAATTCACGCTATATTGCTTTTAATATTCAATTATTATCTAAAATTTTAACTGAAATTAATTTTTAAATCAATTTTTATTAGAAAATTCTACTAGAATTCCATTATTTAAATAAATAATAGCAAAAATAAATTTTTTTCAGATAATTGAATTCTTTTGATATATTTTTATAAAAGTTTTAAGAATAATTACATTTTTTGAAAAATTTAATTAAATTTGCATTATAAAAATAATTGAAATTCTGCGATGAGTTTTTTTATTTGTGAAAAAAATTGAATCCCTAAGAAAAATTTAAAAATTTTTGAACATAATTGTATCTTGTAAATTTTATTATTTATGAAAATAACGATTTTTAATAAAAATTTTAAGAATAATTACATTTTCCAAGAAATTCGATTAAAATTATATTAAAAATAATTAAAGTTCTGCATTGAGTTTTATTATTTATGAAAATAATTGAATTCCAACGAAGAATTTGACTATTTTTTAATATAATTTAATTTCTGCAAAGGATTTTATTGCTTTTGAAAACAATTGAATTTCTGCAATAATTTGTAACTTCTCCAAAATTCAATTTTTTTTAGTGTTATAACTAAAATTTTTCTATAAATCCATTATTTTTAATAATTTTTTAAATATTTTTTTGAGAATTTTCAAATATATTTGTTTTTAACTAAAATTCATTTTTAAATCAATTTTTATTTGAAATTCTACTAGAATTCAATTATTTTAATACAAAAATAAATAATTTATTGAACAATTAAATATTTCTTAAAATTCAAATTCTCATACAGAATTTTATCAACATATTTTTAAATAATTGAATTCTTTCGACGATTTTTAATAAAATTTTTAAGAATGATTACATTTTCCGAGAAATTCGATTAAAATTTTGTTAAAAATAATTGAAATTCTGCATTGAGTTTTATTATTTATGAAAATAATTGAATTCCAACGAAGAATTTGACTATTTTTTAATAGAATTAAATTTCTGCAAAGGATTTTAATACTTTTGAAAACAATTGAATTCCTGCAATAATGTGTAACTTTTCCAAATTAAAAATTTTTTTTTTAGTGTCAACTTAAATTTTCCTATAAATCCATTATTTTTAATAATTTTTAAAATAGTTTTTTGAGAATTTTCAAATTCATTTGTTTTTAACTGAAACTCATTTTTAAATCAATTTTTATTATAAAAATTCTACTGGAATTCAATTATTTAAATACAAAAAATAATTTATTGTATATTTAAATGTTTCTTAGAATTGAATTCTTCTAAAGAATTTTGTCAATAAATTTTTAAATAATTAAATTCGTTTGACGAATTTGAATAACATTTTTAATAATAATTACATTTATCCAGGAATTCGATTAAAATTTTATTAAAAATAATTGAAATTCTGTGATGAGTTCTACTATATTTATGAAAAGAATTAAATTCCTAAAAAGAATTTTATTATTTAGAAAAATAATTGAATCCCTCTAAAAATGTTATAATTTATAAAAATAATTGAATTATATTGCGAAGAAATTTATAAAAAATTTGTAAATAATTGAATTTCTGTGAAATTTTTATTATTTTATGAAAATGATAAATATTGAAAATCAATATTTAAAAATTGCAATTATTTCAAATTATTTTTGAAAATATTTGAAATTTTGCCAAGAATTTTATTAAAATTTTTGAAAATAATTGAATTCCGGAGAAGAATTTTATTATTTATAAAGATAATTGAAATTTTGACTAGAATTTAAAAATATTTTTTAACATAATTGAATTACTGCTAAGAATTTTATTACTTTTAAAAATAATTGAATTATGCAATCATTTGTAATTTCTCTAAAATTTTCCAAATTATATCGTATGATTTACGAACTTTTTGGCCTTTTTTTTAATCAAATTACGTACTTTATGGACCTTTTTTAAAAAAAAGCTAAAGCTGACTCATTACTACACTACAGAATTAATATTCTAAAAAATTTTCTATTTTTCGTCTGACTAAAAAATACCTGTTACAATACTGAAATCACAGTTAATGATTTGGAAATAATAAGAAAAAGAAAAAGGATCTTTGTTCTGTAAAAATAGTAGTATTCGTAAACAAGTTTATTATTTTTAAGTAGTAAACATAAATTTTTTGTCAGACAGTACGATTAGATTTTAATACCAGTAGTTAAAGTCCATCTATGTCAAAAATCATGTTAAAGTTCGAAATTTCGTATCAGTAGTGAATGTCAGTGTTTAGTCAGACTTTCTTGTTTCTACATCAGATAGTAATCTGAGTAGAAAAAAATTCACCCTCCTAAAGAAATTTCTAATATCTCCTTTTTATTATTACAATCGTAATTATCGTGAATAAAAAAAATTTTTTTTTCGTTATTAGAACTTCTCTTAGCCGGGAAATTTTTGCCTCGAGATAATTGAAATGCGAATAACATTGTTATATGATAAATCAGTAAATGGAGGCTTTGGTTTGGAAATGGAATATGTCTCGAGTATGAAATTACTTTGTTGGAATGGTTACATCTGCGATAGCGGAAAACAGTTATGACCGAACGAATTCACAAACTCGGGAGGAAATTCACGATTGCACAAGATCAATACGCGTTAATTATAACGCGCAAATCGCTTGATCATTGCACATGTTCAAACAATAACCATGCTCGAACTAACATAATAGCGACGATTACATCTAGCAATTGTAAGGGCCTCGTTAGATTATGATTATAATTTGTGCACTTTGGCGCAGTCTCAAATTAGCCAATGTCAATGGGCATACACGCATATCTAAAATTACATTTTTATATTCATATTCACTTACACATAATATGTAAAATATGAAACATCTAGTATTTAGTCCTAGAAAATAATTTATAGCTAATTAAAAATATTTACTTTGTTTCAAATTCCAATTTACTTTTGTAATTGAAATAAACTGTTTTTTAATAATAATATTATAGCTGTATAAAAATATTTACAGAAAAAAAAAATGATTGCAATTTGCAATGAAAAATTAAGTATTCATCATAAAAGAGGAGATTTTCAATTTCTTAAATCAATTTTAACGATTACTTGCCTGCATCTCAAGGAAACTTCCATTAAAGTAGAAAATTGTTAAAGTTGATTACTTTTAACGTATAAAATGCAACTTCCTCTTCCTCTAAACAGATCAATCATAGCCATCACGCTACTGTTTTTGAAACTTTATTTATAAAATTTTCACATTATAAGTAACAAAGTTAATTATAAAATTAATCAACTCATTAAAACTGTGTCTTTATGTGTTTTATGTTATTAAATGTACAAAAAAAAATATCAAAACTCAAAAGCATCAATAATGAGGATTAAATTGAAATTGGATTGAATCGAATAAAATCTAATTGAATAAAAGGATCGAAAGTTGGTTGAGGATGAGTTCGAGTTGACAAACTTTGTTTCACTCCTGTTACTTGCGTGTGACACGAAATTGGTGATTTACATCTCACCAAAGGGAATTCAAACTTAAATTGTAAAGCGCGATCCAATCTCAATATATAAACATTATTTGCTTTCGAGAAAGTTTATCACATACTTGCCGGAGCAAAAACATTTGGTAAACATAATAAGTAGAAAATGAATAAGTAAAAAATATTTTCAAAAAAGTAAGTAATATATGTAAACAAAAAATAAGTAAGTAAATAAATAAGATCAGTTTTCATGGAAAGCCACATATTGTTTAATTAAATAAAGAAGTAAATAAAAAAGTAGATAAATAAATAAGAAAACAAATATTTAAGCAAGTAAATAAGTAAATAAATAAGTAAATAAAGAAATAAATAAATAAGTAAATAAAGAAATAAATATATAAATATGTAGGTGAATAAATAAAAATGTAAATAAAGAAGTAAACTAAATGAAAAAAAACAACTAAAAAAAAATATATTATAATAATTGACATAATTAGTCCTCACCTGAAGTTAGTGTTGTTTTACTCCAATTTTTTCGTTTATAGTTCGAATTTTTATTGCAAAAGTTTGACAGTTAATTTTTTAAAAATAAAATGAGTGGAGTAAGAAAATTTTACCCCATTTTCAAAAAATCAATAAAGAGGTAAAAAGTTGCCATTTTTAAAAATAAGTAATTATTTTACGAATTATTCATTCTTGTATTTAAATAATTGAATTCTGATAAGAATTGATTTAAAAAAAAATTTTAGTTAAAATTCTAGAAAATAATTAGTCAAAGTAAGATTCTGTAGAAATAATTAAATTTCAATCTTTGAAATTCTAATTGCTGTAAAAGTATCATAATATTTAAATATAAAAAACTATTAATTTGCTAGTTTCCTTAGAAATTAAAAGTTTTGAATAATATTATTCAAAAATTATAAAAAAAATAATAGAATTTTTGAAGACTTGCAGTTCAATATTTTCGAATGGTTTTACATTGAAAGTATTTCCAAATTTTAACCAAAATAAGTAATTAAATATTTATTTTACAAAAATCATTAAAATTTGAAAAATTTAAGTTGGAAATTCTGAAAAAAACTAGGTTTTTGAAAAATAGTAATTAAAATTTTTTGAAGATATTACTTGAATTCCCGAAAATAATTTTAAAAAAGTGAAACAATTGTAAATTTTGTAAAATTTTATGGGTATTTTAAAGAATTCTATTTTTTCATCTTTCAAAATTATCTATAAATATAATTTGTATTCTTGAAGAAACATTTTATGAATTTACAAAAATTATTCTATTTAAATAGTTCAATTCTCGTCGTTGAATTCTGATAGAAATTAATTTAAAAAAATAACAGTTAAAATTTTAGAAAATAATTGAATATTTAAAGCGTTATAACATACATTTTAGAAATTAATTAAATTTTACATTTTTTAAAAGATTTTTAAAATAAATTCATTGAAAATTTAAGCGAAGCAAAAGTATAAAAAATTTTTAAATTTTTATTTAAAAATATTATTAATTACACTAATTTTTAATTAAAAATTCTTAAAGTTTTTCAATAATTTTATTCAAAACTTTTAAAATAATAATTTAATTTTACAAGAATTACAGTTACAATTTTTAGAAATAATTAAATTTCATAAGGTTTTTTCATTGAAATTATTTGAAATTTTAATTTCTGTGGGAAAATAAATATCTAGGTAAGAATAAATTTTTCTTGCACAAAAAGTATTGAAGTTTTGAATAATTTAATTTAGAAATTCCGAAAAATTGTTTCTTGAAAAAAATGTAATTATTTACCAAAAATAATTGTATTTCCGAAAATAATTTTAAAAAATTGAAACAATTGAAAATTTGGTCAAATTTTATTGTTATAAATTTTATATTTTAATCAAGTTTTTTTTTACTTTTAAAAATTATTTTGAAATTAATGGTATTTTTAAAGAATTCTAATTGAAAATTTGGAATATTATAATTGAATTTAGAAAAAAATTTAGGATTGTTCCACTTGGTATACGAAAGTTCAAATATTTAATAAAAAATATCTTACATTCAAGTTGCTGTTAAAAATATCTTGGCGATTTCTATACGAGTTGTTTATAAATAATTAAATTTAAAGAAAAATTACGTTTTTTAAATAATTAAGTAAATAAATAAGTAAACAATTAAGTAAATAAATAAGTCCATAAATAAGTGAGGAAAAAAATGAGCTGGAAGCAATAAAAAAAAAGAGAAACACACTTTTGGTCTCTCTCATGTGACAGTTTACCCCGGGGAGAAAAGTGAGCAAAAGAGAAAAAGAGTACGCTAACTTGGAAAGTCGTTGAACGTTTTTGGATCTTGATTGATGCGTCTCTGGCCAACCCTACTGCAGGCACTAAAGTGTTTTCAAGTATCCGGGCGCCAGAGTTGGTGTGTGCCCCCCATACTTTGAACCTCCTAAAGGGAGGCCACAAACTCCAGCAAATTATTGCCCCCATATGTTGACCATGTCGATACCTGACTCTCTAGACTCGACATTTTGTTAAAATGTTTTCCCCAACGATTTTCTTCAACCCCCTTCTCCTACTCCTTTCTACTCCCCCCCTCCTCCTTTCCCCCAATACAGTACCACCGAAATTCTCATATGCAAAAAAATTTCCATTCGAATGAAAAAATGTTTTGTTATTTACAATTATTTCTTGTTTGGAAATATTTTTTTTTCAAGGTTTTTTTATTTTTTAATTATGGACAAAGTATGACGACATATGGGAAAAGAAATATACTGGGTGAAGGTGAACCATGAGAAAAAGAGAATTTTTTTTTGTCCAATAACTACTATTGCAGTATTTTATATTTTTTCACATGTCTGACTATAATTGACTAATACTACTTAAAAATGCTACTAAATTCTCTATCTGGCTTTTAAAAAACCGTCTGATTATTTATTACACTATCAACATTAAATTATAATTGTAAGCAATAAATTTCTCGTATAATTTAAAAGCAATTTAAATTAGTAATTCAATAGAAAGAAAAGAAGAGAGAAAATTCTGACAAAGTTCAGGAAAATTTGTCTATTGAATGAAAGTGGACCAGCTGAAAAAGTTCTATAGAATTTCACTAGAATCATTCTATATGAATTCTAGTGAATATTCTACAGAATTTCACTAGAATGATTCTATAGAAATTCTACATGAATTCTACTAAACTTTAGTGATTTTTAATTAGACAAAATTTAAATTCGTGAAATAATATTTTTCAACATTATACTATTGTGTAATTAAATTTTACATTTAATTTATATGAAAAAAAAAAAATTTCAGGTAAAAGATTTTAGGCAAAAATTCGAGTCAAATAAGTAAACATTTTACTTAAAAGTATAAATTAAATTTTTTCATAACTGTAAAACATGAAGAAATCAATCACTCCGAGTCTTCGACTCGGACTAATCGATTTCTTCATGTTTTATATAATAATTAAAAATGGCAAATTGATAAAATCATTATTTTATATTATAAGAATATTGTACTTCTTTAAAATTATTTTTATTCTTTTAATTCAATTATTATTTTTAAGAATTTTTCACTAAAATTTTTCTTTAAATCAATTAATTTTCCAAAAAATACTTCGTCAATTATTAAAATTCATTTATTTACAATATTCAATTTTACAAATTTCAATTATTCGTAAATTCTTCACCTATATAAGAAAATAAAAACTTCAAATATCTAATATAAAAAAAATTCAATTACATTTAAAAAAAAAAAAAAAATTAATTTAAAACTTCAATTGTTTCTAAAAATTCACACTATATTGCTTTTAATATTCGATTATTATCTGAAATATTAACTGCGATTTAATTTTAAAATAATTTTTATTAGAAATCTCTATTAGAATTTAATTATTTAAATATAATAAAATAATTCATTGAATATTTGAATCTTTCTTGAAATTCAATTCTCAGAAAGAATTTTATCAACATCTTTTTAAATAATTGAATTCCTAAGAAGAATTTCACTATTTTTGAACAAAATCAAATTTTGTTAGTGTTAATTAAAGTTTTTCTATAGATCCATTATTTTTAATAATTTTTAAAATAGTTTTACTGAGAATTTTCAAATTTATTTGTTTTTAACGAAAATTTATTATTAAATCAATTTTTATTAGAAAATCATACTAGAATTCAATTATTTAAATACCTACAAAAAATAATTTATTGAATATTTGAATGTTTCTTAAAATTCAATTCTTATAAAGAATTTTGTCAACATCTTTTTAAATAATTTAATTCCTAAGAAGAATTTTACTATTTTTGAACATAATTAAATTTTTGTAGTGTTAACAGCATGTGACTGTTAGAAGTTCAATGGTAATTTTTTCGACCACTTTTTTCTTCAAATATTTAATAAATTGAGCTGAAATTTTGTAAGAAAGTCTTAAATATAATAAAAAAGGGCAGTGATGTGTAAAAGTTTTAATAATTTAAAAATAAATTATAATAAAACACTTTGAAATCGGTAAAGACGAGAAATTGATTAGAAGTGACCGTGACAACTGATAATTTCAAAGTAATTTGTAATAATTAATTTTAAAAATATTAAAACTTTTGCACATCACTGCCCTTCTTTATTGTATTTTAAACTTTCGTACAAAATTTCAGCTCAATTTATTAAATATTTAAAGAGGAAAATGGTCGAAAAAATACCATTGAACTTCTAACAGTCACATGCTGTTAATTTAAATTTTTCTATAAATCCATTATTTTTAATAATTTTTAAAATAGTTTTTTGAGAAGTTTTAAATTCATTTGTTTTTAACTAAAATTCATTTTTAAATCAATTTTTATTAGAAAATCATACTAGAATTCAATTATTTAAATAGAAAAGAATAATGTATTAAGTATTTGAATGTTTCTTAAAATTCAATTCTCATAAAGAAATTTGTCAAAACAAATTTTTAAATAAATGAATTCATTTAACAAATTTTAATGAAATTTTAAATAATAATTACATTTATCGAGGAATTCGATTTAAATTTTATTAAAAATAATTTAAATTCAGCGATGAGTTTTACTATTTATTAAAATAATTAAATTCCTAAAAAGAATTTTATTATTTAGAAAAATAATTGAATTTTTGCAAAAATTTATTATTTTATAAAAATAATTAAATGTAGGGGTAGAATTTTATTAAAAAAAATTTTTAATATTTGAATTTTTTGGAAAATTTTATTTAAATAATACCTATATTATTATATTGAAAATCATTCAATTGAGAAAAATTTTTGAATATAATAGAAATTTTGCCAAGACTTTTATTAAAATTTTTGAAAATAATTGAATTTCGGAAAAGAATTTTATTATTTATAAAGATAACTGAAATTTTGAAGAGAATTTTTAAAATTTTTTCAACATAATTTAAATAAATAAATAAATAAATAATTGAATTTCTGCGAAGAATTTTATTACTTTTGAAAATAATTGAATTATGCAATCATTTGTAATTTCTCTAAAATTCTCCAAATTATGTCGTACAATTTACGAACTTTTTGTCCTTTTTTAATCAAATTACAGACATTACGAAATTTTGTATTCTTTCTTATTAAAAATCACTTAAATTTAGTAGAATTCATGTAGAAATTCTATAGAATCGTTCTAGTGAAATTCTATAGAATATTCACTAGAATTCTTATAGAATGATTCTATAGAATGATTCTAGTGAAATTCTATAGAACTTTTTCAGCTGGGGGACATTCTTTAGGCGACACTTTGTCAACTTTTCACTTTTTTTTTTTTTTTTTTGGTAACAACTACTACAGTCATGATCCAATGTACCTTATTTCAATTTCTATGGCGTTAATAAATTCTTGTGTGAAAGTTTTGACAGTTTTATCATGCAACTACTTTAAACACGAGAGAGAATAACCGCTCTGAACATACCGAGTTAGTGTCGAGAGAGAGAGGGGAGAGGGAATGTTTCATGAACATAGAAAAACTTTTCGTCATAGCACACGTTAATCATCGAAGCCATTTTACAAATGTTATAAATCCTTTTCACATTAATTTTCTCATTTTGATGATTTACTTTTTTTTTTTTTTGCTCTGTGTTCTTTACTTTCATCGCTGCGGAAAGTCCTTTAAATGAGATTCGTTCATTTACAATTTCATTATCTCACTCTCTTTCTCTCGTTCTCTCTTTCTCTCTCTTACTTTTTCTCCTCTTCTCTTTCTCTTTTCCTCTCTCTCTCTCTCTCTCTCTCTCTCTCTCTCTCTTTTTCCCATTCTCTTTTTCTCTTTTTCTACTTCTCTCTTTCTTTTTTTTTTCTTTTTTTTGTCCTTATTTTTTTCTCTTTAATTTTAAAGATCTCATCATGAAAAAATAATGGAGAATTTTGATCAAAGGGTGGTAATTTTTAAAAATTTAAAAAGAGCTTTTAAATAAGAAAAAGAATTTAGAGATGAATTTTGTAAAGGTATTTATTTATTTATCAAGAATAATTATTCAAATAAATTTATAAAAAGCTGATAAAACAAGAAAATGTATTTATTTATTTATAAAGAGTAATTATTTAAATAAATTTATAAATAGCTGAAAAAGCGAGATTCGAAAATTTGTAATTATTGATTAAGGAAATAATATATAATTTCGAGTTTTTTTTTTTTTTTAATGTCATAAAACAGTATTTTGATCGGGACATTCAATTATTAACGAAAGTAGGTAATAAATATAGGACAGTTTTACGATTATTATGAAAACAGGATTTAATAAGATTTATTGGATATTGAACATTAATGTTATGTAATATTTAGTCGCATATATGGATTATTTATAGCTAAAGAGTTTTTTTAAATTACTTGAATTTACTGAAGAAACCTGCATTACGGTATTACTTGGTAATTTTTTTTACTTTTTATTAAATTTAAATATAATTTCAGTGTGCAAACAGAATTTTTAAATATTTAATATTTTAACTGAAAAATTAAAGTAATGATACTGAAAGTAAAAAAAAAAATTTTATAATATTTTCCTTTTTATAGACAAATTTAAAGACCTTTTTAAATTCAATTAAAAATACGTTTACCTACTCACCAAAAACAAGGGGGAAAAAAGTCGTAGAGTTAAAATATCCAAAAAAAAGTAGACTCACCTGAAACAAAAAAATAAAAACTCATTAACAAATTTGTATGTTTTATTTTCTTATGTAAAATTAATTTCAAAAAGTTATTACATATTTTTTTACCACTAATTTTTTGCTTGTTTATTTATGGAAGAATATTCCTAGAACAATGTTCTTAAGAAATAGTACATATTTAAAGTTAAAATATAGTTAAGATGGAATTTTTTTTCGAAAAAAGCAAAGAAGTGTAATTCTCTCGAATAAATTGAATTCTTTATAAAATATGGAAAAAAAAAATTCTAATCAAGTTTGTCTTGAAGTTCTAATGATTTTTTTTTTTTTGCCACGGGTGACTCGTAAAATTTCGTTGCCCAGCAGCAGCAGCAAACACCTGCAGCATAATGTGCGAATGAAATGTAAGTTTTACTACATCAGGCCACACGCGTACATTTCTGTTTGTGTGTATATATACATATATGTTGTGCGCCTGCCTGTAGACGAAAAATAATGGTTGAAAATTCAAAGAGAAAACGTTATACCGACTTGGTTTTCGACCAAGTTTAAGCTAGAGGAACTCGAAAAATGCTATTCGCACGATATACGCTCGTTTTAAAGTAGATAATATATTTTCGCCTAAAAATAAAAAGGAATCGAGAGTGAGGAGGAATAGTACATTTAAATCTATTGGGAAAGCGAAAACCCAGAAGAGACTGAAGAATTGAATGGGTCTGGGTTTTAGGGCGGATCTCCCTCCGCCCAAGAGTGGTCAGGATAATAAAACGCTAAAAGCATCCACATACGTATAGTAAATGGGAGAGGGAGAAAACGAGAAAGTGTGCGTGAGAAAAAGAGAGAAGGCATTGGACGTAGTATTTTTTTTTTTTTTTTTTTTTGCAAAACAAAACGAAACTCTTATGACCGGAACCAAACAAAACTGTCCTAATGGAATCTCCCTACCCAAGTATATTCCAAAATTAGTTACATTTTTTTACAAGCGTTCTAAACTTTCGTGCTATCAGGTAACTCGAGATTTAAGCAAAAAAAACTCTTTCAAAGTTGTATGAAGTTTTTTTTAAAAAAGTTTACAGAAAAAAAGTCTATGATTTTTAAATGTTTTTGTAGTTTTATAATGTCAGGTACATGTCTGACTAAAAACGCCTATTACTACTTAAAACAAAATTAACATAACTTTGAAAGTGTTTTTATTTTTTAATAAAATAAAAATCAATTAAAATTGTTAAATTTAATAAAAAATAACGAATTTTCACATTTGATTTGATAAAGTGTAAATAGTTTGTCGATGAAATCGAATAAAATCAATACACGCCCTTTCTACCAATGGATATTGATAACGCTCAGAGACTAGATCCGCAAGGAAATCATTAATTATATCGAGGTCAAAAAAGATGGGATGACAACGAAAGAAATTGCGCATCTGGGACACCTGGAGAATGCTGGTTGCGTCAGGAAAATCTCTCGAGATTGAAGATTGAGAGTGGTACTTAAAGAAAGTTCCTATCTCATTGCAAATGCCATCTTATAGGTCAAATAGACAGTAAAAATCAGCTTTCGATGCATGCTCTTTCTTTCAGCTTTTTATACTTTACTTCTTTCTTATAATTTTATGTTTACATACAAATAATATAAATACAAACAAAATACGTACAAATAATATATTAAAAAAATTATCTTACATTACAAAAATTTAGTTTTTATATTTTCACATTTAAAAAAGAAAAAAAAAATTTCTATTAAAAAAACAAGTAAAACTTTATTTTTATCTCTTAATTAATAGTTTAAAAATTCATAAAGTTTACATTGAATTATTAGGTAAAATTGATGTCAAATATAATTAAAAAAAAACAAAGAAAAAAAAACCAACGGAATAATTAAAATTAACGCTGACGTTCACCGCATGTTTATGACAATGAAACAATTATTAATTGATTAATAGCATGAGACTACGATTAATTATTCAACAAAAACTAGTGTCATTGATAAACACGAGGATTGACTAATTTGATTCTCGCGGTCGCCTGCTAATAATTTATTAACGTACATGGAAAATATTTTCCAAATTTTCTATTTAATTGTGAAGATAGTATCTAATTAATTTCACGTGTCGATAATATGTTACGTATACAAAACAAGACTATTCAACTTAGAAAATAAAATTAATTAATTAAAAAAAAAGTTATGCCATTTATTATCATTATCATGTTTTAACAATGAAATGAGACGATTAATTAAGATGGATAAGAATTAAAATGTGAGCGATGGATTAAAGCTTTCAATTAGAATTCACATTTTGACATTGCAACTCTCATCACGTCAATCATAAATTAAAAAATTTTTTCCGAGAACAAACGAATAAATTCAGTGATATATTTGATGAATATAAATTTCTCTTTTTCAACCCTGAATTAGAAATTAGTAACGAAATTTTTTTTTTAAATTATTAATGAAAAAAAGAAGAGAGAATTAGTGTTTATTTTTGCTATATGGAATAATTTATTTATATTTTCTATTATATTTTTATTTTTATTATTTTTTTTTTTATTAAAAAAATTTTGTTTATTTATTTTTATTTTAATTTACAAAATATGTGATCTCAATTTATTTATAAACTATTGGATGTAAATCTATAATTAAACTATTATAGACAAATAAAAATAAATATTCATTTATATTAATTGATTTTTCAAACAGTGTTTAATTTTAAATTTAGTATCAAGTAAAATTTGACAAAAAAAATTCCTTTTTTTTTTAGTCGGAGTACAATAATAATACTTATTTGACATGCTGTTCTCGGAGACTGTGTATATATAGATATGTCTATTTCTCATTCAACAGGCGTGAAACGGCATTTCGTTGTTCCTATCGCAACATACAATATTGATTACACGTTATTGCTTCTTGATACGAGCTTCCGATCACCGATAGTTCGTAAAAGGAACAATACTTGCCAGTTAATCGATACGCTATTAATCATTCATTTAACTGACAAGTCCTCTACCTAGTCCTATGGAACTGTCGACGCTCCGAAACTCGTTTATTCAATGCCATACCTCAATAATAGAAAACTTAAAATTAAAAAAAAGGAAATATGCAAAAAAAAAAAAAAAAAATACTAACAGAGAAAATACAAAGAAAAAAAATATGAAAGAAAATATAAAAGAAATTACAAAAGAAAATGTAAAAGAAAATAAAAAAGTAAAATATAAAAATAAATTACGAAAAAAAAATAAAAAATACAAAAGCAAAATACGACGAAAAATACAAAACAAAATACAAAACGAAAATGAAGAAAATATAAAACAAAATACAAAAGCTAAATATGAACAAAATACAAAACCAAAATACAAAAAAATACGAAACAAATAAGACAGAACCAAAATGTAAAAAAAATATCAAAAGCAAAATACGAACAAAATACAAAGTCGAATTGCAAAAAAATACTAAAGAAAAATTTGAAGAGAAATACAAAAATAAAATACGAACAAAAATACAAGACTAAATTACCAAAAAAAAAAATTCAAAACAAAATACAAAACAATAATGTAAAAAATAAAAAAACAAAATATGAACAAAAATATAAATCCAAAATACAAAACAAAAATGCAACAAAATACAAAAGAATATACAAATACAATATACGAAAAATAGGAAAAGTCCAAAAAAATAGAATACAAAATACAAAACCAAAATGCAAAAAAAATACAAAAAAAAAAAAAAATTTTTTTAAATTAAATGGCAAAAATTTACGTGCTCAAAATCCATGTATCGAAGAGAATAAAAAACTTTCTTATCAAAAATGTTTAATAAAGGGAAAAATTAAAAAAAAATATAAATGCAGTTAAGAATATATATAATTACAATTATATTACAACTACTGCTGTATTACAACTACTGCTCTGCTTTTTCTTTTTTTTTTTTTTGGTTTAAAAATCTCTTTCAAGTACAACCACTTTGCATTCAAGCTTAAAAGGATTTGCACATCCATTTAAAGGTATAATAAAACTCGTATTTTTAAGTGTCCTTAGTCTTACGCTTTTTAATATTTCTATGTTAAAAATTGCCAGTAATTTCATAATTTTAGCTAATTAGAAAAATAAAAAATCATTTTTCATCATTTCCAATTTTGCAAGGGAAAATAAAAACGAAAACAGAACAAAAATTATTTATATCCGCCGAGAAAAAAAATAATTTATAATTAAAATAGAAAATCATTTGGCAAATTTAGAAAAAATTGTCAATGTTAAAAAAATTACTATCAAGTAAATATTTCTTTGGAACATAATTTATTAAATTTATTTCAATTTTAAATAAATTTTTAAAAAAATTATAAGTAAAAATGTATGACGAGGTAATAATAATAACACATAAAAAAATTTATTTGATTTAATAATTTCTTTATTTGAAAATAAATAAAAATGTCATGCTAAAATTAGAGCGAATGGAAAAATTTTAAATTAAAGTGCTGAATAGAACACTTTTAAAGCTTGAGCATTTAAAAAAGTATTTTCTAAAAACTCAAGTTTTCAAAAAAAAGGAATTAAATCTAGAAAAAAAGAGAAAAATGCTCTATTTTTTTGGAATTGCTCCAGTTTTCTGTCTTGAAATATTTATGAAAATGTAATGTACAATATTACACACCAAAAAATGTCAAAGTTCCATTCATTTATCATGTGATTTTTAGATACTTGAGGCAAAAAAAAAACGATTTTAAAAATTTTATATTTTACAAATTTTTAATTAAATTTAAATTTATGATAATTTTTAAACATAAAATTATAAATTTTTTCAAATACAGTTATTCAAATATAAATATTCAATACTTGAATGGTTCCATGGGTAGGTGGTCACTTCTTCTAAAAAATATTTTCTAATCCTGTTTGTCTAAAAAAAGCAATTTCTAATGAAATATGTTTTCTAAAAAAAGTTTTTCTAACAAGTTTTGATTTATAAACAAAAATTTTCTAAAAAGTTATGATTTCTAATATTTATTTTCCTAAAATTTAAAAATTTCCATAATTTTGATGAAAGTTAGAAAATTGTTTTAAGAAAAATTAAGATTAAGAAATAAAAATTATTTTGCATTTTTTCTGTTTCTTAATCACAATTTTCTTTATAAAATTATAAGTTTCTTTTTAAAAAAGAAGAAAAATTTTTTAATAAAATTACTATTTTTTATCACAATTTATTAACAAAATTCTGTTTTTCTTGGAAAAAAAATAATAATTTGCATCATTTTTATACTAAAAGTTCCAAAATTAATTTATTTATAAAACACTTTTACAGAAAATTTGAAATATCTTTAGGAAAAAATCCCTGTAATTTCTATTTCTTAATTACGATTTTTAATTTCATTTTTAACTTTTTTTAAAGTTTTGTTAAAAAATTTGCATAATTTCTATTTTTTATTATAATTTTTTAATGAAATCTCAAGTATTTATTTTTAAAGAATTAAAAAATTTTCGTAAATTTTATTTTCTAATCATACCTATACCTATTGGGCGTCATTACAAAAATTGAATATTGTTAGAAACATTTTTTTTTTAAATTGTCTTTATAAGAAAAAGAAATTTTTAGACAATGACCTTTATTAGAAGAAAGAAAATTTGAAAATCACCTTTATTAGAAAAAAGTTTTTTAGAAATTCACCTTTATTAGAAAAAAAATTTTTAGAAATTATTATAATAATATAATAAATAAATTAAAATAAATAGAAATATAATAATAATAATAATAATAATAATAATAATAATAATAATATAATAATATAATAATAATTATTATTATTATTATTATAAAAACAAATATAATATAAAAATAAAATGTACAAAAAAATGAAGACGTCTACATTGAAATTGCACACGATGTGTAATTAGCTTATGCTTGATGCAGGTAATGATTAAAGAGCTTGTCTCTCAGGTTAGTAGCACTGTGTCTATTGTAGCAGAATTTCGCCAGATTCCTATGAATCTTAAACAAGTTCTCACCAACTACCGCCATACATTATCACAAGTTCGTTATGAGGTGGATTCTAGATTGGAAATGGTTTGCGGTGTCTTGCAGAATATTTAAACAAAATTCTCTCCAACCATCAAATGCATTTCTATAATTAAGAAAATGCAAAATAAATGTGCAAATAAATAATTCCCAACACAATCCCCCCAAAAAAAATTAACTTCATTTATTCATTCGTATTTTATAATTTATTTTTTGACAGTTTCTCTCAAAATCATTACTCAATTAATTATTTAGTCAATCTAATAAAATATTTACAGTCATTACAAGAAATTAATTAATTTTAGTATACAAGCAGTTATTATTTATTTAATTAATAGGCAAGTCATTATTATTGAATTAATTATTGTTTAAGTAATTACTATTCAATTAATTATTATGTTAGTAATTATTATTCAATTAAATATTATGCAAATATTATGCTATAAATTTTTTTTTTGTAAAAATGTTCATTAATTTAAATTAGTGATTGACTTTTTGCTTTTGAATTTACTAAAATTGGTAAATTTTACTAATAAATTAGTCGAAGTGACTATTAGTAAAATTTACTAATATGCTTTTAAGAGCTTTTCTATTCTCTATTTTTCTTATTTTCATTCCTTTATTTGTAAATTTTCCTATTTTCCTTTCCTTTACTAATAAATAAATGAAAACTAAATATTTACTAATTTGCTTTTGAATTAGTAAATTTTATTAATAAATTAGTAGAAATTTTTATTTATTATTAAAATTTACTAATTAAAAAGGAAAAAGTCAATCACTAATTCAAATTAATAAACATTTTTAATAATTTTTTTATTTTCCAAATTTTTATCATTTTCATTGTAAAGCTGAGATTTTTTGCAAGAAAATAAAATTTCTCTTTTTAAAAAAAAATCTCTGAACTTGAATTAGTGACTGAGGAAATTTTACTAATAAATTAGTAGAAAAACAATTCGCGCGCGGCTGACTTTTCACTCACTTTTTTTTAAATAAAATTAGCAATTTTAAAAATAATAGAACGTAAAAATTTTTAATTCAAATTTTTTTTTTTTTATAAAAATAAAATATGGGAATTGGAATATATAGTTTTAATATTATTTTAATTATAATAATCATATATTGTGACATAGGGAATTTAGGGAAAAGACAGTAATTTTTATTAAAAGTACTGAAAAAATTTAATTTTTAGAATTCATAAGGAAATTCTAAATTTTTGTTAAAATAAATTGTAAAATAAATTGTTAAATAAATTATTAACTTAAATATTTCAAAATTAATTCAATTTTAAAAGAGTAGGGGTTTACAATTTTCATAAATACATCAACTTCAAAATAAATTTGTAAAAGAATTTTAGTTAAAAACACTAATAAAATTGAATTTTGCAGAAGTTACAAATGATTGCAGAAATTCAATTATTTTCAAAAGTAATAAAATTCTTATCACAAAATTCAATTATGTTTAAAATTTACAAAAAAGTCTCGACAAAATCCCAACTATTGTCTTTGTAAAGAAAAAAATTCTTCTTCGCAATTCAATTATTTTCAACAATTTTAATAAAATTCTTGTCAAAATTTCAATTATTTTCCAAAATTTTCCTTATATCAATGATTTTCAATATCTACTATTTTAAATAAAATTACCCAAAAGAATTCAACTATTTAAAACCAATTTTAATCAAATTATTTGAAAAATGTAACTATTTTAAAACATTGTATTGAAATTCTTTAAAAGAATTTAATTATTTAAAACTTTGTTAATAAAATTCTTTATAGGAATAAAATTTTAAAAAACATTCCATTATTCAATAAATAATTAATTTTTTTATTTAAATAATTGAATTCTCATAGAATTTTCTAATAAAAATTGATTTAAAAATGAATTTTAGTTTAAATTTTAGATAATAATAGAATATGAAAATAATTTTTAAGAAGTTACAATAACAATATTTTTATAATATAAAATAATTATTTTAACACTCGATTCTCTTTAATTATTATAAAACATGAAGAAATCGATCACTCCGAGTCTTCGACTCGGAGCAATCGATATCTTCATGTTTTATAACAATTACTTTTATATGTTGTTTAATATTAAAAAGGTTTGAATTTGAATGTTTTGAAAATCTTAATTCGTATGGAAAAAAAAATAATAATTAAATATTTAAAATATTTAAAAAAGAAATTATTGTTTTCGAATAATTTTACAATTAAATAAAGTAAATAAATTTAACAGGACATTTTTTTCAATATTTTTTCCTTTATTTTTAAAAAATCATTTAATTTTATTAAAACAATTGAAATTAAGAAATAGAATTGATGCAAATTATTTTTTATTTGTTAAACATAATTTTTTTAAATTTTCTAATTTGTAATATTATTATTATTATTATTATGAATCATGAAAAAATACCTGCATATTTTCGATTTGTGTCAAACAATATTTTTTAAAGAAAAAAAAAAACAAACAAAAGAATGCACAAAAGACTAACTTCAAATGTTGACAGAAAGAAAGATTACCACGATTATTATAGTTAATTATTATTTATTAGTAAAATTTACTTTAGATTTTGCTTTTGAATGATTAAATTGAATTAATAATTTAGTAGAAATTACTATTTATTAATCAAATTTACTTATTCATAAGCAAACAGTCAGTCACTAATTCAAGTTATGTTAGTAAACACTTTTACAAATTCAAACTTAGAAAGCCCTTTAAAATAATTACTGACGATAATTACTCTCTGAAATAATAATAAAACAACAATAATAACAATAACAATGAAAACAATATCTATGATAACAATAACTATGATAACAATAACTATGATAACAATAATTATGCTAACAATAATTTTGCTAACAATAATTATAATGATGATAATGATAATGATGATGATAATAATGATGACGACGATGACAACGACGCGACAACGATGTCGATCGTGCGAATGTGATAACAGGAAAAATTATAAGTTAATATACGCGTGGTGAAAACAAATCAATTATTATCTCGTTAAGTGGTAATCTGAACGATACGAAACGATGGATAATAGAGTTGATAGTAATAAGGGATGATCAGATAAAATGGCGAAGGTAATGGCGGTTGTAACGACGCGCGAGGAGCCCGGCAAGGCAATCAATGCCTAAAGCGATCGGCTGATATCGCGAACGTGCAACAGTCTCTATCTAGAGAGGCATACAGAAAAGGAGGAGGAAGGCGGGGGGGGGGGGGGATTTATAAAAGGGGAAACTCCCCTTCTCACAGGGTCTCGGGAATAACCGCAATCGAATTATAACCATCCTAATTATATACTCCCGCCTCCCGCTTTCCAATTAAATATATATACTTTCTCAGCAAAAATTTTCACCAATTCTCTGCATCACTGTTGGAAAAAAAAATTTCTTTTCCTCTCCCTCTCGAATTATTCGCTCGAAATATTTATCAGAAAAGGTGAAATCTTAAATTTTCAAATATTTTATTGTCCTGCCATATATATAGAATATATATAGGTGTGACATAATATTCGCGATGAAATTTTAATCAATTTATCTGCACTCAATATTTAGCTGGGTAAAGTAAATCTAATTAGGTCAATCTAATTATCCTGTTGAATAATTAAACGTAATATTTGTATTAGAAGTGGAATTTGAAGAAAATTTTAAATTTTGTAATTATATTCTTTTTTTTTAATAGTAAAAAAAAAAAAAATAAAAGGAATGCAAAAAAAGTTGGTGATTTAAATCAATAATTGAAAATTCTAATCAGGGATTTGATTTTCTCGCTTCGTATTGTAAAAAAAATAGTCTTGCTTCGAATATTAAATAGGTCAAAGTAAAAAATTCAATAGAGTGGAGTTTTCAAGCGCAATGGATACGATTTTTTTTTTTTTTTTTTGTTTTTTGTTCGAGACTAGTTTTAAAAACTTTTGAACATAAACACAAAGCGACATGTGAATTAATTTGAAATGAATGGGAAAAAACGATGCTTACTGTGAGAAAAGCAAATTTTTTTCTATAAATTGTCGAAATTTTTAATTTTGTAAATATAATTTTGAACATTTATATTTTCGAAAAATTTAATTATAAAGATACAATTTGGAAAATTTAATTTGAAAAATTCTATTTAGAAAATTAAATTTTTAAAATTCTATTTTGAAAACTCAATATCGAAAATTCCATTTAGATAATTAAATGACGAAAGTACAACTTTAAAAATACAATTTAAAAAATTTAGTTTCTAACATTCTATTTACGAAATTAAATTTCGAAAATGTTATTTTCAAAACACAATTTCGAAAATTCGATTTCCAAAATTCTATTTTAAAAATTCAATATCGAAGATTCCATTTCGCAAATTCAATACTTAAAATACAATGTTTTAAATTTAATTTCAAAAATTTAATTACAAAAATTACAAATCAATAATTCAATTTCTTAAATTTCATGGCAAAATTTCAATTTCAAAAATATAATTACGAAAATTCTATTTAGAAAATTCAATTTAAAAAGTTTAACTTTGAAAATTTAACTTAAATTTAATTTTGGAAATTCTATGTTAAACATTAAATTTTGAAGATTAAATTTTTAAAATTTGAATTTCAAAAATTAAATCTCAAAATTTGTATTACGAAAAATTATTATTAAATTCAATTTCAAAACATTCATTGAGAAAATTAAATTTCTAAAATTGAATGAAATTGAAATTTTAAAAAATCAAATTCAAATAGGTATTTAATTGGAAAACCTACTTTTTTAAAAATTAAGTTTCTGAAATTCAATTATGAGAAAATTCAATTTATCAAAATTCTATTTTCAAAAATGAATTTCAAAAATGTAATTGCAAACATTCGAGTTGGAAAAATCAGTTTCAAAAAATGTTATTGCAAATATTTGTTTTTGAAAATTCAATTTCTGAAAATTCATTGCAAACATTCAATTTCTGAAAAATTGGGAAACTTTGTTTTTAAAAACTAAATTTTAAAAATTCAATTTTGGAAATTCTGCTTTAAAAATTCAATTTTAAAAACTGAAAGTCAAAAATTGAAATACAAAAATTTTCTTTCGAAAATTCGATTTTTAAAATTGAATTTCAAAAATTAAATTTCAAAATTTTCATTACGAAAACTCATTATTAAATTCAGTTTCAAAACATTCATTGAGAAAAATCAATTTTTAAAATTTAATAGCGAAAATTCAATTTCGAAAATAAAATTGCAAAAATACAAATTCCAAGACTTAAATTTTGAAAATTCAAATTCAAAACTTTAATTGGAAAACCAAATTTTTTAAAAATTAAGTTTCTGAAATGTAATTATGAGAAAATTCAATTTATCAAAATTCAATTTTCATAAAAGAATTTCGAAAATTAAATTTCAAAACTGTATTTGCAAACATTTGATTTTGAAAATTCAGTTTCAAAAAATGTTATTGCAAATATTCATTTTTTAAAATTCAATTTCTAAAAATTCATTGCAAAAATTCAATTTCTGAAAAATTGGGAAACTTTTTTTTTAAAAACTAAATTTTAAAAATACAATTTTGGAAATTCTGCTTTAAGAATTCAATTTTGAAAACTGAATATCGAAAATTGAATTTCAAAAATTTCATTTCGAAAATTCGATTTTGAGGATTAAATTTCTAAAATTTTATAACAAAAACTCAATTTCGGAAATTTAATTGAAAATATTCAATTTTTTTATAAAACTAAAAAAAATTCCTATTTTTAAAAATTTTTTCTAATTTTTAAACTTTTTTCCATTATTTAAAATTACATTTTTATGCAATTTCCCACAACTGAAATTTTATTCACAACAAAAACGTCGATATTTTTCCCTTTCCTAATTAATTAAAATCACGCAACAGGAAAAAAATAAAGATTATTGAAAATTGTGAGGAGAGAAAATTACGCGAAGAGGGTTTTTTTTTTGCAAAAAAACATGTTCGAAGTGAATTTATTTTCTTGCTAGATAGAAAAAAGACTTTCATCTATGTTAGAACGTAATCTTAGTATTCAATCGAAACTCATCTTCTTCCTTTTTATCAGTGAAATTCCGCCTGTGCTTTCGACATAGGTAGAGAGTGAACAGCTTCGTGACACGCATATTTACATGGAAAGGAACGCAGCCAGAGGCACACACGGCAGCCCTCTGAAGCAAGATTACCAATCTCTATGAAATATATTAAACTTGGTAAGGAGAAATAAAAAAAAAGAAGGAAAAACATTCTTTTTTTCTTATTTTTCCAGAAAAAAATTACTATTTTGCTCTTTTAAAATGTACACACATAACGATTCAATTTAATCCGAAAAGTTCGATTGACATATTTCAAATTAAACGTCATGTTGATAAAATTCTATTAAAACTGTCAAAAAAAATGTTCTTTTCAATTTTCATGTAATGCATAGTATATATAGTATTATACATACAGTAAAAATATTGTAAATCTATTTTTAAATAATTATTATAGTATTTATAATTATAAACAAATATTAATAATTAGATAATCATAATTTTCATTTTTTATAAATTGTTTAGAAATTTTTTCGATTGTTTTTCTATTTATAGAAGTTGAATAAAAAATAAACAACAAATTAGCAAAAAAAAAAAAAACTTTACAAATTAATAAAAATAATAATAATAATATTAGAATTATTAACAGAATTTTAATGGAAAAAATATTAACTGAACAAAAAATAAATTTATTATTTAGTAATAAATAATAACTGTAATAATATAATTTTGATAATATAATTATTAAGAAGTAATCTGTGAAAAAAGGAGAGAAAAATATTTTTCTATTAAAAAAATGCAAAAGAAATGAAATTAAAATTTTTTACATAGCAATTTTCAGATCGAGGATAAAATTAGTCAAGAAAAATGAAAAATTTCGTTTACTCTAAATCAATCTTTTTCCAAAAATATATTTTTATTCGAGTACAATTTTTTTGTGACAAAAAAAAGAAGAAAAAAATTTTTTTTTCAATAGTTTTAATTAATAAAATTTCATTTTTTTTGACAGGCGCCACAACTCGATTGAAAATTTCACTTTCAGTTTTAGAGATTAATACATATCCAAATAAAATGGAGCTTAATAGAGTCCAAATTAAATCAGTTTTGATATTCATAGAGAGTGCTGATGAAAAGCAGCAGGATACTCCTCTATACAGTCGCAACCCCCCACTCCAATCCCTCTCTCTCTCTCTCTCTCTCTCTCTCTCTCTCTCTCTCTCTCTCTCTCTCTCTCTCTCTCTCTCTCTCTCTCTCTCTCTCTCTCTCTATTGCATTTTAGATATATGTCTCTGGGATCGAATAATTTTCAATTTTCACATTTTCGATACATGATTGACAAGAAAATTTGAAAAATTTTATATTTTAGTTTTTTTATTAATGATATATTAGAAAATAATATTCAATTTCTAAATAAACTAAATAATAAATGAAATAAACTTAAGAAATAATAGTAAATAAATAAGTAAAAATTAACAAATAAAAAGAAATGAAAAATAATTGAATAAGGAATGAAAAAGAAATAAAAATTGATAATAAATAAATAACGAATAATAATAGCTGTTGTAAGAAAACAAATTTTAAGAATAAGAGAAATTTTTTTAATTGAATTAAAAAAATTTTAAGTAGTATAAGTCAATAGTTACTATGCAAACAATACAAATTTTTAAGTAGTGTAAATCAATGTTCAGTCAGACTTCAAAGAAAATTTGAACTCAATGTTAAATCTGATTTTATAATAAAAATTTGTTATTATTTTTTAATCAAATCTACATTAAAGGAGTTCAATTCAATATTAAGTCTGGCTTTAAAGAGAATTTGTAATTATTTCCTAAAAAGTCAAATGTCAAGTAATATAATTCTATGAACAGTCTGACTTTAAAAAAAATTTGCATTTATTACCAAAATAAAACAGAATTCAATCAGTTTGACTCAATAAGTCTGATTTTAAAGAGAATCTGTAATTATTTCCTAAACATATCTAAAATTAAGTAGTTTATCTCAATTTTATGTCTGGTTGTAAAGAAAATTTGTAATTATTTCCTAAATGAATTAAAATTGAAGTAGGTTTAACTCAATATTAAGTGTGACTTTTTAAATAAAAACTTGTAATTATTTCTTAAACAAATCTATATTTTATTAGCAAAACTCAATATTAAGTCTGTCTTTAAAAAACATATGAAAAATTATTTCCTAAATAATTTAATTTCAAGTAGTATAATTCAATGATTAGTCTGACTTAAAAAAAATTTGTAATTATTGCAAAATGAAACGGAATTTAAGTAGTGTAACTCAATGTTCTGTCTGACTTAAAAAAAAGTTTGTAATTATTTCGCAAATAAAATCAATTTTCAAGTAGTGTAACTCAATCTTCAGTCTAACTTTAAAAAAAATTTGTAATTATTTCATAGTCAAAACAAGATTCAAGTAGTGTAACTCAATGTTAATGTCTGACTTTTAAAATAAAAATTTTTGTTATTATTTCTTAAACAAATCTAAATTTCAGTAGTTTGACTCAATATTAAGTCTGACTTTACAGGAGACATCACTAAACATATTAAAATTCAAATAGATTAACTCAATATACAGTCTGACTTCAAAGAAAATTTGTAATTAATTCTTAAACAAATCTAAATTTAAGTATTAAGACTATAATTTATTATAAAATTAGTAACTGTTTTCCTAACAAATCAAAATTCAAGCAGTGTAACTCAACTTTCAGTCTTATTTAAAAAAAAAATTGTAATTATTTTCTGATAAAGACTAAATGTAAGTAGTGCAGCTCAATGTTAAGCCTGACTTTAATAACAAAAATTTGTAAATATTTCCTAAACAAAACCAATTTGAAGTAAAATAATCAATATTCTGTCTGACTTCAAAGAAAGTTTGTAATTACTTCCCAAAATATAATGAAATTTCAAGTAGTATAACTAATAAGTAGTTCTCAATCTTCAGTCTGACTTCAAAGACAGTTTGTAATTACTTCCTATAGTCAAAACAAAAATCAATCAGCGTAACTCAATGTTAAGTCTGATTTTATAATAAAAATTTGTTACTAATTCTTAAACAAATCCAAATTTAAGTAGTTTAACTCAATATTAAGTTTGACTTTACAAAAAAAATTTGTAATTATTTCCTAAACATATTAAAATTCAAATAGATTAACTCAATGTACAGTGTCTGACTTAAAAGAAACTTTGTACCTAATTATTTTTTAAACAAATTTAAATTTATTATATAATTTGTAATTGTTTTCCTAACAAATTAAAATTCAAGTAATGTTACTCAATGTTCAGTCTTGTTTAAAAAAAAATTGTAATGATTTTTTGATGAAAACAAATTTTAAGTAGTATATGTCAATGTTCAGTCTGACATCAAACAAAATTGTAATTATTTCCTGAACAAAACAAAATTCAAGTAGTGTAACTCAATGCTTAGTCTGACTTCAAAGAAAGTTTGTCATTATTTTCTAAATAAAATAAATATCAAGTAGTATAACTCAATGTTCAGTCTGACTTCAAAGAAAATTTGTAGTTATTTCCAAGTCAAAACATAATTTTAAACCCAAAATTAATGTACCTGTTCTATATAGAAATTTAAAAGTATAATTAAATTCGCACTAATGAACTTTTTTTTTATATCTTTTATCAATTTAGTTAGTTTACAAGAAAAAAAAATAAATAAAAATTGAGTGTTTTAATTTTTTTAACTTGGAAATTGAAGTTTCCTATTGTTGTGAATTTTAAACGATAAATATTTGAAATGGGGACAATTTTGTTTTTCTGTATATGACTAATATTCGAGTCATACGTCCAATGTGAGTTCCACTGAGTCGAGTATATTAAAATATTTTACATGGCGTTTCGAGAGAGGATATTTGCCGCTATAAAATTAGAATTGATAACTGAGTCAGGTTGGGGAAACTGAATGCTTGTGTCGGATGAATTCTCCTGCAAAGTTAACGTATATATGGCAAAGTACAGTGTCAGTAAAAGATATGTAGTCGTGTGTATGAAGCAGAGCGATATGGTCACTAGATTTTCTCTCTCTCTCTATCTTTCTCTCTTTTCCCCTCTTTCTCTCTCTTTCTCTCTCACTCTGTCTTTCTCTATACGTACATATTTCGCTCTTCCACTGACAGAAAATCTGCTTAATGCGCGCATCGCGCATATTCCTCGTTTATAAATTGAATGGTCCGAGCGTAGCTACAGGCGGATGGTAAATTTTCTTCTCTACGAGAATTGCAATAAAGAAAAGAATGAAAGAAACAAAAAAAAAGAGAACTAGTCAACTATACAAAATATCCGGTTCGTTCATTTTAAACTTGAACCACGTGCACTGTTCACTTTTTTATATTTATATACATAGATATGTATATATGTATATATGAAAGCGAGAAAGAAAAAAAATATCACCACGAAAAGGATTTTATATTCAAATGCATATTTTCCCTATTGAAATTATATACTATATTGTGAAAGGAGGGGGAAAAAAACGATTTCTAGTTTGTGAGGAAGCAATAAGAAAACAGAGATTTAAACCTCTGTAGATTGATAAAAAGACAACAACAACAAAAAAAAAAAGAACATACCATTGAATTAACAATATTTCTTGTCAAAAGCATGAAAATAATTAATTCAAAAGCTTGCGCTTCAGACATTTTCCAAGATAAAATATAAAGCGTAAGCATTTCAATGAATAATTTTTATTCTTTTAGGAAAAAAAATATTGCTTGCAAATTCAATATAGAATATTTATTAAAAACAGCGTAAGGAGCTCATTAAAAAGTGTTTTTTTTTTGTACAAAAAATTATTTTCGCGTACATTTTTTTTTCTTTTAAAAACTACATTAAGGAGCTTTTGAAACAAAAGTGTATTACTCTTTTTTTTCTGAAATGAGGTAAGAAATTAAGTAAATGAAAAATTTTTAAGAATCAGAAAAAATAATAAAAACAAAAATTTATTTATATTTCTTTAAAATAAAAAGAAATTTCAAGTAGTGAATATCAATATTTGGTCAGACGTGAAAAAAACATATTGTATTCTATGAAAGCAAAATTCAAATACCTAATGCAAATGAATGTGAGGATAGAAATTTTTTTAATAAAGATCAATTAAAAAGTAGTTTAGGCCAATATTAAATCAGGCGTAAAAAATTATTTGCAATAATTTTTTTTCTGAAGAAAATTAATTTCAAGCAGTTTAAAGTGATAGGAAAACATCAAAGAGTGAAATAAAGCTAATTTTAAATGCTATAGAACGATGTTTGGCCAGACGTAAAAAAATTTTTTTTTGAACTATTTTTTGAGTAAAAAATTCCACGTAATGTATGTTAACTTTCAGTTTGACGTCAAAGAAAATATTTGTAGTCATTTTTTTTAAGTAAAGCAAAATTCAAGTGATATAAGTCAATGTATAGTTTGACTTAAAAGTAATTTTATAAATTTAGGTGAAGTAAACAAATTTTAAGTAGTATAAGTCAATGATGAGTCAAACTTAATAAAAAAAATTTATAATTGTTTCTTAAATAAACAGGAATCTACTTAAAATTTGCTTTGTTTGGAAACGAATTACAAATGTTCTTTGAGACTAAAAAATTAGTTACACTACTTGAATTTTGTTCTGATAAAGAAATAACTACAAATTTTCTTTAAAGTCAGATTGAACATTGAGTTATACTACTTGAAATTTCCTTTCATTTGGTAAAAAAAATTACAAACTTTCTTTGAAGTCAGACAGAATATTGCATTATTTTACTTCAAATTGGTTTTTTTTAGGAAATATTTATAAACTTGTTTATTACAGTCAGGCTTAACATTGAGCTGCACTACTAAAATTTAGTTTTCTTTAAGAAATCATTATAATTTTTTTTAAAGTAAGACTGAACATTGAGTTACACTTCTTGAATTTTTATTTGTTAAAGGAAATAATTACAAATTATATTTTAGGCCAGACTAGATATTGAGTTAAGCTACTTAAATTTAGACTTGTTAAAAAAATAATTATAAATTTTTATTTAGAAAATCAGACTTAATATTAATTTTATTAAGAACTTAATAAGATTATTAAGAAAATTTATAATTGTTTTTTAAATAAACAGAAATCTACTTGAAATTTGCTTTGTTTGGAAACTAATTACAAATATTCTTTGAAGTCAGACGAAAAATTGAGTTAAACTACTCGAAATTTGTTTAAAGTATTATAATTTTGATTATTATTGTATTTTTTTCTTAAATATCTATATAAATAAAATTTTTTCATCTTTTGCGGTTTTTTTGTGTATTTTTTCATTATTTGTTTATATGTTACTAATTGGAATTTTAAGTTTTACTCATATGCTTCATTGACTTTATTTCTCATTCATTGCTTTTTGTCAAACAAACAAACAAACAAACAAGTTGGTATTTATTTTTATAAATCCTTATTTATTTATTTGTATACATTTTGTGTTTTCATTTCTGTATTGGATTTTCTATTTGAAAGTTGAAAAATAATTTTTCGAATGAGTATATATATGTTAAAAAATTGAAATTTCACTTCAATAGAAAAATTTTATCTACTCATTGAATGAAAAATTTTTGTCTACAACTTTCCTTTTTAACTTTATTTACGATTCTTGTGAATCGTTTTGGAAAATATTTCTCGAAATCGTTTTCAATTCCTTTAAGAGGATTTGGCATTCCATGAAGTGAATTATTTATGTTCCCCATGCAATTGGAATATTTACAAATCATTATTCGAAATGAAACAATTTTTCTGAAAATTTTATTCTTGAAATTATCAAATGCACTTTCAGAGGGATTTCATAAGTCAAAGAAAATTTTTTATTTTATTAAGAAAAATAGAAAAATTTTGTCTTCCTTATTCTTCTTACTCTTCACTGTCTCTGTATATGTAAAAAAAAAGAAAAATATCCGGTTTTTTCTACTGGAAAAAATTTCTTTCTTTTCTTTTTATTTTTTTGAATAATGTATATTTTCTTAAAATAGAGAAACGAGTAAATTGTAAAGCTGTGTGTAAATTTTTAAAATGGTGTAATTCAGTGTTAGCTTGGAAAATTTTGGAGTATTTTCTTTGTCCTTCTAGGTAAAGTCTAGAGACTGAACTTCCCTTTGTGCTTTTGAGTCGATTTAATTTACTTTCTCCACGGAGCAAACTGCGTTTGCGGGCATAGTTGCGAATGGAGAAGCTTAGTAAACCTCCTCTTTCTTTCCCTTTTCCCTCTCTGCCCGTATGCACAAGATTGTATATATGTGAAGGAGAGAGAGAGAGAGGGAGAGAGGGGCTACTTTCCACCACAAGGATTCTACTCTAGGGTCTCGCCACAGCAGAAATTTCAAGTCTCTCGAGTCGGACAAACGAAATACTACATATAATACCAATTTTGAAATTCGTATTTCCCCAGATAGACAGACCTTATTGAAACCAAATCGAGTCATTGGATATTTGCTCCCTCTCTCTCTCTCTCTCTCTCTCTATGTATATACATATAGGACTGAGAATATTTCACAGGTAAAAAAAAGAAGACCGAAGAAAACGCGCCTCTCATTCTCTCGCTTTTCTCAACATTTTCCCCTCCGTTTTACTATTCAATTGCAGATATACCGGAAATCACTTTAATTAAAAAATTCTACGGAAGTTTTAACTATTGATTTTCAATAAAAATGATGCTAATGAATATTTCATGTTCACAAAAGATTGAAAACAAAGTAAATCATCTTTCTTTTAATCACAAAATTAATCTACATTTTTCTGCCTTAGGATTTTAAATGGACATTCAAATTTTTTGCTTGGATATTCATTAAAATTTATATTTTAAGACTCACAGTAAATCGTGAGGTATAAAAAAGTGTTGCAGATTAAATTAACACCAAAAAAGATTATTTTTATCAATTTTGGAGTTATTTTTTACAATGAATAAAATTTTAAGTCATTAAATTTTTTTATAACTATAAAACATGAAGATATCGATAACTCCGAGTCTTCGACTCGGAGTCATCGATTTCTTCATATTTTATAATAAATCAAAGATGACCAAGTAATAAAATCATTATTTTATATTATAAGAATATTATACTTCTTTAAAATTATTTTTATTACTTCAATTCAATTATTATTTTCAAAAATTTTTAACTACAATTTTACTTTATATGTATTATTTTTAATAATTTTCAAAAAAGTTCTTTGGCAATTTTCAAATCCATTTGTTTACAATATTCAATTTTACGAAATTTCAATTATTCATAAATTCTTTAATTAAATGCATATTAGAAAATAAAATCTTCAAATAATATAAAAAAAAATTCAATTAAACTTTGTCAAAAAAAATTATTTTCAAAATTCAATTACTTTTAAAAATTCCCGCAATATTGCTTTTAATATTCAATTATAATCTAAAATTTGAACTGAAATTCATTTTTATGAAATGAAAATAAATTTTTATTAGAAAATTCTACAAGAATTTAATTATTTAAATGCAAAAGTAAATAGTTTATTGAATAATTGAATGTTTCTCAAAATTCAATTCTCATAAAGAATTTTATTAACAAATTTTTAAATAATTGAATTCTTTTGTCAAATTTTATTAAAACTTTCATGAACATAATTGCTTTTTTCAAGAAATTCAATTATAATTGTATGAAACATAATTGAAACGCTGCGTGGATTTTTATTACTAGTAAAAATAATAAAGAATTTTATTACTCATGAAAATAATTAAATTTCTGCAATAATTTGTAACTTCTCTAAAATTAAATGTTTTTCTAGTGTTTTTAACTAAAATTCTTTAATAAATCCATTATTTTTAATAATTTTTAAAAAAGTTCTTTGAAAATTTTCAAATTCATTCGTTTACAATTCAATTTTACAAAATTTCAATTATTCGGAAATTCTGCAATTAAAAATTTTCTACAAAATTTAATTATTTCTAAAAATCAACGTTATAATTGAATTCTTTTGTCGAATTTAATTAAAACTTGCATGAACATAATTATTTTTTTCAAGGAATTCAATTATAAATTATAATTGTATGGAAAATAATTGAAACGCTACGATGAGTTTTATGAGAATTTTCAAATTCATTTGTTTACAATAATTTAATTTTACAAAATTTCAATTATTCGTACATTTTTCAATTAAATATGTAAATTAGAAAATAAAAACTTGAAATAATTTCAATACAAATTGTATTAAACTTTTAAAAATAATTAATTTTACAGAATTTTTTGTCAAAAATATGAAAAATTAAAAATTCCAATGATTTTAATTTGAAACTTTTTCAAAATTTAGTTATTTTTAAAAATCCACGTTATAATGCTTTTAATATTTAATTATAATCTAAAATTTTAACTGAAATTCATTTTTAAAATCATTTTTATTAGTAAATTCTACGAGAATTCAATTATTTAAATAAAAAAATAAATAATTTATTAATTTCATGTTTCTTGAAATTAAATTCTCATAAAAAATGTTATCAACAAATTTTTTAAATCATTAAATTCTTTGGACGAATTTTAATAAAATTTTTAAAAAATAATTACATTTTTCGAGGAATTCGATTAATATTGCATTAAAAATAATTGAAATTCTGCAATGAGTTTTATTATTTATGAAAATAATTAAATTTCTAAGAAGAATTTTATTATTTATAAAAATAATTGAATCCCTGTAGAAATGTTATTCTTTATGAAAATAATTGAATTATTGCGAAGAAATTTATAAAAAAATTTGTAAATAATTGATTTCCTGTAAAAATTTTTATTATTTATGAAAATAATTGAATGTTTGCGTAGACTTTTATTCAAAATTTTTCTAATAATGGAATTCTTTTGGAAAATTTTATTGGAATAGCAGATATTAAAAATTATTGAATTTTAGAAAACATTTGAAAATAATTGAAATTTCGACAAGAATTTGATTAAAATTTTGTAAAATAATTGAATATCAGAGAAAAATTTTATTATTTATAAAGGGAATTGAAATTTTGATAAGAATTTTTAAAAATTTTTGAACACGATACTTAAAATTTGCTTTGTCAGACTGAACATTGAGTTACACTACTTAAAATTTCTATTTATGTGGAAAACAATTACAAAGAAGTCAAACTTAATATTGAGTTACACTACTTGAAATTTGATTATTTGAAAATAATTACAAACTGTCTTTGAAGTCAGACTGAACATTGAGTCACACTACTTTAAATTTCTTTTAACTTAGGAAATAATTACAAACTTTCTTTGAAGTCAGACTGTTTATTGAGTTACACTACTTAAAATTTGTTTTATCTAGAAAATAATTACAAATTTTTCTTATAATTAGACTGTCATTGTGTTATTCTACTTCAAATTTGTTTTGTTTCGGAAATAGTTACAAATATATTTTTAAAGTCAGACTAAACATTGACTTACACTACTTAAAATTTGTTTTATTAATGAACTAATTGTAAATATTTCTTAATGTCTGACCTAACATTGATATGTACTACTTGAAATTTGTTTGGTTTAAAGTAATTATTACTCACAAACAAACAAGGGAAATTTCAATCAATAAAATGTAGAATTATAAAAAATAAAAAAATTAAATCAAAAAGTAAAATAGATGAATATTAAAATAAAAATATAGTAAGAATAAAATAAGTAAAATAAAAATATAGTCAAAAATATAAAAAGAATTGATTACAGTGAAAAAGTAAATAAAATAAATACTATTTAAATATATGATAGTAGTTTATATAATAGTAATAAAAAAATAACAAAAAAATAAAAAGTGACAAATGTATTAATATAAATAAATCGTAAACCAATTGCAATTGGGTCAAGTAAAAGTGAAAATATATATTTTTTTACTTCATTTCTTTCATTTTAATTCGTACAATGAAGTTTTACGTGACCCTATTAGCAAAGTACTTTAATGCAACAACGTTTTTTAATTCTCAGTTGGATATATATGTACGTTATCTCGAAAATTCAATAATGACTTCAAACAGGAAAATTAAATTTACACGAAAGTTGGTAAATTAAATCTTATTTATAATTAAAATTGAAATAGAACAGGCAAATATTATGACGTATTGTGTTCGGATGTGATAATGAGAAAGCATTATGTTTCCCCAGAATACACTTTGATATTATCTGATGAGAATTTATAGTGGGATGTGTCGAGAACAGGCATGCAAAGTGACACATATTCAGTGACATGCATACGAAAGTGTAGGACAGTGCGCATCATATCCTATCGATCGTCCTATTTTTTAAAAAAAGAAATTTTTTTAATTTTCAATTACAATTGTTTTTTTTTTGTATGAAAAAATTTGATATTGAATTTACAGAAATTTGATATGAAAGTTTATTATAAAAATTTGATATAAAAATTCTTTATATAAAAATTATATATGAAAATTCATTATAAAAATGTTATATGAAAATTCATAATTTAAAAAATTTATATGGAAAGTAATTCTAAAAATTTAATAGAAAAATTAAAAAAAAATTTATATATTTATTTTTATAATAATTTTATAGTCAAATTAAATTATTTTAGATTAGGATCTGAAAATTGTTTTTTCAATGTATTAAAATTTTCACAGGAATTTTAAAACATGTCTGCTCAAAGCTCGACATACACTACTTAAAATTTGTTTCACTAAACAAATAATTAACAAAGTTCCATTTATGTCCAATTAAAAATTAACTATGCTACTTGAAATTTCAGTCAAGAAATAATATTGCAAATTTTCTCTTATGTCTGATTCAATATTTATTTGTACTACTTTGAAATTTACATCGTAGACATTTCATGAATACATAATTTTTTTTATCTTTTAAGTAAATTAAAATAGACATCGAAAATATCATAAATTAATAATGATTTTAATGTTGAGTTGAAAGAAGGGAAAAAATAAAGTAAACAATATTCTGTTTCTTTACTATTAGATAATATTTTCGAAACTTGTCACTAAATGAAGAACATATTCTGAAAACGGAGAGAAAAATATGTATCGCTGAAATAATACAGAGTTCTCAACGGAATACATTATTATGAAAATTCTGTCTCTCTGGTAAATTATCCTTTCTGAATATTTATCTTTTGATTTACTATCGTTTTTCTGTAAAGCAAAACATTCCTCTCTTTCTGAATGTTTCTTTAAAAAAATAATTCTATCAATCAATTAAAAACTAATTTGCAAAATAATCGGAAAATAAAAATTATTATTCTTTAATTTTAAAATTTAAAATTTTAATACATAGGGAAAATTAAATTTTAATTATTTATTATGTCCTTAAAGTTGCGAACTGAATAAGAATTATTTTTTTAAATACAAAAAATGTCTGCTGAAAAGAAAGAAAATAATATTTAATTAAAATTAAAATTCTAAGGAGAAAAAAAGATCCGAAAAATTTTGATATATGTGAAGAAAAAACAGCGTCAAATGAAATTCGTTGAAACTTCGAAGTGGAAGCTCTCTCAAAAGAATTTTACCCGCGAAAAAGAATTTGGTAAACGAGCTTCATGAAATGAGTGCTAAAAATTGCACCAAGGTAAAAGAAATTTCTCGATGTTACAAAAATTTTACACTTTTCTTTTTAAACTTTTTTTTTCTATTTAAAAGGTACAAAAAAAGTGTCAAATTAAAAGAAACGTAATTTTTCTTTTTATCTGATAAAAAATGTAACTAACTAGAAAAAATGTAAAGATTTTTTTTTTCTTTATGTAACATTTTTTTTTGTTATATTTCACAGATGAAATTTTGTATTTTTATTTTTTATTTCACTTTTTTCAAGTGAATTTTCAAAATGAATGAATTCTAAAATTTCGTTAATTTAATAATTTAATTTAATGGAGAATTTGAAACAGAGCTCAATTAATTGTTAAATTATTTAATTAAATAGTAATTCAGTAATTTAATTATTTAATGATTTAATCTAATATTGTATTAATCTAAATTAATTGTTAAATTATTTAATAAAATAGTAATTTAGTAATTTAATTATTTAATGATTTAATCTGATATTGTGTAAATCGAATAATATTAAAAATTTTAAAACAATGGATTAAATATTCATCACTATTTAAAAATGAACTTTAAATAATAAATTAGAAAATTCAGAATATTGCAAATAGAGAGATAAGAAGTGAGAAATGTTTTAATAATTTTCAGTGAGTAAAACATAAGTTTCGTGTGTGTGAAGTGTGGAAGGAGCTTTTGTTCAATTATAGTGGTTACAACTGTCTACATCTTTCCAAAGACGAACACGTAACTATAAAGTACATGTGCGACGCCATTATACATTACACACAGCGTGACTATCGCAAACACGTCTATCAATCCAAGGGTTCGTCATGCGAACGTCGCAAGTCGTAAAACAGATGCCAGTTTGAGTTCCATTCGAGGAAAGCCGTATAGGCATGTTAGGAGAATTTTATGGTTACTTCACGATTATCACTTCCTTCTATTACAATTTCAAGTGAAACATTCATTTACGACGTGAAAATTAACATCTATTACAAAACGATTTTAGCAGAATAGAAAAGATGAATTTTCCGAATTTAAAGTCGTAATGTTCGTTAATTTCCATTTTGAAATAAAGAAAAATAGAAGAAAATTTTCCACCTTAAACTGTAATAAAACAAAAAACGATAAATAATGAAAAAAAAATTATTCACTAAATAAAATTTTTTTTTAACATTACTAGAAAGATAAAACATTGTTTTTTTTTCAACAAAACAAGATTTAAGTAGTGTAAGGCAATGATTTGTCAGACAAAAAAATATATAATTACATAAAAGAAATTTATACAATTATTCTTCGAATAAGAAAAATTTTAAATAGTATATGTCAATTATAAACCCGACTTAAAAAGAAAATTTGTAATTGTTTCCTAAATAATAAAATTTCAAGTAGTGCAAGTCAATATTTAGTCTTACGTAAGAGAAAATTTGTCTTTGCTTTCTTGAATGAAACAAATTTCAATTAAAATAACTTAATGTTCATTCTGACTTCAAAATCAGTTTGTAATTATTTCCAAATAATCAAAATTCAAGTAGTGTAACTCAATATTCAGTCTGACTTCAAAGAAAGTTCGTAATTATTTCCCAAATAAAACAAAAATGTTAAGTAGTGTATGTCAATGTTCAGTCTGACTTGAAACAAAATTGTAATTATTTCCTGAACAAAACAAAATTCAAGTAGTACAACTCAATGCTTAGTCTGACTTCAAAGAAAGTTTGTCATTATTTTCTAAATAAAATAAATATCAAGTAGTCTTACTCAATTTTTAGTCTGACTTCAATGAAAACTTGTAATTATTTCCTAAACAAAACAAGATTTAAGTAGTATAGGACAACGTTTTGTCAGACAGAAGAGAAATCATATAATTATTTTTTAAATAAAAGAAATGTCAAAGTAGAACCTGTTAATTTTTGGTCAGACATTAAAGAATATTTATAATTAATTTTTTAACATCAGAAATTTCAAGTAGCGAGAATGACAGTATATGATCAGACGTTGGAAAATATTTCCTTTAATATTTTATTATTTTCCTTTAAAACAATTCAAATGTCAAGTAATGCATGTCATATCATTTGTCAATTAATTGTAATTTAATTAAAATATTTAATTATTCTTCAAAGTAAAAACATTTTAAGTAGTACGTAAGTTAATATTTGGTCAGTTGTAGAAAAAGCGACTATAAATAATTATTCTTAAAAATAACAAATATCAAGTAATGCAAATTAAGGTTTTGTCAGGCATAAAAGAAGATTTATAATTATTTTCTAAATGAAAGAAATTTCAAGTGGTGCATGTCAATATTCAGCCAGACTTAAAAGAAACTTTTGTAATTATTTTTTTAAATTGCAAGTAGTATAAGTCAATCTTTAGTTATAAACGAAATTACAATTAATTTTTTTTTAATAAAATAAATGTCAAGTAGTATAAGTCAATGTTCAATCTAACTTGAGAGAAAATTTGTATATTATTCTTACAATCTTAACACATTTCAAATTTTTTAATTGAATATTGATTTACAAATCGATATTCCATGGAAAAAAATGTTGTAATAAATTAAATTTATTATTGAAACCAAAAGAAATTAAGCAGTTAATTAATATAAAGTATTTTTTTATATACTTTTGTTTTTTGTTATCTTTAGATAGATTGTATATTATATTATTATGTTATAATTATTTTTATTTTATAATTAATTTAAAATTTTAATGACAAATAAAAATCAACAGAATTTTTTTCACTTCTTTTCAATAAAAAAACTAAAATGTTGTTAAATATTATGTTTTGTCAAATTAAAATTGTGCCGATTTTTGTTCATTAATTCTAAGCAAAATTAGAAAATTGTTAGAAAATTTTTTTAATTTTACATTATTTTTTTTTATGAATCACAATTTTTTTAACAAAATTATTATTTTGTTTTTGGAAAAAGAAGAAAAATATTAACACAATTCCTATTTTTTAATCAAAAATTTCAAATTCAAACCTTTTCTAAATTAAACAACTTATAAAAGTATTGTTATAAAACATGAAGATATCGATTGCTCCGAGTCAAAGACTCGGAGTGATCGAATTTCTTTATGTTTTATAATAATTAAAGATGACAATAGAAATAAAATCATTATTTTATATTATAAAAATATTGTTACTGTAATTTCACCAAAATTATTTCCATAATTTTAATTCAATTATTATTTTCTAGAATTTCTGTGAAATTTTTATTATTTATGAAAATAATTAAATGTTCACATACATTTTTATTAAATTTTTTTTTAAAAATTGAATTCGTTTTAGGAAATTTTATTAAAATCTTAGATATTAAAAATCATTGAAATTAGAAAATTTTTTGAAAATAATTGAAATTAGGACAAGAATTTTTTTTGACATTTATGAAAATAATTGAACATTAAAGAAGAATTTCTTTATTTATAACGATAATTGGTATTTTTACAAGAATTTTTTTCAAATTTTGAACATAGTTGAATTTAAAAGAAGAACTTCTTTTTTAAATAATTGGATTTCTTCAATTATTTATAATTTCTCAAAAACTGAATTTTTGTAGTGTTTTCAACAAAAATTTAAATTAGAAAATTTTTAAATTCTATTATTTTCAAAATTGATAATTTTATTTTCAAAAAAAGGCAGTAAGAAGTTAGCTGCGCACTTTAAAGCGCGAATTTTTTCTAGGCCAATTCATTAAAATTTAATTATTAATTTTCCAATCAAGTCAGACAAGAAAAAATTTAATGCTTTCTTTTAACAAAAAAATAGATCAAAGTAGAGTCTAAATACAATGTTCGCAAATTCAAGTACAAAAAAACAAATAAAAATACAGATAAAAAAAATAAAAGAAAAAATTTGGAGAAAGTATAGAGAAGATAAAAAAATTGAAAAAGCTATCCAGGGTCAATTTCTGATTGAGAAACTCTTGACAAGTTTTCTTTACCTTCTTTTTTTGCAGGATGAGGCGAAGAAGGGCTTTTGTAGTAGTACCTTACTAAAAAAAAGAGAGGCAGTTGGGAGACGAAATAGGAAGAAAAAAAAGAATTCAAGGACTCTATGACAGGATTGTTACTCAAGTTTTTGGTTGGAAACAAAAGAAGCTTTTAAACTTTGTCATTGATCTTTTTGTGAGGACGACAACCTAATAATATACCTTAAGGCTTTATATATATATATATATATAGCAATGGAAGAGATTCCTTTTGTGAATGCAGGTATTTACTGTCCCTTCGTGCAAAAAGGCGTATTTTTCTCGAAAAACTCGTTTCGCAAAGAACTTCACTGTCTTACCATTTTCGAAGCGAATAAAAGTCAACGTAACTGCCGTTCGCGATAAAACCAACGAGAAAAGCAAAATATCATGATTCAACACTCAACTTCTTTTTTGCGTCACTTTCAATTTTTATTATTCAAAACACAAAGTTTAAGATTATTTTCTCTTATATAATTTTTTGTTTCTTTTTTCTCTTTCTCTTTCTCTGTTTCATATTTTTATTTTCATTTCTTCGTTTTTTTTTTTTTTTGTTTTTAGGAAAAAATTTAAATTCTAATTAAAAATTGAGAGAATAATTAATTGAAACGAGAAGTATTTATTGTTTTAATTGAGATATTCAGTAGTGTAGGTCAAGAATGCCAAGGAATATGCAACTCCTAATTAAGCCAATTATCAAAGTTACAATTAACTATTTCACATATCACAAGGATATAAATTATTCCTGAGTCCCGACTAATGTAAAATCAAGGACAATTTGAGTCTATTCTGTAATTAATTAACGAATCTATTGTTCTTGATTTTCTTTTAATACTTTAGTAATTAGAATCAAAAATATTTTTTCATTTCAAAAATATTTATCACTATCTGTGAAAAAAATATGTTTTTCCATATATTCAAAACGATAAATCATTCCACTGAGAATATTGCTTTTCAATTTGTCTGGATTTTCCATGGAAAGGATTGAAACTTGTAACGTTTCAATTCAATATTCACTCATCATCATGAAGCTTTTTATGTTCATCATATTTGCTGGAAGGAAGAAATTCTTGCTTCTCAACATAGTGTACGACGTAACGCATTTCATACTCATGAGTTTTATATATAAACAGATATATAGATGGGGATAAAGTCGTTGCATTTTTCATGATTTCAAAGAGCATCAAGGCCGTTTGCTACATTTTTACACTCCCGCCAAAGTAAAATGAAACTTGCAACAACGTCAATAAAAAAAAAATTAAAAATTAAAATCTTCAATTTAATTCTCTCATTTTTTTTTCCCTATATTTTTTGTTGTTGTTTTTTTTGTTGTCATACCCGAAAAAAGTCATTTTTTCCGTTACTTAAAAAATAAAAAAGAAAATTTTTTCAAACCATTTATTATGTAAATTTTTTGTCCTCAAATTTATTTTCGTAAAATTCTGTAGTATTTTTTCCTCTAGATTCTAAAAGACTAAAAAATAGAAACTAAAAAGAAAACAAAATCATATTATAGAGGAAAAACTAAAAATAATAAATTGTAATATATACAAAAAAAAATAAATTATAAAATACAAGAAACTAAAAATAAAACAAACTTATTATTATAACATGAAAGAAACAAAAGTTGAAAATAAAAAATAAGTGAATAAAAATTCTAGAAACTATGAAATAAACTTTTTTCGAAGGTTTAAAAAAACTTTTTAACTACTATTTTTAGAGAATAAAAAGTAAATAAAAAAATAATTAATGAAAAATTTCATACAAATTGTGATTTTGAACTTAAACAGAAAAAAAAGTGAATTAATCTTTTAATTAAAAGTTTTGCGAAGCAAATATAGAGAAGAGAGGAATGCAATAGGTAAAATAAGTTAGATTTTAATCATAAAGTTATGCATAATATTTCATGTGATAATTCAAAATTTAACATTAATAAATATTTACCGTTTTTCATTTAATAATCACTCGTAAAATATGCTTTTAATTTGCTGAAAAATAAATTCTAGAGTAAACTCATTTTGTTAATTAGACGTTTATATAAAATCACATTATATTCAATTTCCTTTAGGCCATTTAAACATATGGAACTTTTAAATTTAGTGAAATTACGATTAGTATTTTGAGTAGTTAATTATGCATTTAGTCAGCCAGAAATTATAAATTATTTTCTATAAAAACTATTTTTAAGTAGTGTAAGCCTATATTTAGTCAGACATTTAATAGAAATTTAATTATATTTTCTAAATACAACTGATTTCAAGTAGTTTAAGACTAAGTTTGGTCAGACCATTTAAATTGTAGAGAGCTGAAAAAGAGAAAAATTGCTTTTAGTAGTTAATTCTGCATTTAGTCAGACATATATAGAAAAAATTAAAAATAACTTTATAAGTCTGAGTAAACATAGATTTTATCTACTTAAAAACTATTAGATTTAGAAAAGTAATTTTTAATTTGTTTTACAATTCAATAGTCTGACGAAACGTTGTCTTGAACTACGTGAAATCAGTTTTATTTAGAAAATAATTTTTAATTTCTTTTGTATGTCTGGTTAAATTCAGAAAAAAATATAGAAAAATAATGTTTTTTTTCTCTCCTATACAATTGAATAGGCTGACGAAACGTAGTCTTAAACTACTTGAAATCAGCTTTATTCAGCAAATACATTTGAATTTAATTTATATGTCTGACTAAATATAGGCTTACACTACTTAAATATAGATTTTATAGAAAATAATTACTAATTTGTCTGACGAAATGGAGAATTAGCTACTAAAAACCATGTAAACTGAATGGCCTGACGGAACGTAGTCTTAAACTACTTGAAATCAGTTTTATTTAGAAAATATATTTGAATTTCTTTTCAATGTCTAACTACATAGAGAAATAAATAAATAGAGAAATAGTTTCAATCTACTAAAAAACAGTTTGATTTTGAAAGTAATTTTTAATTTATTTTACATGTCTGACTAAATATGGAGTGAACTACTGAAAAATGTATTATTTTCTCTTAGCTTAAGGATTTAGAAGTCTGATCAAATATAGTGTTAAACTACTTCACAGTAAAACGTGAGGTGTTAAAATAACACCAGAATTACTTTAAACAAAACACCAAAGTCAACGATTTGTAAAAATTCAACGAATTAAGCTTCTCCAGGGAGAATAGTAAGTTAGAAAGTTAGTTACTAACTTAGTTACTAACTTACTAACTAACTTAGTAACATAGTTACTAAATTAAATTTTGTTCAAAAATTAAAAAAAAATTCTCGTCAAAATTTCAATTCTCTTTATAAATAATAAAATTCTTCTCTGATATTCAATTATTTTACAAAATTTTAATCAAATTCTTGGCAAAATTTCAATTATTTTCAAAAGTTTTCCAAAAGAATTTCATTATTAAAAAAAATTTGAATAAAATTCTACGCAATCATTCAATTATTTTTATAAATAATAAAAACTTTTACAGGAATTCAATTATTTAAAATTTTTTTTATAAATTTCTTCGCAATAATTCAATTATTTTCATAAATAATAACATTTTTACAGGTATTCAATTATTTTTTTAAATAATAAAATTCTTTTAGGAAATTCGATTATTTTCATAAATAATAAAACTCATTGCAGAATTTCAATTATTTTTAATGCAATTTTAATCGAATTTCTCGAAAAATGTAATAATTCTTAACAAATTTTATTAAAATTCGTCCAAAGAATTCAATTATTTAATAATTTTGATAATAAAATACTTTAATAGAATTGAATTTTAAGAAACATGAAATTAATAAATTACTTATTTTTGTATTTAAATAATTGAATTCTCGTAGAATTTACTAATAAAAATTGTTTTAAAAATGAATTTCAGTTAAAATTTTAGATTATAATTAAATATTAAAAGCATTATAACGTGGATTTTTAAAAATAACTAAATTTTGAAAAAGTTTCAAACTAAAATCATTGGAATTTTTAATTTCTCATATTTTTGACAAAAAATTCTGTAAAATTAATTCTTTTTAAAAGTTTAATACAATTTGTATTGAGATTATTTCAAGTTTTTATTTTCTAATTTACATATTTAATTGAAAAATTTACGAATAATTAAAATTTTGTAAAATTAAATCATTGTAAACAAATGAATTTGAAAATTCTCATAAAACTCATCGTAGCGTTTCAATTATTCTCCATGCAATTATAATTTATAATTGAATTCCTTGAAAAAAATAATTATGTTCATGCAAGTTTTAATAAAATTCGACAAAAGAATTCAATTATAACGTTGATTTTTAGAAATAATTAAATTTTGTTGAAAATGTTTAATTGCAGAATTTCCGAATAATTGAAATTTTGTAAAATTGAATTGTAAACGAATGAATTTGAAAATTCTCAAAGAACTTTTTTAAAAATTATTAAAAATAATGGATTTATTGAAGAATTTTAGTTAAAAACACTAGAAAAACATTTAATTTTAGAGAAGTTACAAATTATTGCATAAATTCAATTATTTTCATGAGTAATGAAATTCTTCTTAAGGTCATGTTATTCAGTGTGAAGTTTTTCCTTAGTAAAGTATATGGGACACGTGACCACTGAATAACATGACCTTAAGGATTCAATAATTTTTACTAGTAATAAAACTCATCGCAGCGTTTCAATTATTTGTCATACAATTATAATTTATAATTGAATTCCTTGAAAAAAATAATTATGTTCATGAAAGTTTTAATAAAATTTGACAAAATAATTCAATTATTTAAAAATTTGTTACTAAAATTCTTTATGAGAATTGAATTTTGAGAAACATTTAATTATTCAATAAACTATTTACTTTTGCATTTAAATAATTAAATTCTTGTAGAATTTTCTAATAAAAATTGAAGAATTGAATTTTAAAATTAATTTTTTTGAAAAAGTTTAATTGAATTTTCTTTTATATTATTTGAAGTTTTTATTTTCTAATATGCATTTAATTAAAGAATTTAGAAATAATTGAAATTTCGTTAAATTGAATATTGTAAACAAATGAATTTGAAAGTTGACAAAGAACTTTTTCGAAAATTATTTAAAATAATTGATATAAAGTAAAATTGTAGTTAAAATTTTTTGAAAATAATAATTGAATTGAAGTAATGAAAATAATTTTGAAGAAGTATAACATTCTTATAATATAAAGTAATGATTTTATTACTTGGTCATCTTTAATTATTATAAAATATGAAGAAATCGATGACTCCGAGTCGAAGACCTCGGAGTTATCGATATCTTCATGTTTTATAGTTATAAAAAAATTTAATGAACTAAAATTTTATTCATTGTAATAAATAACACTAAAATTGATTATTTTAATTTTTTTTTGTGTTAATTTAATCTGCAATACTTTTTAATATCTCACGATTTACTGTGTTGAAAATAGTTTTTTTTTAAATAATTTAAAATATTTGTTATATTTCACTAACTACGGAAGTAACTACTTAAAAAGCAGTTCTTAAAAAGAAATAAGAAAGAATTTCTTTGCTTAAAAATTTATAAATCTAACAAAACTGAATATTTTTTTAAAATCCAATATCATCACAGCCTAATAAATAATAGTTTAGATAAAATAATTCTTGTTCAAATTAAAAATTTTTTTTTCTTTATTCAAACTAGATAATTAAATTGAAGTAAAATTATGTCTCGCTGTATTATTATAGTAAAAGGAGAAAAGGAGTCTCGTTTTCGAAAATTGAAGCTTTGAACTTGCATTTAAAAATTCAATTGAGTTTGAGCCACTCGTAAATGACAATGACTATTACCGAAAGGGATATCTATAACGACACACAATTTTCTAAAAGCGGTAGATTAAAAGGAAGCTCTTTTGTTCCTGAGATTCTGCCGATATTTAATTGGATGAAAAGCCGAGGTCTGGTTAACGATTTGGATAAGATAAATGGTACTAGATGGAAACTGGGTCACGTTCTTTCTTGTCCTCATAGTCGTTTTCTTTCATTTTATTCTTTTTCTTCGTTTCATTTTTTTCTTTTACTTTTTTTTACTTTTTTTTTTTACTTTTTTCTACTTTTTTCTACCATTTAATAAGTAGTTACATTTGCTTTAGCTCGTAAGTTTTGCAAGTGATTTCCCGGGACCGTTCTCTCAATTTTCCCCCGAAGCACGTTTCTCACTTTAATACATAATTTGATTTAGCGATTCTCCAAACGCGAGTATTATAAGTGCCCTTTAATTCCTATCTAAATTGTCAGCGATTGGAAGTAAAGAAAGGGAACAAAGAAATTTGTTAGATCGAAATTAAATAAAATAGTAAAATTGATATAATTAAATGAAAATAATTATTATTGCTTTCTCATAGAGGAAGGTTATTATTATTATTTATTTATTGGAATATATTATTTATGTAACTATTTGAAAAAAATGTTACTTTTTTTGTTGATAAAAGGTCGTTTGAAATTGTTTTGATAACAATCGTGACTGAATAGGGTAAAAAAAACAAGTGAAAATAAAATCCATCACATTAGATGGAAAATTGTATGGTTATTTTTTTCTCTCTTTATATGCTTTAAAGAGTAAATCGACAATGAAATATCGAATTATTGATTGCGCAGTAAACTATTGACTGATGAATTCAAAGAGTAAACAAAACATATGGCAATATAATCATTGCTCGCAGTATTTACTCTTCATGCATCTATTTTTTTTTATCGAGCTTACAGAATCGTTAAAGTGTAAATTACGATTGAGTAACAAAGGACGGGGTTTATAAATACACCTCATACGGGTTTACTTGTTTACATCATTCTTTTGATCGTTGCCATTCAAAAATTCCACTGTTTTTTATTTTTATTTACACTTTTTTCAATGTTTTCAATTTGTAATTGAAAAAAAATTAGTGTAACTTGATTTCTTTTATATATATAGTTCTGTATTGATTGCAGACGTAAAAGAAATTAATAGTTATATATTAAAAATACTAACTTTAAGTAGTATAATCTTATATATAGTCAGACATAATAGAAATTCTTACTAAATAGATCATTTATTTATTCTACAATTTTATTTTATAAGTTATTTTTTAAAGTTACACCTTGTAACTTTGCAATTTACTTAATTTCTAAATTACTTAATCAAGTTTACTAAAAAAAAATTTTTATTTATCAATTAGTAAATAAAAAATTGTTTTCATATTACTAAATACTAATTAGTATTGTCCCAATTCTCACTAAATTTGAATAAGTCAAAATGTTTACTAATTTTAATTAAAATCAGACGTTTTACTTTTGAATTGGTAAATTCGACTAAAAAATTAGTAGAAATTACTATTTATTCGTAAAATTTACTGACTCAAAAGCAAAAAATCCGTTACTAACTCAAATTATTAAAAATTTTTACTAATTCAAATTTAGAGTGTTCTTATTACAAAAGTTTTAGCACATAATACATATGATTAAAAATTAGTAAAAAATCATTATTGTAAATAAAAGCCGCAATTTTTTACTGATCTTCGAATGTTTTCTTGATTTAACAAATAGGAAAACAGATAATTAACATTGTCATCGAAAAAGTAAAATTTCTTCTATTATGAAGAAACGTAATGAATTCTTTTCTATTTTTTTGTTATTAAACCTGTTAATTGAAAAAAAGAAATACTCAATTATATTTATAAATAACAATATTCTTCACCAAAGTTCAATTATTTTAAAAAATGTCAATAAAATTCTTGTCCTAATTTCAATTATTTTCTAAAAAATGTTCTCATTTCAATGATTTTCAATATATTTACTATTTTAATAAAATTTTCCAAAAATAATTCAATTATTTAAAAAAAAATGTCAATAAAATTGTACCCAAACATTTAATTATTTTCATAAATAATAAAAATTTTACAGGAATATTCAATTATTTACAAATTTTTTATAAATTTCTTTGCAATAATTCAATTATTTTCACAAATAATAAAATTTTTTTTAAGGAATTCAATTATTTTTATAAAAAATAATTGAAAATTCTAAAAAATAATAATTGAATTGAAATGATAAAAATAACTTTGATCAAGTTACAGTAACAATATTCTTAAAATACAAAATATTGATTTTATTACTTGATCATCTTTAATTATTATAAAACATGAAGAAATCGATCACTCCGAGTCGAGGACTCGGAGCAATCGAAATCTTCATGTTTTATAACAATTACTTTTATATGTTGTTCAATTTCAATCAAAAAGGTTTGAATTTGCAATTTTTAAAAATCCTAATTTCTATAGAAAAATAATAATAATTAAATATTTATTTAAAAATGAAGTAATTGATGTTTTCGAATAATTTTCAATAAAAAATTTATGCATAAAATGAGTATATTTCCTATTTCTTAATTATAATTTTTTAAAAATTAACAATTTTCTATCTTTTATAAATAGAAAGGAGAAAAATTTGCATAATTTAGATCAGTCAAATGAAATTTGCTATGGAAAAAAAGCATATAATAAACAAAATTTATTTGTTAAACATAATTTTTTTTTAATTTTCTAATTTCAAATATTATTTTATTATAAATCATGAAAAAATACCTGCATATTTTCGATTTGTCAAAAAATATTTTTTAAAGGTAAAAAAAAACAAAAACAAACTTTAAAGTGTGGACAGACAGAATGAAGGAATGAAATACGAAGATTATTATAGTTATTATTAAAAATACTTATTGTAAGTAGTATAATCTTATATATAGTCGGACGTAATAGAAAAGAAATTGAAAAGCAGATAAAATCAATCTTATCTAAAATGTATGTCTTTCATTACAAAGAAACGTAATAAATTTTCTTTTATTTTTTTTTGTTTTTAAATCTGTCAATTGAAAAGAAAGAAACACTCACTTATCCTTCGATCACTACCACAACGTCCACAACATACGATTTATGAGTATATCGAGGAATAGAAAAACCAAAATACAATATCGAGATATATCTATATTTCTTTTTTCTATTTTATATGTTTGACATTTTATTTGAACGATTTTAGAAGTGTTACCAAGAAGAAATGTTGACGAATTAAAAATCATTGACTTTGTTGACGTGATGAGAATTTTTTTTTTTTTTTTTTGGTTTCTCTTTTCATTCTCTAGGTATTTTTTTTTATTATCTTTTTCTTCTTTTTTTTTGTTAGGGCGAATGTCGTTTTAGGAGTGTGGTGTTACCGCCCAGTTTAATTACTGTGGTTTCGACTGGTGTCGAGGCTCCTCAAAATGGGACATGCATCACTGTGTGGATAGTTGACACGGATATATTGTATCCCAGAGCAAGTATCGATCGGGATGCAGAGCAGCGGACCGTGAACGTTGATGTTTTGGTGTGTGGAAGGTGGCGGCAGTAGTTCAGAGCAACGGGAATGAGAGAGAGAGAAAGGTACCCCTAGATCCATTGCTGTATATATATATATAAATGTGTATGTGTATTTACTATATATATATATATTTGTATGTATGTGAGTATTTACTATATATATATCTGTATGTATGTGAATATTTACTATATATACTTGTATGTAGGTATATATATATATATATATATATATATATATATATATATATATATATTTACAAGGTGTGTGTAGACATATATAGTGAACAGTACCCTGCGGAGCACTTATCAGTTACTAGCAGGTACTATCGCAACGCTACATTAATGAGCTTCTCTCTATCTATCCTCCATCATACATTCGTGCAAGCTCGGCACGCTACGCACTGACAACAACGACCACCGCGGACTCCATCTGGTTCAATTGTATTATCCTAACTTAATTATGAATTTCATTACGTGTCTCCGACACGACCAGTTGCCGAATTAACGCGCGTGCTACGAGGATCCGCGTCTATAAACATTCAATTCCACAAATGCAATAAATAAATAAACACGAGTGTTTCCAAAAATAAAAACTCTTTACAAAAAAAAAAAGAAAAAAAATACAAGAATCATTTCTCCATATATCATGAAACTAAAGTTACCAACGTTGATTCAACGAAAAAATTAAAAAAAAATTTTCTCCAAAAAGTTCAGGATACAAATTTTTCTTGCTTATTTTTAACCCAAGTACACCCTCTAAATGCTACAATAAAAAATAAAGTGGGGACACAGTAGTTCTTATTTTTTTCTCACGCACAGTAAATCGTGAGATATTAAAAACTGTTGCAGATTAAAATAACACCAAAAAAGATTAAAATAATCAATTTTAGTGTTATTTTTTACAATGAATGAAATTTTAGTTGAATAATTTTTTTAACACTATAAAACATGAAGATATCGATAACTCCGAGTCTTCGACTCGGAGTAATCGATTTCTTCATATTTTATAATAATTAAAGATGACCAAGTAATAAAATCATTATTTTTTATATTATAAGAATATTATACTTCTTGAAAATTATTTTCATTATTTCAATTCAATTATTATTTTCAAAAATTTTTAACTACAATTTTACTTTATATCTATTATTTTTAATAATTTTCGAAAAAGTTCTTTGGCAATTTTCAAATCCATTTGTTTACAATATTCAAATTCAGGAAATTTTAATTATTCCTAAATTCTTTAATTAAATGCATATTAGAAAATAAAAGCTTCAAATAATATAAAAGAAAATTCAATTAAACTTTGTCAAAAAAAATTAATTTTAAAATTCAATTATTTCTAAAAATTCACGCTATATTGTTTTTAATATGCAATTATAATCCACAATTTTAACTGAAATTCATTTTTATGAAATGAAAATCAATTTTTATTAGAAAATTCTACAAGAATTAAATTATTTAAAAGCAAAAGTAAATAATTTATTGAATAATTGAATGTTTCTCAAAATTCAATTCTCATAAAGAATTTTATTAACAAATGTTTCAAATAATTAAATTCTTTTGTCGAATTTTATTAAAACTTTCATGAACATAATTACTTTTTTCAAGGAATTCAATTATAATTGTATAAAAAATAATTGAATCGCTGTGATGAGTTTTATTATTATTAAAAATAATTGAATCCTTAAGGAGAATTTTATTACTTTTGAAAATAATTGAATTTCTGCAATAATTTGTAACTTCTCTAAAATTAAATTTTTTTTCTAGTGTTTTTAACTAAAATTCTTCAATAAGTCCATTATTTTTAACAATTTTAAAAAAAGTTCTTTGAGAATTTTCAAATCTATTTGTTTACAATATTCAATTTAACGAAATTTCAATTATTTATAAATTCTTTAATTAAATGCATATTCAAAAATAAAAACTTCAAATAATACCTATAAAAAAAAATTCAATTAAACTTTGTAAAAAAAAATTAATTTCAAAATTCAATTCTTTCTAAAAATTCACGCTATATTGTTTTTAATATGCAATTATAATCTAAAATTTTAACTGAAATTCATTTTTATGAAATGAAAATCAATTTTTATTATAAAATTCTACAGGAATTTAATTATTTAAATGTAAAAGAAAATAATTTCCTATTGAAGAATTGAATGTTTCTCAAAATTCAATTCTCATAAAGAATTTTATTAACAAATTTTTCAAATAATTAAATTCTTTTGTCGAATTTTATTAAAATTTTCATGAACATAATTACTTTTTTCAAGGAATTCAATTATAATTGTATGAACAATAATTGAAACGCTGCGATGAGTTTTATTATTAGTAAAAATAATTGAATCCTTAAGAAGAATTTTATTGCTCTTGAAAATAATTGAATTTCTGCAATAATTTGTAACTTCTCTAAAATGAAATTTTTTTCTAGTGTTTTAAACTAAAATTCTTCAATAAATCCATTATTTTTAATAATTTTTAAAAAATTAAGGTGAAAAAAGTTAACAATTTTCCGAATAGAAAAAAAGATATTTATTTATTTGTTTGTAAAATTGATTTGGAAAATTGTTAACTTCTTTCACCTTAATATTTAATTGCCGAATGATAAATACACTTCCTTTAATTTTTAAAAAAGTTCTTTGAGAATTTTCAAATTCATTCGTTTACAATTCAATTTTAAAAGATTTCAATTATTATTCGGAAATTCTGCAATTTAAAATTCTGCAAAATTTAATTATTTCTAAAAATCTACGTTATAATTCTTTTAATATTAAAATTTAATCTAAAATTTTAACTGAAATTCATTTTTAAAATCATTTTTATTAGTAAATTCTACGAGAATTAAATTATTTAAATAAAAAAATTAATAATTTATTAATTTCATGTTTCTTGAAATTAAATTCTTATAAAAAATGTTATGAACAAATTTTTTAAATTATTAAATTCTTTGGACGAATTTTAATAAAATTTTTAAGAATAATAAACAATTACATTTTTTGAGGAATTCGATTAAAATTGCATTAAAAATAATTGAAATTCTGCAATGAGTTTTATTATTTATGAAAATAATTGAATTCCTAAAAGAATATTATTATTTATAAAAATAATTGAATCCCTGCAAAAATGTTATTATTTATGAAAATAATTGAATTATTGCGAAGAAATTTATAAAAAAAAATTTGTAAATAATTGAATCCCTGCAAAAATGTTATTATTTATGAAAATAATTGAATTATTGCGAAGAAATTTATAAAAAAAAATTTGTAAATAATTGAATTCCTTTAAAAAATTTTATTATTTATGAAAATAATTTAATGTTTGCGTAGAATTTTATTCAAATTTTTTAATCCTTTCTGGTGTTAATTTAATCCTAGAGGGATTAAACTATTGCAGATTATTTTAATCTATTCTGGTGTTATTTTAACACCTCACATTTTACTGTGACCGATTTTCCAAAAACCAAAAATCACAAAATTTTAACTAAATTAATAAATCCTTCCCCCGGTAGCAATTTTTCTCTTTTGATAATTACTGATTCTAATGTCAGAAGCCTATTAAAAAAAATTATAAACGGTTCTAAGTCGGGAAAAACAAATCAAATTTCTTTTAATAATTATTTATTTACATATGTCATATGTATTTTTTAATACTGTCTATAACAAAGGCTTGAAAATTGTCAATCGATTTAGTTTAGTAAATAAAAAAAAATCAGGAGAAATAAATTTCAGCGTTAAAATGTTTTCTTTTAATAAATCAACATTACGGGATTTATTTATTTATTCAATGACAAAAATTTTTAATAAGTATTTATTGACAATTTTCCAAAGCTCTCTATTTGCGTCATATCAATATTGTACTACGATTAAATATAATTCCTATAAATGTAACATACGATGAAAGAAGCAAACATATATACTATAGTAAGTAAATAATTTTTTTTTTTTTTTTGATAAATATAAAATAAAAGCGAAATGCATTTAAATGGAAGGAATACAAAATTTTATTTGTGTACAAAATCTATAGAAAATATTTATGTGCATATAAAATTTATATAAAAAAAAAAATTTCCGTATTAAAAAAATTTTTTTAATAGAATTTAAAACTGAAACTTACAATCTAAAATAGAATATTAATTTGAAGAAAACTAAAAATTTAATTACTGGAAGTGTGTAATTAAGTAAATGATGAAATTTTTCCTTCTTTTTTTTACTGTAAATTCCATTATCTCCGAGGTGTAATTCAACAAACAGAGGTATATTATACATACAAAGTCGATTTGGTTCAATTGCGGGGGAGAGACAATAAAAAATTGCCCTTCAAGTCACGTTGCAGTACTAGAAGAAAAGAACTTTAGGTACAACCTTTCTGGGCGCAATAACAATTAAAAGACATTAAAATGTTATTTACAGCGTATTCACAAACAACGACAAAGACTTACGTGAAATTAAACTGAAATTTCACGGTTGAAAATAAAAGAAAAACGAAGAAAAAGACAGAGAGAGAGAGAGAGAGAGAGAGAGAGGAAAAGAGAGAAGGCGAGAAAAATAGAGAGGAAATTATACTTAAAAAGAAAATTTCCCTTCTGTTACAACTAATTCCGGAATTACCATTAAAATAATGCAATTCCATTTAAAAGTTAAAAGTTTTTAATATAAAAATTATTATTTATTTCATGAATTGATTATAAGTATACAGTGAATTGTAAATGAAATTAAAAAAAGGGAAATAAAAATGATAAATAATTTTTTATTCTTATTGATGAAATGTCAAATGTCGCATTTTTAATTAATTTAGAAAAAAATAATTAAAAAAAATGTCTAGTTGCCAAAATTGTTATTTCCCTTTTTTTATGTCTGACTTAGCAAATATCTATACTACTGAAAATTGTATTTTATGACACTGCGAAAATAAATATAAATCGTCCGACCTGATTTTTACATAACCGACCAAATACAGAATTAACTATTGAAAATCGTGATTTAATGCTAATATATAAATTTCTTTTTACATCTGACGAAGCATAGGAGTCATCTTCTGCAAGATGGTATTTCTAATAATTTATTTTTAATAGAACATTTTTTATAGATTAAAAATTTCTTTTACATGTCTGACTAAGTGGAGAATTAACTATTGAAAAAATATTAAACATAATTTAAATCTATTTGAAAGGAGTTTGATTAAGAAAGTAATTTTTAATTTATTTTACTTGTCTGACTAAATATGGAATAAACTACTGAAAAATGTATTATTTTCTCTCAGCTTGAGAATTTAGAAGTCTGATCAAATATAATGTTAAACTACTTGAAAATAGTTTACTTTAGAAAATAATTTTGAATTATTTTGCAGTCTGACTAACTACGGAATTAACTGCTGAAAAATAATTTCATATTTTTTCGTTACTTAAAAATTTATAAGTCTGACTGAGACTGACTGACTGAAAACATAATTTCAAAAATATTATGAATATTACAAAATTTCCTGTTCCATTATTCAATTTAAATAATTAATTCAAAAAATCCATCATTTTCATTTGGTTTAATCTAAATGTTATATCCCACCCATGTTTAAAATTTATAAACAAACCCTTAACATATTCACGAATTACGTTAAATATTGTTCCTTACAAAATATGATAATAATAAATATACGTACAGGTTAATTTACGTATTAAACAGTGCTTATTTTCCCCATTTTGCAATATTTTAACAAGTTTCATGTGAGAATAATAATTTGTGTCGTGGAATGAGGAGGTAAAAGCTTATTTAGCTGGAATATTCTAATTTAATATTCAACAAAGTGCTTCAAACGAGCATGTGGGTGTGTCCATGTCAGGATGCTCTCATTTCATAAACACTGCTTTCATTTTCAGTCATTTAGTAAATTTACCTTCATCCAGAGAGAAAGGTTAATATTTGTATGTCATAATTCCTTCTCTGATTACTCAAGACTTTCCAACAAAACACATATAATAATCAATCAAAAATAAATATAATCTTGCAAATTAAATAATTATAATAATAATAAACATCTATAAATTTCAATTAAAGACTTTGATGGAATTTTGTGTATTTAATATGCGGTATCCGACAATTAATGTTGCGTTAAACGCTACATTAATTTTGCGTCGACTTGTTATGATGAAACATTGTTTTCATTGTTTTCAAACATTGTTTTTTTTTTTTTTTTTGTTTGTTTCAAAACATTGTTTTTTTTTCTTTTATTTTCCGTCAACTTTTAATTATTTTAATAACTTTAATTACTTTAATTTCTTTAATTACTTTAATTACTTCAATTATTTGAACTATTTTTAATTTTTCATCATTTTTCTATTTTAACGAATTACGTATTTTTTGTTTTATTTTTATTTAGTTTTGTTTGTTTTGTTTTCTATTATTTTGTTTATTCGTATTTTTTTCTTTTTATTCCTATTATTTTTTTTTATTTTTAAATATATTTTATTAATTAATTTCATTGTTGTATGCTTATTTTTTTTTATTTCTACTTTTTGGTTTGTTTTATTATTTTTTAACAAATTATGTTAGTTTTTGTTTATTTTTTCTTCTCTTTCGTAAATAAATTTCGTCTTTAAAAATAGTTGTCCTGTTATTATTAGATTTAGTTTTTAAAAACTAAATTTAAAAAAAACTAGTTTTTACATACGAAAAAAGTAAAAAAACTTAAAGATTTAAAAAACAAAAAAAATTTTCTCCGAAATGTACGAAATCGAATGAATATATTTTTCTTATCCAATGCCAAACGCTAAAGTTTTTGACACTATCTTAAACTATAATTCCTTCAAAAATTTCAGTAAACTTTTAACCTTATCATTATTGAAAAAGTACTCTCGAGACATGTTTTCCAAAATAATCTTTCAACTTTTATAATTTTCGAAAACTATCATTTTTCCATTTCTCTTAGCTACTCTTTTTTTCCAATTATTTTAAATTTTGTAAAAATAATTTTAATTATTGAAATCGTTTTAAATTATTTTATAAGTTCTTTACCTGTTGATAAAAAATATTTATTCCCTTTATTTTGCAAAATTAATTCAAAATTTTTGAGACTAATAAGCGAATTATTCTTTTTCTTCTATGTAAATTTTCAATTGTGGAAAATATTTCTATTTTCAGTTTTCACTGACCAATGATAAACAATTGATGAAAAAGATCGTTAATATAGAATTGCAAAATACGTTTTATTTAAATCTCTTTTACCATCTACCTGACGTATTGGTCTCAACTAAAACGAATTACTTGTTTCGATCTTGGCGTACCTATTAGCTTATTCATGAACCAATAACACGCAATGTTGGCGAGACGAACGTTATTCTGAATCTGCCTCAAACAGTGGAGTAGACCCTCTTCCCCCCCCTCTCCCCCACCTTCAAACCTTATTCCACTTTCCCCTAATGCATTTCGAATGGAAAATGTCCAATTTGTACTGGCTAAACGATACAACTCGTGTTGTCAGAGGAATTGGATATTCGAAAAGCATTTGAATAATCTCGAAAATGATTGTTTCTATCAGCTTTCGCAGATAGCTAGAAAGATAATTATTAGCGCAATTACCATGAGCATATTCTCTATTTTCAATTTTGACTTTATATATGTATATGTAATATGTATACATATATTTCTATATTACTGTATACATAAATTTCATCAGCTACTTGTAAATGTTGTAATACAACAATATTGATTGGTCAACGCAAATAATTTCAAACTGCTACACTTTCAGGGACCTCGAATTAATGGAAATTAGCAATAACTACAATTTTAGAGACAAATTGAAAAAATTTTGTTTCAACTAAACTCTACTTAAAATAGAAATTATTTCCATTTATTTATTTATTTAACAAAAAATTTATTTCATTCCGATTTTTAAATCAGTTAAACTTTATGGAATAAAGAAGCAATACTTTTTTTAGTAACTTAAAATTTTTTTTAAATACAAAAAAACAAAATGTATATTTTTGATTTTTCAGACATTTTTAAAAACATTTTATTTTTTCATAGAAAACAATAAAAAAAACTCTCGTAAAATTAATGTGATTCATAATTAATTAATTAATTTATTTATTTATTTATTTATTCACAATAATTAATGTGATTTATATCGAAATTATGAAAATTTTCTCCCATTATTATTATAAAACTCTTTTAAAATTCACAATTTTATTTTAAATTGAAAAATAGAAATTATACAAATTGTAACTCTTTTTTCAAAAAAAAAAAAAAAAAAAAAAAAAAAAAATACTTGAGATTTGGTGAAAAAATGTTGCTGAAAAAATAGAAATTAAGAAAATTTTTTAATTTACCATTTTACAAAATTGTAGTTCTAACTAAAAGGCAGAAATTACACACATTATTTTAGTAACCAAAAAATATTATTAATTAAATGAAAAATATTATGGAAATTTCTTACTTTTATTTTATATTTCACAAAAATAGTTTAAATTTCTCAGATTTATTTTTAATAAAAAATGAGAAATTCTGATTGACAAAAAAACTAATTTCAATGAAGCGAAGTGTTTTAGAAAAAAAACAAAAAAAATAGAATCTTTTTTTTATTTTTTACTCCAAAATTTATAAATATAACCGAAAACTTTTTTTCTTCTTCGGGACTTTTCTTTGGAGTGCGTCACAAATCAAAAAACAAAAAAACTTAAAATCAAAATCAAAAAACAAGAAAAAACCAAAAGTAAAAATAAAAAAATACAATAGAAACCAAAAAGAAATAGAAATAAGACGAAAAAAAAACAAAAATAGAAATCGTGTTTTAGTTTTACTGTGATTTACAGTAATAGGCTGACCAAACATAGTCTTAAACTACTCAAAAATTAGTTTTTGAAAATAATTATCAGTTTCTTTCAAAATAACTGACAAAATGCAGTATTTACTTTTGAAAAATGATGTCTTATTTTTTCTCTACTTAAGAAATTGGTAGTCTGACTAAATATAGTTTTACACTGCTTAAAAATAATTTTTATAGTAAATAATTTCGTAGTCTGACCATATTTCACTTTTTCTCGCCTCTACAAATTAATAGTCTGACAAAATGTAGTCACAAACTACTTGAAATCACTAAGAAATTAGAAATTAGAAAAAAAAATTTGCAATTTTTTTTATATGCCTGACTAAATAGAGAAATAATTACTGAAAATAATTTTTTTATTTTTCCTGTCCTTAACAATTAAGTAGTCTGACTAAACATAGTTCAAATCTACTTGAAAACAGTTCGATTTAGAAAGTAATTTTTTATTTGTTTTACATGTCTGACTAAATATAGAATTATCTACTGAAAAATGTCTTGTTTTCACTCAGCTTAGCAATTTCGATGTCTGACTAAACAATTCAATTTACTTGAAAAGTAAATTAAGTAACTTTCTCCGGAACCAGGCGCGGATCCAGGGCCCCCCCCCGAGAATTCAAACTTCCTAGAATTTTTTAAACAAAAATTTCATTTATAATAGGTCATCAAGATAGCGTCTAGCAGATGGCCCCCCCCAAAAACCTTGTCTGGATCCGCCCCTGTTCGGAACGCGTCAAAACTAAAAGAATAGGAAAAGAAAAATAAAAAAAACAAAATAAAAAAAAATAAATGAAAAAAAAATAAAAAAAAAGAAATGAAAAAAAATAAAATACTAACCAAAGAGAAATCTAAAGGCAAAAAACCAACAATAGAAATGAAAAAAGCAAAAAATGCGAAATAATCATTTTAAAAAACACAAAAACAAAAATGTAGAAATGAAGGAAAAAAAATAATTTTCCGGAAGTTGTAAAAAGCGGTTATACATTTAAAATCTACCAAAACACATTTTAGTAACTCTTCTCTCTCTCTCTCTCTCTCTCTCTCTCTCTCTCTCTCTCTCTCTCTCTCTCTCTCTTAACTTTCTATAAAACGGAAAAAAATTGCTAAATTGAAAATACATTGACGTTTATATATAGAAATCACGATAAAACAACGGGAATGCAAAAAAAAGGAAAGAATTTTAAATGCAAGTTGTATATATTGTCCAATTGCAAGTGTATTTCGAGCGTGAAAAATTTTTGAGCCACACTATTGTAGAATTGGTTATACAATAACAAAGAAGGGGAAAAAAAATGATATCGGGCGTGATATAAACGGACTCGCGAATGCAGCGTCTGCTTTGCATTAGAATGGACATAGTCGACTATAATAAAAGCGTGAATAATACGACGAAACCAGCGCATCGGCTCTTTTGTTTTAACACGCGGGTACTGTGGGAGAGAGAAAAGGGATGCATATATATATATATATATATACCAAAACTATGAGAGAGAGCTTAACGATTTTCCATTCCCTTCACTCGCGTAAGAATCTCTCTCTTTCTCTCTCTGTTTTTCTTTTTTCTTCATTCTCTCTCTTTTTCATTATGTCTTTTTCTTTCTTTCTCTCTATTTTTCTTTCTCTCTCTCCCTTTTTCTCTCTCTCTCTCTGTTTCTCTTTTTCTTTCTTTCTCTCTTCACAGGACCACCGTTGCCACGGTTTTTCAACAAGAAAGAAACATAATTTCCGCCAAAGTCAACGAGACATTCGCTGAGATTTCTCAAAGTTAGATATGTGTGTGTGTGTGAGAGAGAGAGAAAGAAAGAGAGCTCCGGGCAGTTCAAAAGGTTAAATCTCGCACTATCTTCAGACGTAATTATGCTTTCTTTTACTCCTCTATCCATGCTAATATTGCAATGTACAGCCACTTTTCTTTACGCCTCGAAAGTAAAGCACTTGACTCTCGATTAATGTTCCTCACGCAGACGTAATATTATTTACATAACTAAAAATATTTCTCTTCACTCTCGACAAGAAGTGGAAGAAAGACAAAACATATCTCATTCTCCCCAGTTAACTTTATCTTAAAAACTCATTTTTCTATTTGATAAATTACTCACTATTTTACAATATACAGTATAGTTTCGTGCTTTACGAAAAATATTTATTTTTATTTATTTCTATTTATTTTATTTTTATTTATTTTTATTTATTTTTAATCAATTTCATTTATTTATTTTTACTCTTCTTTTGTCTTTATTATTTTTTGATAGCCACAGTTTAGTCGTAAATCATCAATAAATATTTTTATTCCTTTTTTTTACATTTTACTCTAAATTTGAATTCGTAAAAATATTTACTTATTTGAATCAGTGACTAACTTTTTCATTTTAAATTAGTAAATTTTACTTATTAATAATAGTTAGTTCTACTAATTTATTAGTAAAATTTACTAATTAATTTACAAATTTGAATTAGTAAATTTTACTAATTAATAATAATAAGTTTTACTAAAGTAAATTTTACTAATACAAAAGCAAAAAGTCAGTCACAAATTCAAATTAATAAAAAATTTTACTAATTAATAATGGTAATTTCTACTAATTTATTAGTAAAATTAAAATTTACTAATTCAAAAGCAGAACGTCAGTAAATAACTCTTTGCTAATAATTTCATTAACCATTAAGTAATTTACTTAATTGTTAAAAAAAGAAACGAATTACCTGCATAGTAGTTTAAAATAAAAGAAAATTTTCAAACTTTCAGTAGTATAGCCCTATATGTGGTCAGACATGAAAAAAATGGTATAGTTATACTTGAATAAAAAAAACTAATTTTTATTAGTAAACGACAATATTTCGTCAGACTGCAATACATCAAGAAATAAAACTTTATTTTTAATAAAAAATGAGTATTAATTTAATCAAACGTGATATAAATTCGTTACTTTTTAAAAAAAATATAAACAATATTGCTTTAGAATAAAAAAATAGAAAATATTCGATCGATGAAAATGAAAATTAACATAAAAAAATGTAGATTTATATGTTTCAGTAGATAATACTATCTTTAGTCAGACGTGAAGGAAATCAAAAATATATTATTACTGCAATGTTTTCCGCTGAGTAATATAATTTAATTGAAAGATAAATTTATTTAGTTAACAGTCTCAAAATAATTAATTTAATTGTTTTCAGTAGTATAGGCATGCATGCGGTCAGACGTACAAGAAATTACTACTTACTTGAGTTAATAAACGAATTTAGTCAGACGTGAAGGAAATTAAAAATTTATTATTACTGCTATATTTAAATAAAAATTAAGTTATGTAAAAATTATATTATTTAAATATATATGAAAATTAAGTTTACTATTTTCAATAGTGTAGTCTTGTATATATGGTCAGACATAGAAAATATTATTACTTATTTGAGTAAGAAAGTAATTTTAAGTAGTAAATGACAATAAATTACCAGATTAATTTTTAAGAATGTCATTAAAATTAAAACATTTATTCAATTAAAACGTTATTCTCAGTAGAATGAGTGTTAATTTAGTCAGACATAAACGACAATTAATTATATACTTTCAAAAAAAATTTTTAATTATTTAATCAGTAAAAATTATAATTGACATAAAAAATTAAGGAATTTAGTGGCATATACAATATTTAGTTAGACGTAAAAAATCAAGAATTATTATTGAAAATGTTCTTCACTAAGTAATCTAATTTAATTTAAACAAAACACAGTTTGGAAAAAAAGGGAAGAAAAATTTCCTTAATTGCAGTAGTAAAATTCCTTCTATGGTCAGACATAGAAAAAATTAGTAATTATTTTTTTGAGAAAAAAAACACTAATTTTAAATTGTAATTAGTAATTAATTCAGTAAATAAATAATTTTAAGTTGTAATTTGTAATTAATTTCCTAGAAAAAACTAATTTTAAGAAGAAAATTACAATATTTTTTATCATACTGCAATATGTAGAGAAGAATTGAAATTCGATTTTTAGTAGCATAATCATTAATTCAGTCAGACGTGAAAGTATACCAGTCTAAAATTAATTTCCAAAAAGTTGATATTAACCTCATTTAAGACTTGTCCAGCTTTACTTAATAATATTCAAAGAATTTGTCAGAAGCTTCTCTTGGTAATTTATTTAAATTTTCCATTAGACTGAGAAGAGTAAAATGGGTTACAACCTTTTAAAAATGCAGTAAGTTAAGAAAATATTTGAGTAGCCGAAATTATTTATTATAGTAATAGTTATTAATTTACAGAAAGATTGTGAAAATTATTTTTCAGTAGTTAATTCTATATTTAGTCAGACGTGAAGGGAAAAATCAATATTTATTTTCAAGAAAATATTAGAAAGAAACTAAGTAGTATAAGACAGTATTAGGTCAGACGATTTATGTATTTTTCTCCCAGTGATATATAAAAGTACATTTTTCAGTAGTATAGGTCAAAGCCAAGTCAGACATTGAATAAGATAAATAGTTTGCTAACTATTTTAATATAGTGCGTGTCGGTGCATTAGCCCTAAAATTATCTAGGATCGTAAAACAATTTTTAAATAAAAAAAAAGAATATATTGTTACATCAATAGCATATTTTTTCGATTAAAAAATTTTAATGCAAATTTTTTTGTTCGCTGAAAATTTTTAATCACTACTTTTCAATCCATCGCTTTGTGAATTGCAAACGTGAAACTGATTTCACAGACCTTTTTCGTTAGTCGGGAGTTTTTCAACTATTTTTTTTTCCTGTTTTTTTTTTGAAGGAGGTTAGGATGAAGGAAGTGGAGGTGGGGAAGTAGAGGAAAGTTTTGCATCCGCCTAGAGTTATGCTTTCACCGACTGTGTATTTCCCGTCGTTTTTGAAATAAGCCTCTAAGTTTCAAATGAGCAGCTAATACACTGTTTGTGCTTGTTCCTATTTGTGTTTGTTAAACAACAAGGGAGAAAAATCGGTTCTCCATGTTATTTTCCTCATGATAAAAGAGAACTAGAGACAAAAGCTTTTCATATAAAACTGAACCAAACCGATATTTCCAGTTCCCGGTTATAAATTTCAATTTTTTTTTTTTTTTTTTTTGCACGGAATTTATTTCTGATATTTTGTTGAAAATTCTGAAAAAAATAATATTTCGCAATCAAAAAAAGGAAAAAATGAAAAATATTTGTCATTAAAATAAAATATTTCGCCTGTGCATAATCGATGAAAAAAAGTTTTGTTGTTTGTAAAGTTATTCTAGAAACTTTTATCTTAAAATTACGAACTCAAGAAAATCGAATAAAAGAAATGTTTAATTATGTAAAATAATTTTCTATATTTGTCTATATTATAATTAAATTACCTTGTAATATTTTGCAAATTAAAAAAACCATATTCATTGAAAATCGAAAACTTTTAAAATTTAATTCATTAAAATTTATTAGCGTTGGAATTTCGAAAATATTAAAAAGTCGAGGCAGGGAAAACTTTTAAATAATAAAAGTTAAAAGCACTTCAATTATTACAGGTAGTATGAAAAATTAAAAATATTTTAAATTAACAATTCCTTTTCATTCTCAAACATTTGATATATATAAAATAATTAAATATGAATTTTAATTTAATTGAAAATATTTAAACTAGATTTATTTAAAGTTAATTTTTAAAAATCATTTTTGCTTCATAGAAGTTAATTTAAAAAATATAATCATAAAAGGCAGAAAAAATTTTATTTATAGAATTTATTAATTATTTAAACTGAAAAAATTTCTGTTTTTTCTACAAATTTTTCTCTATTAATAATTGTCAATAATGTCGAAGAATTTAAATTTTTGAGTCTGACTAAAAACTGTTTCTACTACTTTGATAAAAATTTAAAATTTTGTTTAACCAAGAAATTTCTATTACTACTGACATTATACTTTAGACATTTTTTTCTAAAGTAATTAACAAAAACATAAAACAACATGAGTCAATGTGTCTGACTAAAAACAGCTTCTACTACTGCGAGTAAAATTTCAAATCTTGACGGACTAAAAAATAACCATTACTACTGATATTACACTTCATACTTTTTTTTCAAAAAAAAAATTTATAAAACTGTAAAACAACATAAATCGATCAGTCTGACTATAAACTGTTTCTACTACTTATATAAAAATTAAAAATATTGTCTGACTAAAACTAACTTCTTCTACGGAAATAAAAATTTAAAAATTATTCTCTAAATAATTGATGAAAACGTAGAAGAATTAAAAAAGAAAAGAAATAAAAAAGAATTTAAAAAATCATATAGTCTGACTAAAAACTTCTTTGACTACTTTCAAAATAATTTTCATAATAATTTATAATTTATAATTTATAATAATTCATAATAATTTTCATAAAATCTTGTCAAATCAATAAAATTTACTATTACTACTGAAATAGCACTATAAGTATTTTTCCTAAAATTATTAATAAATCCATGAAATCTAATTCAATTGAGTCTGACTAAAAATTGCTTCAACTACTTCTACAGAAAAAATTTTAAATTTTGTCTTTTCAGAAACTTTTTTTAAAAATTTCTACTGATATTCATGAATATAAATTAAATGCATATTTAACTAGTCTTTTTGATTTTGTGTCTTTTACTTTTCACACCGCTGAAACTTGTAATTTTGAACCATTTGTTTTAAAAATTTTCGGTTTTAGACTTTTGGAAAAAGTTGAAATGAAAATTATTATTATTATTATTATTAGTATTATTATTAATAAATATAAATAAATTAAAACTATCTTTCCGATGGTATGTTCATATAAATTATTTTTCTTAATAAGAGGCTTTACAACAATTAAAGAGGATAAAGAAAATAATAGTGAGAAACTTAAAAATAATAAGCAAACAATGGAAAATAATAATAAAAGACTTAACAATAATAAATAACGAAAAATAATAATAAATATAAATAATGAAAATTGCAGTAACGATAATAAAAATAATAATAAAAAGAGTAATAAAAACACTATTAAAAAATTTAATAATAATAAAAAATTAATTCACCACTAAACAAAAGAAAGAGGATCTCACATCAAAACTCTCTGAATCATGAAAATATCCTCAAACGACTAAACAAAGTGAATGAATTTAAATGAAAAGACACTTTTCCCATTAGTTTTAATGGTTGGAGATTAGAACTTAGTAGCGAAACAAAGTGTTTCATATGTATATATATATATATATATATATATATATATATATGTATATAAACATAGAGAGAGAAACTAAGTTTAATATAGTCAGGTACATTTGAGCTCTTGTTCTAAAGCAGAGTGGCGTCAATAAAATAATCCATGACACGCATGAAGTGCACAGCAATTGTACGACTCACTGCGTACAAAATGGTACAGTCTAGTTTTGGAAAGAGAAACTGCCAAATTTGAAGAGCGGGAATGGACCCTACTGTCTCTCCCCCTCTCTCTCTCTCTCTCTTTACTCCCTACCACCACAAACGAGCTCATGGTTTAGTATACACTGGGGTGCATTATAATCCTGAAACGATTTAACAGTTCGACGAGTTTTGTACGTGCCACAATCTGACGAAACTCGTAGACAGAAAAGGATCTGTTTATAGTACACTAACCTCAATCAGAAAATTCTTAATCGAACCGACATTCAACTATATATATATATATAAAAGTGTATCTCGTCGAATTGTTATTTGAAGATTATAAAAGGAATTCTGAGAGTGGCAAGAAAAGAGAAAAGGAATGAAAAAAAAGAGAAACAGAACAAAAAAGGAGAAAAAAGTTGCAATGAAAAAAGAAGACAATTTTTGCTCGAGAAGGAGAAAACTTATACTTTTTGGATGGAGGGAAAATGGGATACCCTGGGATAATGCATCGACTTATAACAGTCGCCTCTTCTCATCCAACTTATAATTTTATAAGCTACTTCCACCACACAGTAGAAGGGAGAGATAGAGAGTATGTGACTTTCTTTCGACTGTTGGTTATAACGTTTTTTTTTTTTTTTTTTTTTGAGAGAGAGAAAGAGAGGAAAAGGGAAATTGTATGTGAGGGGAGGAGAAAAAGTTTTCTCATGTAACAGACGCTTGTCGGTGGTTTGGATGTCAATTATTTTCAATTATCATGTTATGTCTCTCAACTTTTTCCTCTTCTTTTTATCTCCTCTCTTTTCCTCTTTCACTTTTTCTTTTTCTCTTTTTGTGGGATAAATTCTCCTCTCTATATATCAAAAATATTTGTCAGGCAAACATTTTCAGGAAAATCACTTTTATATATACGTTGGAGTCTCATTAAATTAATTGATTTTGAAAATTTTAAAAGTTTCGTCTCTTTACGGAATTTTGCTACTTTCGAAAAAAGTTTTTCTTATCGAGAGTTGTATATTTGCTGCTTATTAAATTAGTGTGGATAAAATTGAAGGAAGAAGATTTTTTTCTTCGACATTAAAATTTTATTACATTTTAAAGCAAATTCTACTACCTTTAAGTCTACTACCTTTGTTAAGTTTAATTTCAAATGAAAAAAAAGTTATTTTTTTCATTTGAAATTAAACTTAACAAATTGTTTCCTGATAATTGATTTAAATGTAGAAGAACTAAAATCGTGGAGTCTGACTAAAAACTGCTTTTACTACTTTAATGAAAATTTATAATCTTATCTAATCAAAGAGTTATTGTTTCTACTGGAATTGTACTTTTTAAAATTGTTTTCAAAGTAATTAACAAAAATGTACAAGAACGTAAATTAATTAGTCTGGCTGAAAACTTCTACTAAAACTAAAAGTGACAAATTTTTTTCTAAATAATTGACGAGAACGACTATAAATTGCTACTACAACTAGAAAATTCCGAAACATTATATAGCTGAAATCGACTTCTGTAACAAAAACCGAACCTTACAAATTGTTCTCTGAATAATTGACGACAACGTAGTAGAACTGAAATCGCAGAGTCTGACTAAAAACTGTTTCTACTACTTTGATAAAAATTTAAAATCTTGTCTACCATAAAACTTACCATTACTACTGAAATAAACAACTATTGCATAACATTGTTTAAACAAACAATTGTTGTTATTTATTAACTTATTACCCCTTGCATCAAATAGTAAATCGTGAGATATAAAAAAGAGTTGCAGATTAAATTAACACCAAAAAAGTTTAAAATAAAGTTAAAATTTAAAGTTATTTTTTACAATGAATGAAATTTTAGTTTATTACATTTTTTTATAATTATAAAACATGAAGATATCAAAAACTCCGAGTCTTCGACTCGGAATGATCGATTTCTTCATATTTTATAATAATTAAAGATTACCAAGTAATAAAATCATTATTTTATATTATAAAAATATTATACTTCTTCAAAATTATTTTTATTATTTCAATTCAATTATTATTTTCAAAAATTTTTAACTACAATTTTACTTTATATCAATTATTTTTAATAATTTTCGAAAAAGTTCTTTGGCAATTTTCAAATCCATTTGTTTAAAATATTCAATTTTACGAAATTTCAATTATTTCTAAATTCTTTAATTAAATAAATATTAGAAAAAAAAACTTCAAATAATATAAAAGAAAATTCAATTAAACTTTGTCAAAAAATTTAATTTCAAAATTCAATCATTTCTAAAAATTCACGCTATATTGCTTTTAATATTCAATTATAATGTAAAATTTTAACTGAAATTCATTTTTATGAAATGAAAATCAATTTTTATTAGAAAAGGAACATGAACATAATTACTTTTTTCAAAGAATTCAATTATAATTGTATTAAAAATAATTGAAACACTCCGATGAGTTTTATGAGAATTTTTAAATTCATTCGTTTACAATTCAAATTTACAAAATTCCAATTATTCGGAAATTCTGCAATTAAATATATATTGAAAAATAAAAACTTGAAATAATTTCAATAAAAATCCTATTTGACTTTTAAAAAGAATTAATTCTACAGAATTTTTTGTCAAAAATATGAAAAATTAAGAATTTTAATGATTTTAGTTTGAAACTTTTTTAAAAATTAATTATTTCTAAAAATCCACGTTATAATGCTTTTAATATTTAATTATAATCTAAAGTTTGAACTGAAATTCATTTTTAAAAACATTTTTATTAGTGAATTCTATGAGAATTCAATTATTTAAATACAAAAGAAATAATTTATTAATTTCATGTTTCTTCAAATTAAATTCTCATAAAAAATGTTATCAACAAATTTTTTAAATCATTAAATTCTTTAGATGAATTTTAATAAATATTTTAAAAATAATTACACTTTTCGAGGAATTCGAATAAAATTGCATAAAAAATAATTGAAATTCTGCAATGAGTTTTATTATTTATGAAAATAATTGAATTCCTAGTAAGAATTTTATTATTTGCCAAAATAATTAAATCCCAGTAAAAATTTTATTATTTATGAAAATAATTGAATTATTGCGAAGAAATTTATAAAAAAAAATTTGTAAATAATTAAATTCCTGTAAAAATTTTTATTGTTAATAACAATAATTGAATGTTTGCGTAGAATTTTATTTAAATTTGTTCTAATAATGAAATTCTTTTGGAAAATTATATTGAAATAATAGATATTGAAAATCATTGAATTTTAGAAAACTTTTGAAAATAATTGAAATTTTGACAAAAATTTGATTGAAACTTTGTAAAATAATTGAATATCAGAGAATAATTTTATTATTTACCCGCGTAAAAAAATATTGGCTACCTCAAAGCTACGCTAAGGCTACCTGAAAGCTACCCCAAGGCTACCTAAAGGCTACCTGAAGGCTACCCCAAGGCTACCCGAAGGCTACCTGAAGGCTACCTTAAGGCTACCTCAAGGCTCACTTAAGGCATAGACTTAAAACTTGATGAAGATTCAAGGCATGCCTTAATCTAAAACCTTGTTCAAGTCACGTTTAAATCTCAAGGCTCATTTGAAGCTCAAAGCGTACCTGAAGCTAAAAATTCGTGTAAGATTTAAGAATCATGTAATTTAAGGCTCATTTAAGGCTTGCCTGGAGCCTAGGCTCCAGGCTCAATCACTGATATAGGCTTGACTATGGCTGAAGTCTTGCTTTTAATTTATAAGGATCGATTACAGCTCAGAGCTAGATTATAACTTAAGGCTTGTTTACGGCCTTAGGGGAAGCCTTTAGGTTTTAGATAGGGTCTTCGTCAAGTTTTAAGACTATGCCTTAAAGTAGCCTTGAGGTAGTCTTCAGGCAGCCTTGAGGTTTTAGATTAAGGTACACCTTAAGTTTTAAGCCCATGCCTTAAGTAAGCCTTAAGGTAGCCTTCTGGTAACCTTGAGGTTTTAGATTAAGGTACGCCTTAAGTATACGTCAAGTTCTAAGCCTATGCCTTAAGTGAGCCTTAAGGTGGCCTTGGGGTAGCCTTGAGGTTTTAGATTAAGGTACACCTTAAGTTTTAAGCCCATGCCTTAAGTAAGCCTTAAGGTAGCCTTTTGGTAACCTTGAGGTTTTAGATTAAGGTACGCCTTAAGTATACGTCAAGTTCTAAGCCTATGCCTTAAGTGAGCCTTAAGGTAGCCTTCTGGTAGCCTTGAGGTTTTAGATTAAGGTACGCCTTAAGTCTTCGTCAAGTTTTAAACCTATGCCTTAAGTAAGCCTTGAGATAGCCTTAAGGTATTAAATATAATACCTTATTTAATATAATACCTTATTATATATAATATTAAATATAATAGTATATTAGCCTTGAGGTATTAAATTAAGGTACGCCATAAGTCTTCATCAAGTTTTAAGCCTATGCCTTATGTAAGCCTTGACGTTTTAAATTGAAGTAGGCCTAAAGTCTTCAGCAAATTTTAAGCCTATGCCTTAAGTGAGCCTTAAGGTAGCCTTGATGGTTTAGATTAAGGTACGCCTTAAGTCTTCATCCAGTTATAAGCCTTAAATGAGCCTTTATGTAGCCTTGGGGTAGCCTTGGGGTAGCCTTGAGGTAGCCTTAAGGTAGCCTTAAGGTAGCCTTCAGGTAGCCTTCAGGTAGCCTTAAGGTAGCCTTGAGGTAACCTTGAGGTAGCTTTGAGGTAGCCTTAGCGCAGCTTTGAGGTAGCCAACATTTTTTTACGCGGGTATAAAGAAAATTTAAATTTTGATGAGAATTTTTTTAAATTTTTGAACACAATTGAATTTAGTAACTATGTTACTAAGTTAGTTAGTAAGTTAGTAACTAACTTACTAACTTACAATTCTCCCTGAAGAAGTTAAATTCGTTGAATTTTTACAAATCGTTGACTTTGGTGTTTTATTTAAAGTAAAATTTCATTCATAGTTAAAAATAACAACAAAATAGATTATTTTAATCCTTTCTGGTGTTAATTTAATCCTAGAGGGTTTATTTATTTATTTATAGAAATTTGCTTTTCTCTATTTTGTTTTTGGAATTGTTATAAATAAGCAATAATAAATTGTTTAAACAAATAAATAGTTCATTGTAATAATAGTAAAATACAGATATTATCCTTGGTAACCAATAATAGTGAAGTATCTTCATGATTCCAATTTTTTTTTACATTATATAAAAAACAATAATCTTGGTGTGTTTTATAGTCAGCGTTCATATATTAACAATAGTTATAAATAAACAATAAAAGTAAAAAATTTTTTTTTTCTTATTTTATTTGTTACCGTATCCAGAGCAGCTATTAAAAATTACAGTTAATTTCAGCATTTACAAATTCGAATTATCATGGATTGAATATTACACAGAGTAAATTTTACGCTACCTTACGCTCACCGAGTTAAAATTTTGTCTGACCAGAAAATTACTATTTCTACTAAAATTCTACTACTCCTATAAAAATTGAAACACTAACCATAAATGAATTTTTTATTTAGTTCTTTTGATAATGGCTGAAAAGGTAAAGAAGTAGTAAACAAAATATTTAATTTTACAACTAAAATCAAATATTCCGAGTATAAATAACAAAAGACGATTTTCTGCGCCATCAGAATTTCAAAAAAAAAAAAAAAAAAAATACTTCCGTCACTTTTAATTATTCAAAAGCTATATATTCACGATTACAAAAGGCGTTTTAAAAAATAGAAAAATACTTTCGCCAATTTTCCCAGTAACTGCTTAATGAAAAATGAATAAAAGCGGAGCTTGATACGAGTATAAACGCTTGTTCCACGAATCCGGTCGGCTGTCATGTTTTATTCACTTTGAAATTGCGATAGGAAAAATACTGATGTTTTGCAGCAGTTGTTATTTTTTTTGTTGCCTTCTTTTTTTCATGATGAAAAACAAAACCCACCCACCCCTCTCCCTCCCCTTGCCACCCCTCAATACCGTCCTCTCGATTTGTCAGGTGTTTGCGATAAACCTTTCGATTAATCATGCTCGAGCCTTTAGCATGGAAAGTGTTTATGAATGAAAATCGTTTTGCTCGCATATAGAGTGTGAGAGGGAGTGAGAAAGATAGAGAGAGAGGAAGAGAGAGAGAGAGAGAAATTGGCTATATCAGGGCATCGTATGTATATATAAACGAATATCGCGTGTCCACGCAACTCGATACTAACGTTTGCTTCGCATGTCTCGAATAACATTGAGGGTGATCGTGTATAGTTATAGGCCACAATTAGCGGTTAGATTCTTGCCTCGAAACAATGACAGATATTTCACCGAGAGAATTTCCTCCTCATCTCAAGGAAAATAATCATTAAACCCCGTTGCAATTCCAACAGGAAATTTCACTGGCATTCAACCTAAAAGGAACAATGGTAACGATTTCTTGAGTGTGTACAGCAAAAAAACAAGAACAAAAAAAATAAATGAATACAAAAGTTTTCTTTCTCTTTCCCTTGTTTTTTTGCGGAAATTTTCCCGAATGTGCACATAATGAGAAACAATTTTACTTTCAAGAGTATTTTTTCTCCTTAATAAAAAAAAGCGAGACAAAAAAATTAGAAAATGACAAAAAAAGGGAACAAAAATACAAAAAAGAGAAAGGGAGAAAAGAGAGAAAAAAGAGAAAAAGAAGAAAAAGAATCAAAAATGTTACAAAAAAAGACAAAGATGATATACAAAAAGGGACAAAAAAAGGCAACAGAGAGAAGACACGGAAAAGAGTCTATCTTTTAATAAAATCTGGTTGCATTTACAGCAAAAAAAAATAAAATAAAAAGCATAAGCTTATTAGAAATAACAGTGCATTTAAAAAAAATGCTAAAAACATTTTTTTTATTTTTTTTTTAAAGAAAATACAACAAAATTTGTTACGCGAAAAAGGTGGAAATTAACATTTTCTCCCTGGAGGGTGTAATGCTTCACTGGCACAATGTTAGTACTTTAAATATTTATCGCATGAATATTAAATGAACATATAAACTTTCATCTCTATTCAATAAAACGGCGAGCTTACAGAAAAGGGATGTACCTGCATCTCAACTCTCTACTCTATTTCACATTTCCTGCGTAATATAAGCAAAAAGCCCAAGGCAGAAACTTTGCACAAGAAAACCTAAAGATGTTCCTGGACAAGTTGGTAAACTTTCGATTTATGATTTTAGTAAAATTAGACCACCTACTTTGTTTGATGTTGCAAAATCAAAAAAAAAAAAGAAAAGAAGAAAAAAAGGGCACAAACAAGTTTCCTCGTTATCTACCTAAAATCTTAATCAAATCTAGTACAACTTGGTTCGTTGGAAAAAGATTGTATTTTATAGATATACTCTTGTTTCTGTTGGGATTTTTTTACTTTTTTTCAATGATAATTACAATAACAAAAAATTAGTTACTACAGTGAAAAAATGAAGGAGAAAAAGGAGAAAAAACCAAGTGAATAAAATGAAAGAAAAAATAAAAATAACAAATAACAAAATAAGTAAAGTACAAAGAAAGAAAAATAGAAAAAAAGGGTAACAAAAATCTAAATAAATAAAGTAAATAAGAAAATAGAAAAAAGATCAAAAAAACTAAATATGACTAAACCTATTTAATTAAAAACAGTGTGTCTGACTTGATATACTTTTACTACTGATAACAAATATCACAAAAATGCAATGTCAGACATTGCGAAAAAATTAAATTACTACTTTAAACGAAACTTTAGAAAAGATTTTTTCTACTTGTGTGAATAAATAGACTAAAAGAAAGCACAAAAAATAACAAAAATCTAAAATATATTCAAGTACATAAGAGAATAAAAATATAAGAAAAATCTAAATATTAAAAATTTTAAATACAAAAGAAAAGAAAATTATTAGAAAAATCTAAATGCAGAATAAATTTAATCATTTAATGAGAAAAATTTTAATAAATAGAACAAAAAAAGAATACAAATCAATCAAAACTAAAAAAAATAAATTGCAAAAAAATATAGGAAAGAGAAATTTAAAAAATTAAAGTTGAAAAAATTTTAAAACAAAATGCTAAATAAATAGAATGAAAATAAAAAAAAGAAAACTTTAATAATTAAAAATATTACGTCTGAGTAATGATATAATTTTAGTACTGATAAAAAAACTAAAAAAACTAAAAGTACTTTTAAAAAATTATAAATGTCGTCAGACAAAGCGGGAAATTAAATTACAATTTAAAAAAAGATTTATACAAATGTACAACGGCCAACTGGTATCGACTTTTTCTACTACTATAAAAAAAAGATATATAATAAAAAAGTGAGAAAAATCTAAAATAGTCATTTTTATATTATCATAAAATAAATAAATAAAATAATTAATGGCAAGGTCTGACTAAAACTGCTTCTACTACTTTGGTAAAAAATTTAAAATCTTGTCTGTCTAAAAGTTTACTATTTCTACTGATATTACATTTTAGATATGTATTTTTTCCAAAACAAGAAAAAAATTTGTTAACATAAATTAATATGAGTCTGACTAAAATCAACATCTACTACTTCTAACAAATTGAAAAACTTTTTTGTCAAAAAATTACTATTTCTCCTGAAATTATTCTTAAGACATTTTTCTCCAAAATAATTAACAAAAAGTAAAAACAACTTAAATCTAATGACAGGTTGGTATTGACTTTTTCTACTAGTATCAAAAAATAAGAAAAAGAAATCATAAAAAAAATGTTAAAAATCTAAATAAAATAAAGAAAACAATAGAAATATAAAAATTTCTAAATAAAGAAACCAAATAATAAATAAATAAAAAAATGAAATAAATAAAAATGAAAACCAAAGAAATAAAAAATGTTCAAAAACTGAAAAAAATAATGTAGAAAAATGTCCAAAAGAACAGAAATCTATATAAATAAATTTCAAAAAGGAAAAAAGGAAACATTTTTATGAAAAGAACAAAACAATAGATAACAAAAAGAATCTAAATGAATATAATACAAAAGGAAATAGAAAAAGAATAAAAATCAAAAGAAGTAAAATTCAATAATTAATAACAGAATGTAGAAGCAATAATGTACTGTTACTACTGATAAAAAATTTTATGAAAATATATTATGTCAGAGAATGAGTGAAAATGAATTTTAACTTTCAATGAAATTTTGAAAAAATATCAAATGTCTGAATGTTATTGAATTTCTGCACTAATATTAACATTAGAAGAATTAACAACGTTCTGTCTGCCAATCATTTACTTTTTTCAGTATTACGCATTTCATAAATATATTTTTTCTATAAAATCAATTTTGTCTGAATAATTTTGTTTTCACTGAAAGAGATGTTTAGCCATTTTGTCTGACTGCAACTCACTTTTAGAAAAAAAAATTTACTACTTCACACAAAAATTCTTATACGATATTAAAAATTGTCTTATTGTAACTCATGTTTACTACTTAAAAAAAAAAATTATCACAAGATTAAATCACAAAAAGTTTTTGTCTGACCTGAACTGTTTTTTATCACTAATATAAACATTATCAGAAGTATCGAATATTTTAACAAATAAATATATTTTTTTCTTTTCTGAATATGTAAACGTAAAGTGGATAAAAAATAAATAAAAAATTGTCCAATTTAAAATTACAATTTTGTTTAAATTGAAAATACACACGAAAAATATCACCACTAATTAAAATTACATAAGAGAAATATATATATTCACCAATAAAAAATTGCCACTGGTTGACGCTAATTAAAATAAGTGATTAACGTTTTACTAACGTAAAATAATTACGAAATAACATTGAAATTTTCCGATTTTATCATCCATTCGTAAATTTTGTGCAATTAACAAATCACCGCTTTTACACCTGATCTCCTCTAAACGAGTCCCTAGGTATATGTTTGCAATTTTCAACGCATAAACTTGGTAAAATACATATTTAACAATCCCTCTCTTTCCCTTTATCTCTCTCTCTCTCGCCTGTAATTATCTAAATATTCTATTAAATTCGATGAATCTGATAATTCATCGTTGCTAATATCGCCATTATTCGGATAATGGATTTCCAATAAACATCAGGCGCAATGTTTTTTTCTTCTTTTTAAATTAACACAACATTGAGCAATTCGATTTGTAGTTAAATAAAAAAAAAATTAACGAATCAATGATATGACTTTTTGATATGCGATTATTGGGGGTTTTTTTTTTAATTGCATCAGTGAATGAAAGTAATTCACACGGATCAATGCTCTTTTGAGTATAGAATATTTTTTACGTGTAGAAAATGTTTAAAATTTTCAAATAGAAAAAAATCTGGTGTTGATCGTGATATTTTTTTTTTCCTCTGAATAGTAAACAAAAATCTAGAGAAATTAAAATTGTACAGTCCGACTAGAAAACACGTGTACTACTTTGAAAATTTATAGATAGTGTCTGACAGAGGTCGACTAGTTCTACTGAAAACAAACTTTAATAATTTTTTTCTATTAATAATTGACGAAAACGTAAAATAATCAAAATCACAGAGCCTAATTAAAGCAAATTTTTTTTTGAAAATAATTAATAAAAACGTAAAAGAACTTAAATAAATGACTCTGACTAAAAACTGCTTATACTACTTTGATAAAAATTTAAAAACTTGTCTGACCAAAGAATGACTATCACTACTGAAATTACCCGTAGGACTCTTTTTCTAAAATAATTAACAAAAAAGTATAAGGACGTAAATTAATGAGTCTGACTAGAAACTGCTTCTACTACTTTGATAACAATTTAAAATTTTGTCTGACTTAAAAGTGCTTCTACTACTTAAAAAATGACAAACAATTTCTCTCAAATTTATTTTACTAAAAAACTCAATTATACAGATTTCTCCCTAAAATTGTTAACAATAAATTTTAAAATTTCAAAATTATGAAAATTTAAAATCATGTCTGACGAAACACTGACTATTTCTACTGATATGAAGAAGAAGTTACGTATTTTTTAAAGGAAAAAAATTCTTTAAAATTTTCAAAAAATATATTATGATTATAAAAAAGAAAAAATATGGATTTTATAATTATAATTTATCACATTAAATGTATAATATTGTTCCTATATTATATTAAATCCTAATAATTATCAAATATCCAGCTATTATTATAGTTTTTGCTTTACGAGATAATATACAATATTATATTACGTAATAATAAACGTAATAATAAACGTACAATATAATAACTATTTTCCACTATTCTAGCAATATGCGAAACATTTCAACAGTGTAAAATAGCCGAATACTAAATGCACACCAACTACTTCCTATTCTATATATGCTATTTTACGATTCTGAATGGACGAACATAAATGACCATCTCTCATGTATTACTTTGGTGGAAAATAGTTTTTGACAGTACAAATAAAATATATTGAATAAAAATCCCCCACTCACCCCCTTTCATTCTCTGAAACCCTTTTATTCACAACTCCTGAACAACCTTTTCTTTCCCCACTCCTTTGTTAACAGATTTTTATGGTTATAAAGCCATCACATTTTTTTTTCTTTTTGCTAGAAATACTATTACAATTTCGTTTTGAAACGTCACTTTCATAAATGGAAGGTCATTTACACTTTTCATTCATTCAGGTATTTTTTGTTGTAGTTGTACACTTTTGCTTTTTTTTCCCCCCTCATACCGGCGACAGTGTGCTCTACTTTTTTCTCACAGCTGCTATAGTCTAGTGTATATATAGCCTTGTGCAAGTGACGTTCCTGTATTATTTTTTTCTCTCTGTCAAGCAGGAAAAAAAGGGTTCTAATTGAACAAATAAAAACATGATTTTTATGTGCAATCGTATTATACGTTTTATTAAATTTTGGAAATTGAAGTTTATTTTCTATTTAGAGATTTATAAAAAAAACAGAAACGAATGAATATGACTGTTTTGACTAAATAATTATTATTTTCAAATAGAAAATTTTCGACAGTTTGAAAAATTGAATTTCTTTCTTTCATTGAACTGAATTCTGTTGTAGAGATAATTTTTTATTCTGATGATAAATTCTATTATTAAAATTTGGGTTTAATTTTGAAGTAATCTACAGTTATGAATAATTTTGAAATAATAGAATAGAACTGATTATTTTATTGAGAGAAAAATATTTTTGAATGAAATGTATTTTAATTTGAATTTAATTGTTCTATTTAATTTTATTACTTTATTTATTTTATTCATTCTATTTATTTAACATTATTGTTTATTCCATTTATTTATTATTTTATTTATTCTATTAATTGTATTTTATTTATTGTATTTATTTTATTTATTGTATTTATTCTATTTATTGTATTTATTCTATTTATTTTATCGGGCGTTTACTTTTGAAAGAACAATTGTTACAGCAAATTTAATTAATTATATGAGTGGAAACCCCTGCTTATAAAGGTGTGAAATTTTTGTAAAGCAAAAATAAATAATAAATATTTGTTTTATTATATTTATTCCACTTTATGCTAAATAAAAAAATTTATTTAATTCAAGTAATCGATTAATTGACTATTATGAACTAAATATTATTTACTTGTATCAAATTATTTTTATCTAAGTAAGTTGAATTGTATTTTTTTATTTAAACATTTTTTTTGTTAATAATAATATACAGGAACGTAAATTTATAAGTCTGACTAAAAACTGCTTTTACTACTTTGACAACAAATTCAAATTCATTTCTGTCTAAAAAATTACTATTTCTACTCAAATTACACTTTATAGACATTTTTTTCCAAACAATTAAAAAAAAAGTTAAATAACGTAAATCAATGAGTCTGACTAAAATTTACTTCTACTACTTCTAATTAATTAAAAATCTTGTCTGACAAAAAATTACTGTTTCTCCTGAAATTATAATACCTACACATTTTTCTCGAAAATAACTGACTGGTATTGACTTTTTCTACTAGAATCAAAAAATATAAAAAAAGAAAGAATAAAGAATTGACAAAAATCTAATTATTGTCAAAAATAATCAAAATTCCACAGGAATTCAATTATTTACAATTTCTTATAAATTTCTTCTCAATAATCCAATTATTTTTATAAATTTTTAATTATTATAAATTATTATAAAACATGAAGATATCGATTGCTCCGAGTCTTCGACTCTTCATCTTCATGTTTTATAGCAAAATACTTTTATAAGTTGTTTAATTTCAAAAAGGTTTGAATTTGGAATTTTTGAACGTCTTAATTCCTGTGAAAAAATAATAATAATTCAATATTTATATAAAAAAGAAATTATTCATGTTTTCGAATAATTTTACAATTAAAGAAATTCGTAAAAATGTAACGGAACATTTTTTTTTGAGTAAAATTTTTTCCTTTATTTTCGAAAAATTCAAAAACTTTCATTTTCAATGAATATTTGTAATTGACAAATAGAATTTATAAACATTTGTTTCGTTTATTTAAAAAAAAAAACTTTGAATTTTATTAAAATAATTGTAATTAAAAAATTAAAATAATGTAAATTATTCCCTTATGAAAATTGAAAATTTTCTACAAAATTATTAAGAAACGGGAATATGTAATGTTTTTTTCCCCAAAATAAAAGAATGAGTTTGTGAACAATATTGTTATTGAGAAATAAAAATTATGCATAAAATGGGTATTTATTTACTATTTCTTAATTATAATTTTTTAACAAATTTTCTTTTTTTTATAAATAAACAAGAGAAAAATTTGTATAATTTATATCATTCAAACGAAATTTATTATAAAAAAAGCATAAATATAATAAACAAAATGGGTAAATTTTTCATTTGTTAATCATCATTTTTTTTTAAATTTTCTAATGTCTAATATTATTTTATTATGAATCATGAAAAAATACCTGCATATTTTCAATTTGTCAAAACAAATTTTTTTTCAAAAAAAAAACAAAAGAATACACAAAAACTAACTTCAGGTGTGGACAGAATGAAAGAATGAACTATAGGATTATTATAGTTAATTATTTAAAATTTTAAACAAATGATTGTTGTTATTTACCAACTTTTCACAGAATGCACCTAGAAAGTTGCAGTTTTTTCCTAATTTTGCAATTCACTAAACCTTATATGATTACAGATTACAATTTATAAACAAATTATTACTTTGTTTAAAAATTATTTAAATAATAATTCAATTTTTATTCTCTATCTCTAATCATATAGAGTTTAGTACCTAAATTGCAAAATTAAGAAAAAACTGCAACTTTCTAGGTGCATTCTGTGAAAAGTTGGTAAATAGCAACAATAATTTGTTTAAAAATTGTTTAAATAATAATTCAATTTTTACTCCTCATCTGTGATCATATAAGGTTTAGTAAATTCCAAAATTAGGATAAAACTTGCAACTTTCTAAGTGCATTCTGTGAAAAGTTGGTAAATTGCAACAATAATTTTCAGTAGTCTCGTACATACTTTTATAATTGTTATTAATAAACAAGAAATGTAAAAAAATTTTATTTTTATTATTTTTCAAGTATTTTTCAAGAAAGTGGATAAAATTTTGTTCATTGATTTAAAACCGCGATTTGATTGATACAAAAGTCGAGTAGATTTACAACATTATTTATTGCTTGGTCACCCTTGGTGACCAGTCGGTAGCACGAAGGTTAACAAAATTTTTGAATTTAAAAGAAATGTTTTTAAACTATCAGGGAGATTTATTTTTAAATTTACTGTGAAATGTTATTATTAAATTATCAGGGAACATTTTTTTCTTCAAATTTCTTTTCGAAATAACAGTTTTATTCGAGAAAAGCCTATAACAGATTCGTTTGTCGCGTGCGACTATATACGATCTTGTCTGAAAAGCCAGAGAACATCTAAGGTTCGTTGCTTCACACTGGCTGTCAAATTAAACGCTCGTTATGCTTACTAGAACGTTGGCAACTAGACGAACGAGAGACCCCATCACACACAAAAGCTTTCTCTCTCTCTCCCTAGCAAAGTTATCCTCGACACAATTGTACAAGTTTCAGGATTGTTTTCCATGGTGTGTAACGATCCCTTGGGAGTAATTGCGAAGTCGTTTTCGTCGAGTCAGCATGACAGGTGGAGAGAAAAAAGGACCATTGAAAAGAAGAGGGGGGAGAGAAATAGAGAGAGAGAGAGAGAGAGAAAGAGAGGACACAGATGGAAAGAGTGGAAAAAGAAGGGAAAAAAGGACTTACAGCTACAGGAAAAAGGAGAAGAAGATAAAAGAGCAACGAAACTGCTGCTACTGCTACTGCTATTACTACGCGACAGTGTGGGAACAACTATATGCCAGAAATCCCGTAAATTTTCAAATATTTTCCAACCTCGAGTAAATCATGGGGCCACTATCACATTCAAACCATGGCGTCATAATATGCAGAAACCTCTAGTGTACTTTTTTTTCTTCTCCGCTCATCTATTACTTCGAGAAAGAAATTTACCTTTTGAAAAATTACTTTCTGTAAATAATTCATGTATTTTTATAATTTTCAAAGAAATAAAAAAAAATAGAAATAATAAAATTAATTTTTAATTGTTCTCTTTTTTTCCTATCTGTTTTTTCTTTTAGAGAAGAAATTTACCTTTTTAAAAATTGTAATTCCTTCTTTTTACGAAGTTACTTCAAAAATAATACCCTTGTGGTTTTTTTTTACTCCGAAACTAAAAGTAAGAATTATTTTCGAAATTAATAAAAAAAAAAATATTTTTACCTCGAACACAATTGTTAGAATTTGCTGCGAAATTAATTTATGGAATTTTTTTTCACATCAAATCTAAATGTAAGAATTTGGTTTGAAATTAAAAAAAAATATGCTCTTTCAGGAACTACCTAATAAAAAAATTAATAAGTATGACATTTTTTTAACTCTGAATCATATTTTTAAAAATTTTATTCAAAATTAAGTTCGACATTTTTTTACTCCAAAGCTGATTGTAAGAATTTAATTCAAATTTTATAAAAAAAAAAATAAGTTATAATTTTTATAACTTGAAACAAATGTTTTGCTCCGATCCTAATCAATTTTGTTCGAAATTAATAAACAAATACATAATTTTTGAAATTATTTTTATATCAAAATTTAATTGTAAAAATTTGGTTAGATAAACTTTGCTTCCAGGAAAAAGCAGTGGATAAAAAAAATTAATAAGTTTGAAATTTTTCTTAGTCTGAAGTTGATTTTCAAGAATTTGTCTAGAAATTAAGTTTGAAATTTTACTTCCAACCTAATAGTTAGAATTTGGTTCAAAATTAAGTCAGAAATTTTTTTTTTCCAACTTAATTGTAAAAATCTGGTTCGGAATATTAATAAACAAATAAATAACTTTGAAATTATTTTTACTTTAAAATTTCAAATACAATTGAAAAAATGTGGTTAGTAATGAATGCAAGGAAAGACTTTACTTCTATAAAGAAACAACTAATTCAAAAAATTAATAAGTTTAAAATTTTTTTTAGTCCGAAGCTGGTTTTAAAGAATTTGATTCAAAATTAATTTTGAAATTTGTTACTTCGAACCTGTTAGAATTTGTTAGAATTTGGTTCAAAATTAATAAAAAACGTAGGGAAATAAAAACGTATTGAAATTATTTTTACTCCGAACCAAATTGTAAGAATTTGGTTCAAAATTTATTTTTGAAATGTTTTTTTACTGGACCCGAATTGTAAGAATTCAGTTCGAAATTAATAAAAAGAAGAAAACTCGGTTTCAATGAGAAAAAGCAATTATTAAAAAAGATACTAATTTTTCAATTCTTTTACTTTGACGTTTATTCAACAAAATTTTAATTCAAAATTAAATTCGAAAATTTTGTACTCCAAACCTGATTGTAGAAATTTGGTTCGTTTATAAGGAAAATAAGTTTCGAATTTTTTTTTAATTTTAAAGATTTTAGTTTAAAATTAAAAAGTATCAAATTTTTTGTCTCCGAACTCAAAAGTGTAAGAATTTGGTTAAAAATTAGTAAAACCGCTAAAAAAAAATTAAAAAGTTGAAAATAATTTTTTATTTTTCTTTACGGTATTAGAATTAATGTTTGGAATAAAAAAAAAAAAAAAATTCAAGAAATTGTTTAGAAATGAATAAAAGAAATAAATTTGAAATTATTTTTATTGAGAACCTAATTATAAGAATTTTGTTTCGAAAATAAAAAAAATACATCTGAATTTTTTTAACTGGAACCAAATTCTAAAAACTTGATAGAAAAAAATAATTGACAATTAAAAAAAAATGTAAATTTTGTTTGCTAACTTAGAACTAGAAATTTGTTCTATACTTTAAAAACAGAAATTTGTATCTAAAACTTAGAAATAGAAATTTTTTTTCTAATTTAGAAATAGAAAATTTTTTCCAACTTAAAAAATAGATAAAAATAGATGAAATAATAAAAGAAAAAAAAGAGTAAAAAGTTTGATAAAATCGATAATCAACAATATCAGCTTACCCCTACTCTGCCCCTCACTTCAAGTTCGAAGATCGTGTACTCATTTTCATCTTACCTGAAACGAGAAAATCTTATTAGATTGGAAACTTGGCACTTTCACGTGAGCACTAAGTATAAATAGAGTTGCGTTGCTTTGCATTTTAGACCCCTGAAGAGCCTTAAGTTTATATACAAAATAAAAATACACAAAAAAAAACTATACGAACATAATATAGAAAACTTTTCCAAGAGAAATATTCAAACAAAAACAACAAAAAAAAACCAAAGTTTATATCGAGCAAAAAAAAATAAATTATGCAAATATTATTCAAAAAGCAACTTTTTTAGATACTACATTTTCTTAAATAGATCAAAGCTCCGTGTGAAAAAAGTGTTAGGAAAAAATTTTTCTTAAATATTTTTTCTTTGCAGGCGTTTTTTTTAAGAAAGAAAATTTCTACTTGCACTTTTCCTTTGTCGATCGTTTTTTCTTTGTCTTTTCTGTTTTTTTTCCGTTTTTAGGGTTCCGTACACCATAGGTGTACTGACGGAACCCTTATGAAATCACTCGTGTGTCCGTCCCAGCCACGCAAAATGGGCGGTCCCCCCCCCTTAACTTTTACAAATCTTAACCTAATGAGCTGAAATTCGGCAGGGATCTTCAGTTTTAAGTGCAGATTACAGGAAAAATATAGCGAACACAATTGACGGACATATTTGCGAACTAGGATGAAAATAAATAGAATTTTTCCGAAAAAATTACAAAAAATGACCCTGTCCCCCCCCTTAACTTTTACAAATCTCAACCTGGTGAGTTGAAATTCGGCAGGGATCTTCAGTTTTAAGTGTAGATTACAGGAAAAATATAACGAACCCGATTGACAAACATATTTGCGAACTAGGAGGGAAAGAAATTTAATTTTTTCGAAAAAATTGCAAAAAATGACCCTGTCCCCCCCCCTTAACTTTTATAAATCTCAAAATGGTGAGCTGAAATTCTGTAAGGATCTTCAGTTTTAAGTGCAAATTACAGGAAAAATATAGCGAACCTAATTGGTGGAGATATTTGGGAACTAGAAGGGAAAGAAATTCAATTTTTTTGGAAAAATTACAAAAAATAACCCTGTCCCCCCCCCTTAACTTTTACAAATCCCAACCTGGTAATAGTTAAAATTCGGTAGGGATCTTCAGTTTTAAGTGCAGATTACAGGAAAAATATAGCGAACACAATTGACGGACATATTTGCGAACGAGGAGGAAAAGAAATAGAATTTTTCCGAAAAAATTACAAAAAATGACCCTGTCCCCCCCCTTAACTTTTACAAATCTCAACCTGGTGAGCTGAAATTCGGTAAGGATCTTCAGTTTTAAGTGCAAATTACAGGAAAAATATAGCGAACCCAATTGACGGATATATTTGCAAACTAGGAGGGAAAGAAATTCAATTTTTTCGAAAAAATTGAAAAAATTACCCTGTCCCCCCCCTTTAACTTTTACAAATCTTAACTTGATGAGCTGAAATTCGGTAGGGATCATCAGTTTTAAGTGCAGATTACAGGAAAAATATAGCGAACCTGATTGGTGGAGATATTTGGGAACTAGAAGGGAAAGAAATTCAATTTTTTTGGAAAAAATTGCAAAAAATGACCCTGTCCCCCCCCTTAACTTTTACAAATCTCAACCTGGTGAGTTGAAATTCGGTAGGGATCTTCAGTTTTAAGTGTAGATTACAGGAAAAATATAGCGAACACAATTGACGGACATATTTGCGAACTAGGAGGAAAAGAAATAGAATTTTTCCGAAAAAATTACAAAAGATGACCCTGTCCCCCCCCCCTTAACTTTTACAAATCTCAACCTGGTGAGCTGAAATTCGGTAGGGATCTTCAGTTTTAAGTGTAGATTACAGGAAAAATATAACGAACCCGATTGACAAACATATTTGCGAACTAGAAGGGAAAGAAATTCAATTTTTTCGTAAAAATATCAAAAAATGACCCTGTCCCCCCCCCTTTAATTTTATAAATCTCAAAATGGTGAGCTGAAATTCTGTAAGGATGTTCAGTTTTAAGTGCAGATTACAGGAAAAATATAGCGAACTTGATTGGTGGAGATATTTGGGAACTAGAAGGGAAAGAAATTCAATTTTTTCGTAAAAATAGCAAAAAATGACCCTGTCCCCCCCTTTAATTTTATAAATCTCAAAATGGTGAGCTGAAATTCTGTAAGGATGTTCAGTTTTAAGTGCAGATTACAGGAAAAATATAGCGAACTTGATTGGTGGAGATATTTGGGAACTAGAAGGGAAAGAAATTCAATTTTTTTGGAAAAATTGCAAAAAATGACCCTGTCAATATGGATTTTTATAGTTTTTTCTTGTAATTTACATGTAATAAAAATACATATGTATACCGAATTTCAGGTCAATAAGTTTATATATGTTAATTTTAATCAATTATATTTCTTATATATATATTTTTTTATAAAAAATAAGTTTTATTTTGGTGTACGGAACCCTCGATCTTAATGCGAGTGCAACTCGCACTTGCCCGATTTTTTTTTATTTTTTCTTTTTATTCTTTAAAAGGCAATAAGTTCCGTTACAGGTCGGCATTGATTGTGAAAACTTTAATGTTTCAAATCTCAATGAAAGATAAATGGCAAACACTGTAATCAGAAAAGTTGAGCATTTATTTTGAGAAAAGAGAAAAATAAAAGAAAAGAGAAAATAAAAAGCTAAGAGTGATTGTTATTATTTGAATTGTTAAGACAGAATTGAGACTCGTTGCTGGCTAACAATAATTAAAATTCATCTAAAGAGAGTAAATTAAATCCTGCTGGTTTATCGGTTAAAAGGATTGGTTTCAATTTATATAACTAATGGAAGGACTTAACACTCTTTTATTCGGTTTAATAAATTATTTATCACTATCTTTCATTATTCATTAAATATTTATTTACTGTGCATTAATGTTTTAATTAAAATAAATATAAAATAATAAATATAAATTTTTTAATTTGTTGTGTATTTTAATTTTTAATTAAATGTTTGTAATTAATCGTTTTTAATTAAATAATTGAATAATAATTTTTTTTCAATGGAAAAAAATTGCGGTTTTGCAAACTTTTGAAAAATTATGTACAAAAGGGTTCGTCCAGAAGATTGGTTAAAAATAAAATTATATAAATCATTTATAAGTTGTTGTATAAATATTTGGTGAAATTTACACTTTCATTTGCCAATTGCTTCTATTTTATGATAGAATAATCACTTCAAAATATTAATATTAATATTAAATTAATTATGAAAAAAATACCAAATTTGAATTTTTTGTGAAAAAGAAAAATATTTATTAATTTTATAAATTTTGATAAAATATATACTTTGTATACATCAATCGATTCGTTTTCTTGCCAGGAATGTAATTTTGAGAATAATTAATAAAAATATTAACAAATAAAAAAATTATTTCAGAAAATACAAAAAAAAAAATTTTCTGAATTTTAAAAAAATTGTATAAAAAAAAATTTTGTACATATTTTTGAAAATCCTTGTGTCAGATTTCAGGTATTAATGACTGCAATAAACCTGCAAAATTTCAGGACAATCCATCAAAATTTGTCTGAGATAATTTGTACACAATTTTTGTGACATACACACACACACATACACACACACATACACACATACACACATACATACACACACACATACATCTGGACATTTGCTCATAATTGAATATACATATGTTCTAGATGAAAATGAGTCCATATAACCTTGTTTTGAAAAATTGAAAATCGTCACCAATGCAAAGCTTCCTCATGAGGAAGCAAAAAATTCCCTCTCTCCAAAAATTTACCACTCAATTGGCTATAATGCTGTTTATTCAATAAAGATTAAATCGAACCCCATGAACTTGAAATTCATTCATTTTCTTGTATTCATTAATGAAGAATAATCCCCATCAATTCATTATTTCATAGCATCCTCGTGAAAATAAACAACAAAAACTTTGTGAATTCATCAAATAGAACAATAATATTTCGTAAATCTAAAAATATTAATAAAATAATTTTTTTGTACGCTTGTTAAAACTGAATGAATAAAAATAAATAACTAATAATAATTTAATAAAGACAATTAACTATATTAATCTCCGTATTCTTTCATTCATTCTGTCCGCAGTTTGAAGTTAGTTTCTGTGTATGATTTTGTTTTTTTTTCTTAAAAAAATATTGTTTGACAAATCGAAAATATTGAGGTATTTTCTCATGATTTATAATAAAATAATATTACAAATTAGAAAATTTAACAAAAATTATGATTAACAAATAAAAAATATACCTATTTTGTTTGTTATACATATGCTTTTTTCTATAACAAATTTAGTTTGTCTGATCTAAATTATTATTACTCTCCTTTTTATTTATAAAATATTCTAGAAAATTGTTAATTGTTAAAAAATTTAGATTAAGAAGTAGGAAATATACCCATTTTATGTATAATTTTTATTTCTCAATAACAACATTGTTCACAAACTCATTTTTTTCTTTTGTTTTTTTTTATAATAATTAAAGAGGATCGTGTGTTAAAATAATTATTTTCTATTATATAATAATTCTTATAAGAATATTGTTACTGCGTAACTTCTTAAAAATTATTTTCATATTTATTATCTAAAATTTAAACTAAAATTCATTTTCAAATCAATTTTTATTAAAAAAATTCTAAGAAAATTCAATTATTTAAATACAAAAGTAAATTATTTATTGAATAATTGAATGTTTCTTAAAATTTAATTCTTTTGACGAATTTTAATAAAAATTTTTAGAATAGTTACATTTTTCAAGAAATTTGATTAAATTAATTAAAAATAATTGATATTTTGCGATGAGTTTTATTATTTATGAAAATAATTGAATTATTGAGAAGAAACTTATAAAAAATTTGTAAATATTTAAATTACTATGAAATTTTTATTATTTATGAAAATAATTATATGTTTGCGTAAAATTTTATTAATATTGTTTTTAAATAATTGAATTCTTTTGTGTGATTTTATTAAAATAGTAGATATTGAAAATCATTGAAATGAGGGAATTTTTGGAAAATAATTGAAATTTTTACAAGAATTTTATTAAAATTTTTGAAAATAATTAAATTTTGAAGAAGAAGATTTTGTTGAGATTTTTTTGTAAATTTTGAACATAATTGAATTTTGTAATAAGAATTTTATTATTTTTGAATATAATTGAATTTCTGCAATTATTTGTAACTTGTTTAAAATTCAATTCTTTTTTGTGTTCTTAACTAAAATTCTTCTGTAAATCAATTACTTTTAATGATTAATATTGACAAAGTTAACTAATTTTAGAAGATTTTGAATTATTAAAATTTTTCAAAAATTTAAGTTCATTAAAATTGCTAATTAAATTCATTCGACATTGAAATTTTATAAAATTTCAAATTGTAACCGTTTAAAGTTAATTTATTTATGAAAATTGTAAACGCAACTCTTTTAAAATTGATTTAATTTTGAAATATTTAAGTGCAATTATTCATTAAATAATTTGTTTATTTTATGATGGTTGTTGAAGATTTAAGTTATTTAAAAAGAAATGTTTGCCAGAAATTGAAAAAGTCAAGGTTTTGTATTAGAATTCCTGGTAATTTTATAATTTATAAGTTAAACAAAAAATACACAAAAATTAATAATTTTCTTATGAATTGTAAAAATTCAATTTTTTTCAGTACTTTTAATGAAAATTTCTTACTTTTCCCAGAATCCTCTATTTCATAATATATGATTATTATAATTATACTAATATTAAAACTGTATATTCCAATTTATATTTTATTTTAAAAATAAAAACCAATTGTAAATTTTTATGTTTAATAAAATTGCTAATTTTATTTAAAAAAGTGAGCGAGAAGTCAGACAGTCAGTATTTAATTTTAACAGCATGTGATTGTTACAGAATTCAATGTTAATTTTTTCGACCACTTTTCTCTTAAAATATTAAATAAATTAAGCTAGTTTTTTGTGAATAACTCTAAAATATAATAAAGAAGAGCAGTGATGTGCAAAAGTTTTAATAATTCTAAAATAAATTATAAAAAAATAACTTTAAAATTATCAGTTCTCAAAATCACTTTTAATCAATTTCTCGTCTTTTCCGATTTCAAAGTATTTTTTTATAATTTATTTTAAAAATATTAAAACTTTTGCACATCACTGCTCTTCTTTATTATATTTTAGAGTTATTCACAAAAAACTAGCTTAATTTATTTAATATTTTAAGAGAAAAGTGGTCGAAAAAATTAACATTGATTTCTGTAACAGTCACATGCTGTTAAATTAATAATTTTATTTATTTTAAGTCAGTCATTACTCATTATTTATTAATTATGAAAATTAATAAATAATAATTTAATACAGAAAATTTATAAATCATTATAATATGATTGTAATTATAAAAATATTAAAAATAATATTAATTCGTTTGAAATGATAATAAAACTATTCACCACAGAAATTTAATTTACCTTTTTCCATGAACAATAATTTGTAATTTATATTCGTAGGCAAACATTACGCGATTTGCAATCATGTTATAACATGATTGAGCGGAAAAGAGAAACGAGAGCGAGGGAATTTGTGTGTAACGAGTTAGTTTATATATATAGCATATATTATGCAACGCGCCTCCTATTTTCAACGCGCAAAGATAAATTGTTCGCTTATGGATTTTCAATCGGGGTCGCATAATGTGCGTTGAATCCTCTTTTTTTTCTTTTTTTTTCTCTAACTAAATGATATTTTACACTTATCGGTCGCCTTTTGTAACCAAGGACATCTGTTCTCTTCAAACCATTAGAAAAAAGGGAATGGGGCAGAATGTGATAAATAACATGGCAAAAATGTAATTTCACATTTCGAGAGAGAGAGAGAGATAAAAAAGTTAATCATTTCATAACCGAGAGTTGAACGTTGAGACTAATTCAAATATGAATAAAGCGAACAGGCAATGAATTAATGAGTACACGACCTAATTTGATCGCTCATAGGACAAGTGATTTTAATGAGAATCTCGAGATCAGGAAAATTTTCTCCCACCCCTAAAAGCATGGAATACGATATTAAATAATCATAAAGTCATGAAAATTCTTTTATTGTAGTTATTAAAAGGGAGAAATAAAAAAAAAAGGAAAATGATTTAATATTATTTCTCGTTATACTTTTAACCCACATACGTTTGTAATGAAAATTTTATCTCTAGCTTTCAATTAATGTCTATTTTATAATTATTCTTCACGATTCATTTTAATTATTTCATTTACAAAATTATCTGTCTTAAAAATTATTTTTCATCTTTCTTTTTTAAATTTTATTTTATAAGGTACTTTTTTAAAATTATTCAGATTATTTTATTTATTTATCGTTATAATATATTATTCATTTATTAGATTATTTATTGTAAAATAAAATATTGAAAGATTTCATTTACATATTTTTATATTTTGTATGAAAGTATAAAATATTAAAAAAGTAAAAAATAAAAAAAATTATTTTTTATTAATAAAATAATAGAAATAGTATAAATAATAATAATAAAATAATAAGAATAGTAATATATAATAATACAAAAAACCTTTTTACTTTTTTTCTTACCCAGAAGAGAAATATCGAACGCGTTAATTACTGGCATAAAAAAACTCTTTATTTTTGCCTGAGCTTAAAATAAACAAGCTTGCCATTGTCTTGAAAGAGGAAAATGTATCAAGATCAGAGTATGGATTTTCTGATCAATTAGTAGTTAAAGCCAGACGAAGTGTGTGTCGTTCGAGGTTAAACTTTCCCCGAGTAAAGTTACGTCGTCCACGATTTGTTAAGCCAAAACCATCGATATCTCATCGATTATTCGCTTTTACAAAACCATTTCTTCAACGTTAATTGAGACGCCACAATAAGCGGCTATTTTATTGTTATAAATAAAGTGTCACGTTTCTTTAATCGCTATAATAAATTGGATTAAAAATGAAATGAAAACGTTTATATTATTTAATTATAGTAAAAAAAAATTGCAATCTAATTTTAATTGCATTTCCTTTTAAATTTATTTTAATCTAATTTTAATTCACTTTTAAATCAATTTTAATTCAATTTCATTTTATTTTAATTCTAATTAGATTTTAATTTCAAATGAATTTTTAAAATTTTATTATAATTTTCAATTTTAAATCAATTTTAATTCAATTTCATTTGATTCGAATTTTATTTTGTTTCAATTCAAATCCAATTTTAATTTCAATTCAATTTTTCTTAATTTTATTCTAATTTCTATTTAAATCAAATTTTTGTTTAATTTTCTCTGCATTCTTATCTAATTTTAATTCGAATTCAATTCAATTTTAATGTTAATACAATTTAAATTTAATTTTATTATAATTTTAATTCATTTTCAAAACCACTTTCAATTCAATTGTAGTTTATCTTTAATTTAAATTCAATTATAATCTAATTTTAATTTTAATTCTATTTAATATTATATTTCAATTCCACTTAATTTTCACTCTATACCGTTTAATTTTTTCAATTCAATTTTAAACCAATTTCATTTATATAAAATTTGTAATTCAATTTTATTGTTATTAAATTTTAACCTAACTTCAATTTGATTTAATTTTAGTTTGATTTTCAGGGAATTGATTAATCTTTATTTGAATTCAATTTAATTTTAATTTAAATACAATTGTATTTCATTTTAATTTCAATTTTAACTTAATTTTAACTTTATTCTAATTTTAATTAATTTCTAAGTAAATTTCAATTCAATTGTAATTAATTTTTAATTTGAATTCGATAAAATTTTATCTTCAAATTCGATTTCATTTTAACTCAATTCCATCTAATTTATTTGTAATTTAATTTTAATTCACTTTTAGTCTAAATTCAAATTAACTTAAATGGATTTTACTGTAATAATAGTACAATTGTAATTTTATTTTATTTTTTATTTAATTTAATTGGAATTTTAATTTAAATTAATTTTTAGTTACTTATAGAGTTATAGAATTTGTAGAAATTGTGAAAAGAAAATTAAATAATTAATAATAGAAATTCCTAAAATTCTAAAATTGAATTAAAATGAAAATTGAATTGAATTTAAACTAAAATTGAATTGAATTAAAGTTAAATTAAATGGGATTCAATTTAATTTCAGCCTAAATGCAATTTAAATTCAAATTGAATTGCATTAAAATTGAATTGAATTAAGATAAAACGTATTTTGAATTCGAATTTAAATTAAAAGGGTTTAAATTTAATTTCAGCCTGAATTGAATTTAAATTAAATGAGATTCAATTTAATTTTAGCCTGAATTGAATTTAAATTAAATTCTAATTAAGAATGAATTGAATTCAAACTAAAATTAAATTAAATTGAAATTTAAATCAAATGAGATTCAATTTAATTTTAGCCTGAATGTAATTAAAATTAAATTCTAATTAAGATTTAATTCAATTCAGACTGAAATTAAATTGAATTCAAATTTAAATTAAATAATATTCAATTTAAATTGAGTCTGAATTCAATTCAAATTATAATTTAATTGAATTAAAATTAAGATTGAATTGAATTAAAATTAAAATTGAATTGAATTAAAATTAAAATTGAATTGAATTTAAATTAAAATAAAAATATTTAAAAATAATTTTAATGTAGGTAATCTAATTTTAATTTAAATTTGAAGGTCGAGAGGGGGGAAGGGATTATTTTTTTACAAATACTGCAATATTAATTCCATTGTAGAAACACCTTAAAATTTGCGATAAAGAAGAAGGGGAGGAATAATCCCACGATTCTCTGAACATTATTTTATAGCAAATAGTTACAAAAGTGATTTAAAAATTTAATAACATTAATCTAGTTGTAGAATCACCATAAAAAGGGAAAGAACCTTTTCTTAATGGTACCTCTACAATAGACCAACATTTATCCCACTGTGGAAACACGCTAAAAAAAGCAAAAACAAGAGACACAATTTATTCTTTTTTTTAATGCGGTTTTCCCTTCTCCAAAATTCAATTTCGACCTCTTTATAAGATAAAAGTTAAAAGAAACATTTGTTAAATGAATAAAATACCAAGAGGAGAGAGTTGTATACAACAAATCGAGATGAGAAATTCGTTATAGGGACACAAAATGTTTCAGAAAAGTTTTATTTAGTTGGCACTTGGATAAAAAGAGGGATGTCTCTCTAGATTTTTTTTTGTTTCTTTTGTTTTTTCTGTTGACGAAGGACAAGTGTTTTTTTTGGGGTAAGCGAAAAACGTGCTATTTACAGTTCGCGCAACTCAGTTTGAAAGCGGTTCCAAACAATCCATCGGGATGCAACAGTGCGGTCAAAATATCTGATTCAGACGTGGTAAGGTCTCCTCTCTCGCGGATTTTGGCCGCTTGCCATTGAGCGCTCTATCTACGTAATTATTTTTATGTCGTTCCAGTGAAATAAAAAAAAAAAAAAAAAAATCGCCTTTCCCATTCTACCTTTGCGCCTATCATTCTTCGTCAACTGACAAGGCTTCTTTTGCAATTTCAAATAGAAAATATATTTCCAGTTCACCGCAAACAGGGAAAATTGCATTTCATCAGATTGTTTAAATCATTTAGAGACAATTTCTGGTTTTTTTTGTATATATAAATTTTCTTTCTCTATTTGATTCCTTTTCTTTTTTTTGTACTTGTGATCAAGTATCTTTTGCATTTTTACCAATCGATGCTCACGGGGCGCGCTCAACGAAGGTAAGAAATTGAAACGGAATACATTAGGGTCGTGTTTCCATTTCAAAGTTGATGTAATAAAACCTTATCAAAATTTCATTTCTTTTTTCGCATAAAAAATAAATCAAGTTACTGATTTTTTTTCTGCTCTTGTCACGTTTATTTAATTCAAATTCTTTTGTTAACTGAAGAAGTTGTCGACTTTTTTTTTCTTTTTGCTTATCACTTTCATTTTGTTCATTTCTTTCGAGTGATTTCAATAAGGAAATAACATTTCGAATTACTTTCTGCCTTTCTCACTCTATTACATCAAATACATGAGACAGTGTAAAAAATATTATTATTCAAGTTATTATGTTTATAAATATTCAATTGACAACATTAATTTTGTATTATATTAATTTATTTTTTTATTATTTATTTTATTTATTTATACTTGTTTTTGTTTATTATTTATGCTAATATTAATGTTAATAAGGTAACTATTAGCATTAATTTTAATTTACAACAAAAGATAAAGTATATTAGCAGAAAAAAAATGTAGTAAAAATGCTACTAAAAAATTAAGGAAATTTACAATAACAAAATTTTATGTAACTGCTACAAAAGGAAATTTAATAAATTTATAAAAATTTACAATACAGTTTAGTTATTAATTTAAATAATTTTTATTTTATTTTATTACAATATATTATTTATTTTTATTTATTATTTTATTGACTGTTTTATGTTTTATTTATTATTTTATTTACTCTTTTATTTTTTATTTATTTATTTATTCATAAACTTCATTATATCAACTATTTTATTTTCTCATTTTCTTGAAATATTTTGAAACCAAAAATGAAGAATGTAAAATGTCAAACATTTAAATATTAGAAAAGTAAAATGTTCATTAATTTTTTGATATAAAATAATAATTTTTTTTTCAACTTTTTTTTTTCATTGTAAACTATATACAAAGAGTAACTCTGACGTTTGCGGTTTTCGATACGCTTCAGTTATCTCGCTAAGTGCCTTTTTCATAGGTCGAAACTCTCTCTCGAACCTTTTTTTGTAGTTTCACTTTTTTTTCTCTCCCTGGTTATCTCGTTTTCGCACTTTTGTCTAAAATCGACGACCAGGAAAGGCAAGTTTCAGATTGCTCACGTTACACATCATCTCCCTCTAGTTTCTTTTCAATTCTATTATTTCTTTTTCTTTGAAAATTCATTTTTTAAAAATTACAATCAAATGAATTATTTACTATTAATAAATATAAATTTTTGTTTTATTTTTAACGCTATTGATTAGTATTTTCCAATTCTTTTTCAAACTCATTTCTTCTATATTTTATTATTGACTTTTTAATTTTTGACAATTTTTTATTAGAATTTTCGTTACATTAGTATAAGTAGTATAAGAATTAAGTAGTAATGATCAATTTTAGTCAGACATTTTTTTATAATTCTAATTATAATATTTTATAATTCTAAGTAGTAAAGGTTAATTTTAGTAGTGAAAAAGTATTTTGGTCAGACAAAATGTATCCAAACTTTAAGTTGAACTGATATAAGTAGTAAAATACAGATTTAGTCAGCCGAATTGAGTAGTAAATGGTCAATTTTTGTCCGACAAATTTTTGTCAATTAGAGTGTAAGTAGTAAATGGTCAATTTTTATTAGCAAAAAAATTATAATCGCAAAATAAGTAGTAAAGGTCAATTTCAGTCAAACATATTTTTTGTATTTGGAACGTAAGTAATAATAATAATAAAAATAATAAACAAAATTAATATATTAGACAGTTTCTCAGAAGATAATTTCAATTTTATCCAAATTATATAGACAGTAAAAGAAAAAATTCTCCGAGAAAGTAATAATAAGTAATTTTGGAAATTCAAAGAAAATTTATCACCAAGGAACTCATAATTACGAAAATTTTCCAAATTGCCATAAAATATAAGAACAAAACAATTATTTTTGAAAATAAAAGAAACTTCTTCATTCGTTTTATACAGAATTTCATTTTAAACGTTATTGCAAAATAGTTTCTAACCATCAAAGTTCTAAGTGTTCGAAACTCGAAATTATCAACTGAATTCCCTTGGCATTTAGTTTGAAAAGCTATTTTGATTCCTTGAAAACCTTCTCTCTCTCTCTCTTTCTCTCATTTACTCGTTTTCTTCGCAAATCTTCTTGAAATATTCACAGAAAAGAATTTTTTAAAAAAAAAAGAAAGAAAAAAACAATGAAACTTATTTTCCAGAAATTGAAATAAAAATGAAAAAATTATTTGTTATTAATAAATTGTTTCATTGCAAGTGCGCTTGGTTTATCTCAAAAACTTGGGGAGAGGTATTAAAGAGAGAAAAAGAGGGGGTGTGGGAGGGGGGGTCGAATGAATGCAATTACGATATATACCACTGTCCGAATGTTCGCGGTAATAGAAGATTTTTCACGACGCACTTTATTTTATCTAAGGCATTATATATGCAGATGCAGAGCGTAATTCTTGCCAAGGAGCTTTACTGAATAAAGCCTCTGGATAATAATTTCGAGAATAAAGTACTAAAGGAGGCAGTTCGTACATTAATGTATGCAGGACGACGTAAGTTGCTCATTTGCATTGCGATGTCGTTGCTTTGCTGTTTAAAGGAAAAAAAATAATACTCCCACATCAGCTTTTTCAATTTTCGATAAACGGAATATAATACAAGTTTATTTTTTTATCGAATCAAAAAATACATGCATTTATTTCCATTCTGTATATAAATATTAATATCTCTTTATCTATACATTAGGATATTTATTATTGTTTATCTATTTATTAATATTTTATTTTTTTTATCTATTTATAAATATATATTTATTATTGTTCATCTGTATTTATTAATATATTTATTACTAATAATTGTAAAAAGTAATTTATTTGTTTATTAATTAATTTATTTATTTGTTATTTTTAAATTTTGATAAATTTTAAAAATTTTTTAAAATTTATTATATCTTTTTTTTAAAGATTAACAGGCAAAATTTTATTGTAATTTATTTAATCGATAATTAAATTTACAAAAAGTTATTTAAATAACATTAAAATTATTAATTTCATTTGTTCAAGAGGGACTTTTGCTTGGAGAAATTCTCTTCTCCATTTACCGTCACTTAGAAATTATATTAAAAAAAAAAGAAGAAGAATAGTAAACTTTTCGAGATTAGTTTACGCGAAATTTATTAAGTTAATTTTAAAAGAGTTTTTCGAAAAGTTGAGAGTCGAGAAAGAATTTTCAAGGATTAAGCTGTTTATCGGTGTTTAGAGTAAATACAAGATGGCGCGTTGACAATGACCCTTCCCACTTTTCATCTTTATCGCTGCAAAACTTTTAATTAGTCTTCACGGCGGAAGGAAAAGCGGGTTGTGTTCATTACAAGTTTTAGTTGGAATATCATAATCATTTATTAGTTTACCCCCTTCATCTCTAATATAAACCAACAATTGTTCCCGAGGAAATGGGAATTTTTTTTTAAACTTTTTTATTTCACACGAAATTTGCTTTTATGAGTTTTCTTTATTTTTTTATTTGATAAAATAATTTTTGAAATAAAATTACAATGGAGGAAATTGAATTCAAATTTGGAAAGAAAAGTTGGAAAAAAGAATTTTAATTCGTAAAATAAGTAGTATAGACCGATTTCAGTCAGACATTCTTTTTTGTAATTATAGATCTTGTCAGACCAGTTAAGTAGTAATGGTCAATAATAATCGGACATTTTTTTTAATTGAAGCGTAAGTAGTAATGGTCAATTTTTAGTCGGAAAAAATTGTAATTGCAAAATAAGTAGTAAAATACAATTTTAGTCAGACATTTTTTGTACTTCGAACGTAAGTAGTTCAATTTTATTCGGTAAAATTTTGAATAATTTCATTAGGAATAACAAAGGTCGGTTTAAGTAGTAAAAAAGTATTTCAGTCAGACATAATTTGAAAATAAATTATTGAAAGATAATTTCCAAAAGAATTTCTAAAAGAAGTCTAGAAAAAAGAAAAAGAAAAACAGAATTAAATTTAAACGATTTGAATTATAAGAAATAAATCGTTGAGAATGAACTTTTGTAAATTGCAATCGGTGTATTTTCAAGGTTTGAAAATTCGAGAAACGTAATTCTTGGGTCAATATAAGAAGGGGGAGGTTGTCGAATGAGTCGAGAGACTCCTTATTGGCGGTATAAGGTTCTTTTTTTCTTCTCTCTTTTTTTCTTTTGCAGGAAACGAAGCCTTGGGAGAATGAGAAGGTTCATTGTAGGCAATAAATTTATCCCAGGCTCAAGCGTTACTCCTGGGTCTATTTCGTAGCAAGGTGAAGGAAAAATATTGCCGGCTTGCTGCTGATATAGAACGTTTAGATCTCACGGCCGAATCACTCTGGGGACTTTAACCTTATTCGCAGGATTCCCTTTTACATTTACCCCCTGGTGAGTTTCTAAAACGTACACGATTATGTCAAGTAACTGGTTCAATAAACCAATTATTTTTCCTTCAAACTCTGTGAATGATTGGAAAAACATTTAGACTCATTCCCTATACTTTTATTTTTATATTTTATTTTTAATTCTCTTAAATTAAATTCTTAATTTTATTAATGAATCTTAATGCTAAATTAATATTTTAATTGAAATGCAAATTATTAAAAACATAGTCAGGGTTGGACCACCTTTTGAACTTTTTCAATTTTTATTTTCATTACATACAAATTATTAAAATTACGACTAAAAATTCAAATTTTATTTCCAATACACAGTAAAACGTGAGGTGTTAAAATAACAACAGAATGGATTAAAATAATCTGCAACAGTTTAATCTCTCTAGGATTAAATTAACACCAGAAAGGATTAAAATAATCTATTTTTGGTGTTATTATTAACTATGAATGAAATTTTACTTTAAATAAAACACCAAATTCATCGATTTGTAAACATTCAACAAATTCAGCTTCTCCAGGGAGAATAGTAAATTAGTAAGTTAATTACTAACTTAGTTACTAACTTACTAACTAACACAGTAACATAGTTACTAAATTCAATTGAGTTAAAAAATTAAAAAAAATTCTCGTCAAAATTTCAATTCTCTTTATAAATAATAAAATTCTTCTCTGCACTGAAAAAAAATGTATTTGATTCAAATAACCGATTAATTGACTATTATCAATTAAATATTTAAATTAAATCAAATAATATTTATTGGAGTCAATTAAATGGTATTTGCTTTAAATACTGAATTTATTGGTTCAAATACCATTTAATTGACTCAAATAAATATTATTTGATTCAAGTAAATATTTAATTGATAATAGTCAAGTAATCGGTTATTTAAATTAAATAAATTTTTTATCAGTGTGATATTCAATTATTTTACAAAATTTTAATGAAATTCTTGTCAAAATTTTAATTATTTTCAAAAGTTTTCTAAAATTCCATGATTTTCAATATCTACTATTTCAATCAAATTTTCCAAAAGAATTTCATTATTAAAAAAAATTTAAATAAAATTCTACGCAAACATTCAATTATTTTTATTAATAATAAAATTTTTTACAGGAATTCAATTATTTACAAATTTTTTTATAAATTTCTATGCAAAAATTCAATTATTTTCATAAATAATAACATTTTTACAGGGATTCAATTATTTTTTTAAATACTAAAATTCTTTTAGGAATTCAATTATTTCCATAAATAATAAAACTCATTGCAGAATTTCAATTATTTTTAATGCAATTTTAAACGAATTCCTTGAAAAATGTCAGAATTCTTAAAAATTTTAAAATTCGTCCAAAGAATTTAATGATTTAAAAAATTTGTTTATAACATTTTTTATGATAATTTAATTTCAAGAAACATGAAATTAATAAATTACTTATTTTTGTATTTAAATAATTGAATTCTCGTAGAATTTACTAATAAAGATGGTTTTAAATATGAATTTCAGTTAAAATTTTAGATTATAATTAAATATTAAAAGCATTATAACGTGCGTTTTTAGAAATAATTAAATTTTAAAAAAGTTTCAAATTAAAATCTATAAAATTCTTAATTTTTCATATTTTTGACTAAAAATTCTGTAGAATTAATTCTTTTTAAAAGTTTAATAGGATTTTTATTGAAATTATTTCAAGTTTTTATTTTTCAATATATATTTAATTAATTGCATAATTTACGAATAATTGAAATTTTGTAAAATTGAATTGTAAATGAATAAATTTGAAAATTCTCAAAGAACTTTTTAAAAAATTATTAAAAATAATGGATTTATTGAAAAATTTTAGTTAAAACACTAGAAAAAAAAATTTAATTTTAGAGAAGTTACAAATTATTGCAGAAATTCAATTATTTTCAAGAGTAATAAAATTTTTCTTAAGGATTCAATTTTTTTTACTAATAATAAAAGTCATCGCTGCATTTCAATTTTTTTTCATACAATTATAATTGAATTCCTTGAAAAGAGTAATTGTGTTCATGAAAGTTTTAATAAAATTCGACAAAAGAATTCAATTACTTAAAAATTTGTTACTAAATTTCTTTATGAGAATTAAATTTTGAGAAACATTCAATGATTCAATAAATTATTTACTTTTGCATTTAAATAATTAAATTCTTGTAGAATTTTCTAATAAAAATTGATTTTCATTTCGTAAAAATGAATTTCAGTTAAAATTTTAGATTATAATTGAATATTAAAAGCAATATAGCGTGAATTATTAGAAATAATTGAATTTTGAAATTAATTTTTTTGAAAAAGTTTAATTAAATTTTTTTTATATTATTTGAAGTTTTTATTTTCTAAAATCCATTTAATTAAAGAATTTAGGAATAATTGAAAATTCGTGAAATTGAATATTGTAAACAAATGGATTTAAAAATTGCCAAAGAACTTTTTCGAAAATTATTAAAAATAATAGATATAAAGTAAAATTGTAGTTCAAATTTTTTGAAAATAATAATTGAATTGAAGTAATGAAAATAATTTTGAAGAAGTATAACATTCTTATAATATAAAATAATGATTTTATTACTTGGTCATCTTTAATTATTAATAAATATGAAGAAATCGATGACTCCGAGTCGAAAACTCGGAGTTATCGATATCTTCATGTTTTATAGTTATAAAAAAATTCAATAAACTAAAATTTCATTCATTGTAAAAAATAACACCAAAATTGATTATTTTTATCTTTTTTGGTATTAATTTAAGCTGCAACACTTTTTAATACCTCACGATTTACTGTGAAAAATTTCAAAAAAGTATAAACTAAAAAATTTTTAATGCTTCTATTAACAAATAATAACAATAGTAATAACAACAAGAAGAAGAAAAATCAGAAAATTTTAATATTAAAATTTTCTGAAACAAATGTTGACTATTATCGTGTTTATTTCCGTCCATAAACTCAAGTAATTTGCTAACGATATTAAAATGCAACCGAGCATTCAACTGGGAATATTTAAATTTGTAAATGCTGTGTCTTTAATGAATCTCGGCATAAAAACAAGTAAAATAGAAATAACTGAAATGTATTCTATTCATCGAGTTATATTTTTCAGTTTAATTAACGAAAAATGCACACTATTGTAAAAGTGGATACTTAACGAGCTCTTCTCAAATGAATGAAAATTGTGCATCAATTTCAATTTCTCGCGATGAAGAAATTATATATGCCCTTCTTTTGTTTTGTTTTGTTATTTCTTTTTTTTCTACCTTCTTTTTTGCTTTTCATTCATTTTCCTCTTATTTGTAATTAAAAATTACAAAAAAAAATATATTTTCTATCAAATATTATTAATAATGGAAAACTGTAAATTATTATTTAATGCTCTTTGCGAAACAAAAAGAAAATGCAAAAGAAAAAAATAGAAATAGTAAAATAACAGAAAATAATAATATAAATTTGATTTATTTTCAGTTTAAATTAAAAATTTTTAATTTTTCTTCAGTAATTCATTAATTATCAGATCAGTATGAAATTATATATCCCAATTTCATAGCAAAAAGAAAAAAAAATTTATTGAGCTATTCAATTAATTATGTCAGCCAATAATTTTACAAATTTTCAATCTTTATTTCTTAAATCAATTGAAATTACTATCGAAATATAGGAAGAATATAGGAAGAAATAATTCTGAAATTGCTCTGATGGAAAAATTATTGAAACTATTGTTAAATATTTAAAGTGATTGAAAACTATTGGTTGGGAAAAAAATTAAATAATCGATTATTTTAAAAATTAAAACACAATAGCAGTGAAATGTAATTTAAATTTTGATATAACCTCTAAATTAAAATTCGTTCAAATAATAATTTCTAACTCAATTAGTAAATTTTCCCTTAGGCAATTTAACACCTTTATTTAATTAATTGAAATATATTTATTTTCTGCAGTAATTAAATTTAAATATTTATTTTCTGCAATTAATTCGATTTCTATATTTAATTAACTGAAATAAATCTAATCACTGCATTTAATAATTTTAATAAATTTAATATTTGCATTTAATTAACAGAAACAAGTGGTAATTAGTTTATTGAATAAATTAATTTGTTAGAAAATAATAATTATTTGATGATAATAAATGTTTCTATGATAATTGTCAAAAAGTCCACATTTGAAAATTAATTGTAATTTGTGTCTTTAAAATTTTGAATTAATTAGATTCATAATTTAAAAAAAAGACGACTTTTGATTAGTGATGTAAGTGCAAAAAAGGAAAAAAATTGAAAAAAAATTTGTCAATTTCAGTGAGAGAAAAAATGAAAAAGATTCTTTTAATCAAGTTGAGAGATAGAGAAAGACTTTTGGTCAACGTACAAAATTAACAGTAGTAGTTGTAGTGTTTTTTTTTTATTATTCCATTCTTTCTCTTTTTTGTCAGACGTTTGTGAACTCTTCTTTAGCAATGGTGCGTTTTTTCCTATTAAAAAAGTGAGGAGAAAAAACTACAAAAAAAAAAGAAAGAAAGAAAGACAAAGAAAAAAAAAACTGCAAACGCCACCGTTAATAATGGTTGCCGCAATTCTATTGTTTCACAGCTTAGCTCGTCTTTGTGCTGTGGCGGGGTCTAGGCCTCAGGATAAACTGGTCCACGGCTTGTGTTAAAATATGGGGATATCACAGAAACGGATACGTATTTTCTCTAGCCGTGCGAATAAAAACGTTGAATACAAGAGATTTTCGTTTCACTCGAAAAACTAAAGAGAGTGTGAAAACGTTCGACCGAAAACGAATACTTCATATACATATATATATAGAGAGAGAGTACAAGAGGCAAAAACCCCCTGTAATGAGAGTGTGAGTTGAATAAATAAAAAAAAATCATGTAAAAAAGAATTAAACTCCTCTTTCGATCTTTTTATGTTTCAGTCACAATCTAAACCTTCAGAACCTTCCCCTTCCTGTTAAAAAACAAAAAAAAACTCTTCTCTCACAGCAAAACAATAAATTGAGAAAAATTCTTCTTCGTTAGTAATAATTTAATCACCCTTCATTGGAATGTATTTACAATCAATTTTTTATTTCGCCTCCTTAAGAATATTCACAACTGCGGGGAAAAATCATTAAAATAACGATTGCAATTAAGATGAAAATTTCATATTTGACAAGTATCATTTTAGAGACAGTGGAACAAAAAAAGTTCATTTAGTAAATCTGCGCCTCTAACTATTTGTCTATTTTGCATTTTTTTGCATTAAAATAATTAAATTAAATTATTAAATGTAAATAATCAATCATTAAATGTAAAATATCAATAAAAGGTTATTTTTATCATAAAAGTTATAATACATATGAAAAATATAAATTTAAGATTTTTTTTGTATTTTTAGATCAATTGAATCTAGTTTCTAATTATTCAGATACCAGCATAGAAACATTGAATTTCCTAGAAGACGTAATAATTAAACGAAAATATATTTATTAATTGCAAAATAAGTAGTAATTGTTAATTTTAGTCAGACATTAACTATATTAAACTTCATATTCTTTCATTCATTCTGTCCGCAGTTCAAAGTTAGTTTTCTTAAAATATTGTTTGGCAAATCGAAAATGTGCAGGTATTTTTTCATGATTCATAATAAATTATTACTAGAAATTAGAAAATTTAAAAGAAAAATGATGATTATCAAATGAAAAATATACTTATTTTGTTTATTATATGCTTTTTTTTCTATAAAAAATTTTCTTCAACTAATATAAATTATGCAAATTTTTCTCATTACATATTTCCGTTTAATAATATTTTTGTAGAAAATTTTCAATTTTTATCACGAAATAATTTACATCATTTCTATTTCTTAATTACAATTGTTTAATAAAATTCAAAGTTTTTTTAGAAATAAAGCAAAATAATTTTTATAAATTCTGTTTGTCAATTACAAATTTTAATTAAAAATGGAAATTTTTTAATTTTTAGAAAATAACATTAATAATTTCTTTTTTAAATGAATATTTAATTATTATTATTTTTTCCAAACGAATTAAGATTTTCAAAAATCTCAAATTCAAACCTTTTTGAAATTAAATAACTTTAAAAATATTTGTTATAAAACATGAAGATATCGATTGCTCCGAGTCGAAGACACGGAGTGATCGATTTCTTCATTTTTTATAATGAATTAAAAATTTTTAAGAGATAAAATAATTATTTTTATATTATAAGAATATTGTTACTGTAACTTCTTAAAAATTATTTTTATATGCAATTATTATCTAAAATTTTAACAAAAATACATTTTTAAATTAATTTTTATATGAAATTCTACGAGAATTCCATTATTTTAATACAAAAGTAAATTATTTATTAAATAATTGAATGTTTCTTAAAATTAAATTTTTCTAAAGAATTTTATTAAAAAATTTTTAAAATGATTAAATTCTTTTGACAAATTTTAATAAAAAATTTTTAGAATAGTTACATTTTTCAAGGAATTTGATGAAAATTGTATTAAAAATAATTAAAATTCTGCAATGAGTTTTATTATTTATGAAAATAACTGAATTATTGAGAAGAAACTTATAAAAAATTTGAACATAATTGAATTTTGTGATAAGAATTTTATTACTTTTGAAAATAATTGAATTTCTGCAATCATTTGTAACTTCTTTAAAATTCAATTTTTTTTAGAGTTTTTAACTAAATTTCTTCTATAAATTCATTATTTTTAATAATTAATTAAATATATATTGAAAAATTTTTAAATTGGTTTAATTTTGAAATATTTAAGTAAAATTATTCATTAAATAATTTATTTATTTTATGATAGTTGTTCAAGATTTAAATTATGTATAAAAATAAATTTTTATCAGAAATTGAAAAAATTGAAAGTTTTGTATTTATATTTATATTTATATTGTATTATTTATATTATTATTTAAATATTAAAACTATAAATTCTAATTTATATTTTATTTTTATAAAAAGAAATTAAATTACAAATTTTTACGTTTTATTATTTTTAAAATTGCTAATTTAATTTAAAAGAGAAAGTGAGAAGCCAGCCGCGCGCGAATTGTTGCTAGCTTTTTATAATTGTAATGTGAGTAGAAAAACAGCGTACAGAAAACTAACGTAAGTAGGAAAGATTAATTTTAGTCTGACATTTTTTATAATTTAAATTTAAGTAGTAATTGTCAATTTAAATTGGACAATTTTTTATAAAAAAAGGAACTAATTTAGTACCAATTTTGGAATTAAATCGTCATTTGGTTCTATTTTAATACCGAAAATCAGCTCTAATTTAGAACCTTTTATTTATAGTATACGTAACAAAAATCAGTTCTAGTAGTAAAAAAAATATTTTGGTCAGACGTAATATAATCAAAATTCAAGAAAAAACTATATAAGAAGTAAAATGCATATTAAGTCATCAGAATTAAGTAGTTACGGTCCATTTTAGTCGGACAAATTTGTTATAATTTTATTGTAAATTGCAATAGTCAACTTTAATAGTAAAAAGTATTTTTTTCAAACACAAAAAACTGAAACTTCAAGTTCCACGGATATAAGTAGTAAAATATAGATTTCGTCAGACGAAATAAGTAGTAAAGGTCAATTTTAGTCAGACATATTGTTTACAATTTTATTCTAAGTAGTAAATGTGAGTTTTAGTAGTAAAAAAGTATTTTGGTCAGACATAATGTAACCAAACTTCAAGTTTACCTGTTATAAGTGATAATAAACAGATTTAGTCAGCCGAATTAAGTAGTAATGGTAAATTTTAGACAGACAAGTTTTTTTATAATTTTATTCTAAGAAGCAAAGGTTTACTAAGTAGTATTGATTAAACTTTTATTATTCTCATAACCATCGAAGTAAAAAAGTGAAAAAAAATTATTCATTGAATTGAAATGTAATTAGTACCCAATATATTAAGTGCAGAGTGAAAATTGAAAATAATTGTTTCTTTAAAGTGCAGTTATTGGATTTTATTTAATTCTATATGCAAGTGGGCAATGTCTCATGCTTTATAACTCATTCCTTTCTCATCCGGCGAATACACTTATCTTACACAACTCATAAAACTCGTTATACAGGCAGTGTGTAGCTTGCGAGCAAATAGGGTAGAGCGGAGTAAGTGAGATCCCTTAAGCGGTGTATATCACGTCGAAAGAAGCACGCCTGGCACATGGAACAGGCATTTTTCTTTTCTCTAAACACGCCTCTTTTGTTGGTAAACGCGGCGCATAAAAAGATTCCTTGGTAAACATAACAAATTTTGGTTGAGAGTCTGAAAATCATTTATCATACTCGTAAAATTTAAGACAAAAATTGAAAAAAAACAATAATACGAAAGTGAAATGTTTTCATTTTACTTTAGTAATGTCCTTCCACTCTAAATTATACATTTATTATTATTATTTTCGACCTTGAAGCATAAGTTCCATTAATGTTCTGTCTGATTAAAAATGGTCTTTGACTACTGACACAGAATTCAAAAGTTAGTTTTATTTAAATATTGTTGTTTTTTATTGCTTGGAAAATAAGAACAAGAGAAAGAAATAATACAAAACGAAGGTTAAACTGTCTAAAAGAGATTTACAACTACTACTGATTTTAAATATAGGAGAACATAAGTCTGACTGTAACTGACATTTACTACTGGAAAGAATAAGACAAGAAAATTTAGTTTTTCTAATGAAAAAATTACAAGGAATAGGTATTGTCTGAATATGACGTTCTTTTACTACTTAATATATAAAAACGATTAAGAGTGTGAAAATTTACTGCTTGTATTTTAATTACAAAAATAAAATACCGATTGCAATTGATCTATACTACTTAAATTAAAAATTTAAAAATATGATGAATCGGAATTGTTCTCTACAACATATTATGTAACTTCAATTAAAATATTCAACTAATATGTATTGACCTTTACTACTTAAATTTTAATTATAAAATGTTACTTATTAAAATTTTCCTTTACTACTTATATTCTAAATATAAAAATATCTCCAATTAGAGCGTATCTTTACTACTTGTAACAAAACTTTAGTATATAAATGGTCTGACTAAAATTTACCTTTACTACTTGTATTGTAATCACAGAAAATATGGTCAACAAAAATTTATCTTTACTACTTAAATTGTTAAAAAATATTTTCTACGTATATTGATCTTTACACAGTAAAACGTGGGGTGTTAAAATAACACCAGAATGGATTAAAATAATCTGCAACAGTTTAATACCTCTAGGATTAAATTAACACCAGAAGGGATTAAAATAATCAATTTTGGTGTTATTTTTAACTATAAATGAAATTTTACTTTAAATAAAACAGCGAAGTCAACGATTTGTAAAAATTCAACGAATTTAGCTTCTCCAGGGAGAATAGTAAATTAGTAAGTTAGTTACTAACTCAGTTACAAACTTACTAACTTCTTAGTAACATAGTTACTTAATTCAATTGAGTTGAAAAATTTTAAAAAAATTCTCGTCAAAATTTCAATTCTCTTTATAAATAATAAAATTCTTCTCTGATATTCAATTATTTTACAAAATTTTAATCAAATTCTTATCAAAATTTCAATTATTTTCAAAAGATTTCTAAAATTCCATGATTTTCAATATTTACTATTTTAATCAAATTTTCCAAAAGAATTCCATTATTAAAAAAAATTTGAATAAAATTCTACGCAAACATTCAATTATTTTCATAAATAATAAAATTTTTTACAGGAATTAAATTATTTACAAATTTTTTTATAAATTTCTTCGCAATAATTCAATTATTTTCATAAATAATAACATTTTTACAGGTATTCAATTATTTTTTTAAATAATAAAATTCTTTTAGGAATTCAATTATTTCCATAAATAATAAAACTCATTGCAGAATTTCAATTATTTTTAATGCAATTTTAATCGAATTCCTCGAAAAATGTAATTATTCTTAAAAATTTCATTAAAATTTGTCCAAAGAATTTAATGATTTGAAAAATTTGTTGATAACATTTTTTATGAGAATTTAATTTCAAGAAACATGAAATTAATAAATTATTTATTGTTGTATTTAAATAATTGAATTCTCGTAGAATTTACTAATAAAAATGGTTTTAAAAATTAATTTCAATTAAAATTTTAGATTATAATTAAATATTAAAAGCATTATAACGTGGATTTTTAGAAATTATTAAATTTTAAAAAAGTTTCAAACTAAAGTCATTGAAATTCTTAATTTTTCATATTTTTGAAAAACAATTGTGTAGAATTACTTCTTTTTAAAAGTTTAATAGAATTTTTATTGAAATTATTTGAAATTTTTATTTCTTAATATATATTTAATTGCAGATTTTCCGAATAAAATTGAAATTTTGTAAAATTGAATTGTAAACGAATGAATTTGAAAATTCTCATAAAACTCATCGCAGCGTTTCACTTATTTCTCATACAATTATAATTGAATTGCTTGAAAAAAGTAATTATGTTCATGCAAGATTTAATAAGATTCGACAAAAGAATTCAATTATTTAACTAAAATTCTTTATGAGAATTGAAATTTGAGAAACATTTAATTATTCAATAAATTATTTACTTTTGCATTTAAATAATTAAATTCTTGTAGAATTTTCTAATAAAAATTGAATTTCATTTCATAAAAATGAATTTCAGTTTAAATTTTAGATTATAATTGAATATTAAGAGCAATAAAGCGTGAATTTTTAGAAATAATTGGATTTTGAAATTAATTTTTTTGAAAAAGTTTAATTGAATTTTCTTTTATATTATTTGAAGTTTTTATTTTCTAATACGTATTTAATTAAAGAATTTAGGAATAATTGAAAATTCGTGAAATTGAATATTGTAAAGTGTAAACAAATGGATTTGAAAATTGCCAAAGAACTTTTTCGAAAATTATTAAAAATAATTGATATAAAGTAAAATTGTAGTTAAAATTTTTTGAAAATAATAATTGAATTGAAATAATGAAAATAATTTTGAAGAAGTATAATATTCTTATAATATAAAATAATGATTTTATTACTTGGTCATCTTTAACAGCATGTGATTGTTGCAGAATTCAATGTTAATTTTTTCGACCACTTTTCCTTTAAAATATTAAATAAATTAAGCTAGTTTTTTGTGAATAACTCTAAAATATCATAAAGAAGGGCAGTGATGTGAAAAAGTTTTAATATTTTTAAAATTATTTATTAAAAAATAACTTTAAAATTATCAGTTCTCAAAATCACTTTTAATCAATTTCTCGTCTTTTCCGATTTCAAAGCATTTTTTTATCATTTATTTTAGAATTATTAAAACTTTTGCACATCACTGATCTTCTTTATTATATTTTAGAGTTATTTACAAAAAACTAGCTTAATTTATTTAATATTTTAAGAGAAAAGTGGTCGAAAAAATTAACATTGATTTCTGTAACAGTCACATGCTGTTAATTATTATAAAATATGAAGAAATCGATGACTCCGAGTCGAAGACTCGGAGTTATCGATATCTTTATGTTTTATAGTTATAAAAAAATTTAATAAACTAAAATTTCATTCATTGTAAAAAATAACACCAAAATTAATTATTTTAATCTTTTTTGTTGTTAATTTAATCTGCAACACTTTTTAATACCTTACGATTTACTGTGTTACTACTTATTTTGTTAATGCGAAAAATATTTTTTTTGATAAAAATATAATTCTACTTTCATCGACAATATTTTTCGCATTAACAAAATAATATTTCAAAATATAATAGAAAATAGAAAAGAGTGCTATAAAAATACTAAATATAAACATACTAATAATTTATAATAAAACAATAAAAATTGAATCACACAAAAAGAATTGATTTTTTACCCACAAAAAAAAAATTTGCAAATAAATTGAAAAGATTAGAAAAGATTTCCGTTGAATCGAAAAACGTGACAGGACGAATTCGTGAGTTTCGAGGACACGTTAGCACACAATATCTGCAATGTAGAAACAGTTGGCACAATTAAATTCAACCAACGCGCGGAAAGTTGGCCGGGAATTTTAGGGACGAAAGGGAAGAGAGAGAGAGAGAGAGAGAGAGAGGGGGGGGGGGAAGAGGTGCTCCCTTTTCTCACTGAGAATTGGAATTGGCCCCAGGCCAAAATTCAAGTGACAAACAAACGGAAACTTAAGGCTGTGTTCTCTCTCTCGAGAGCAAATGGTACGGTGGTTTTCATTCGTGGGGCAAAAGGATTGAAACTTGAAAGAAAATTGTAAAGGAGTAACTGGAAACGCTTTAAGTTAGAGAGGTTTATACGTTTTCCGCGCACGTTTTCTCTCACACTAACAATGCTAATTGACCGCGAAGTGACGCCACCTATCAAGTTACTTTTAACTCCTTTTGTAAATTGTAACCCCCCCCCCTTTTTCTAAATAGAGATTATAGAGTAGAAAGTGACCTTTTGATGGTTATACTGTGTGATTTAAAGAAATTGGTGGCAGTGAAATTGATCTTTACTACTTATATTGTAATTGGAAAAATTTTGCTGGATTAATATTGATCTTTACTACTTATATTGTAATTGGAAAAATTTTGTTGGATTAATATTGATCTTTACTTATCTTAATCTTTTTTTTTACCTATCATTATCTTTTTATATTTTAGTTGTAAAAAATATGTCTCACTAAAATTGATTTATACTACTTAAATTGTAATTTAAAAATGTGTGCTGGCTTATTTACCTGTACAAGATTATATTTTACCTTTACTACTTAAATTCTGGTTGTAAAAAATATGTCCGACTAATGTTGATCTATACTGATAGTTTAATTAAGTTATTGAGTTTCTTTTTGAGTGTAATTTTAATTACAAAATACTTTTTACTTAAATGACCATTATTAAAAAAATATATTTGACTAAAATAGACATTTACTACTTGTTTTATACAATGAAAGAAATGTATTCTAAACGAGATTCTAAAAATTCTTTCCTATTCTCCATTTCTATTTCTTTTTCTATTTTAAAATTCTATTTTCATTCTTAAATTGATAAAAAAAAATTTTTAGAGAGTTCATTAATTTGTATACTCTTTAATTATTAATTAGTATTTATAAATTTTTAACAATATTATATATTTAGTATTAGTAATAATAATAATTATTAAATAATAAGTGTTAGTTTTCTTCTAAGCTTTTACAAATCATATGAAATCAATTTTAATTTAAAAATTTGGTAGCAAGACGAAGAAGAAGGTGTTTTCTTTATTTTTTTTTTTGCTACAAAAAGGAAGCGTGAAAATGAACGTTTAATGAAGCACGAGTCTTTTTCTCATTTGCCAGCGTATCCCTTGACTTTTTTCCCTGAGACATTTTAACAATTTCTTGTTCCGGTAGAAGTTGCTACTCGAAAGAATTGCAGCATCATCGAATTAAACGTCTCGCGTGTTCACGAAACTTGTCTCTAGTGAATTACACAGTGAACTAAAATTACCGTGGATAGTGTATGGTGTTTTTATTATAAGTGAGTGAAAGACTGACAGCGAAAGCAAGAGAAGGAGGAGACAGAGAGACAGAGGTGAGACAAAGAGGAAGAGAGAGGAGAGAAGGAAAGAGAAAGAAAGAGGAAGAAAGAAAAAGAAAAAGAAAAAGAAAGATAGAGACAGAGAGAAAAAAAATAGAGAGAGAGAGAAAGAGAGAGAGAGAGAGAGAGAGAGAGAGAGAGGGATACACTTTACTCGAAGCGTTATGAAGCAATTAGGAAGGCCGCCCGGTGAGGCACAGAAAACGCCTGGAACGAAAACACCTGTTTTGTGCTTTTCATCCACCTCGGCCATTTTCAACGTTAAAGAACTATATTATGAGACTGGGTTTCTCTCGCGAGCGATAACAAATTGTCGTTTCCTTTATTTTGTCACTCTTAATGATGCGCCATACAAAAGGTGACGTCCAAAAACGTTGAGTGTAATAAAAACATCATATTTTCACATTCCTGTCAATTATCATCTCAAAGTCATGAGAAAATCAAAATTAATTGTCTGGTTTATTAAATCATGTAACCATTACTTCTTACTTGAGATGATGACTAATATTTTTCAAATTCCTTTACCTTGTATTTTTTACTTTTACCTTAATTTCACTAAGTCTCAATAAATATTTTTTGCATTAACAAAATAAGAAGCAGGTCTAGTAGGAAACATTTCGTAACTACAACTTAAGTAGTAGAAACACAATTTTTGTCAGACATATTTTCTGGAATTACAATTGAAGTAGTAATTGTGAATTTTGGTCAGACAAAAGGTAATCAAACTTTAAGTCCCACAAGTATAAGTAGTGAAATTTAAATTTTGTCAGCCGAATTGTATAGAAGTTGCTGGGATTTTTGTTTTAGTAGTAAAAGTGTCTAGATTATGAAAATTTGATCAAAACATATTTTGCATTAACGAAACAAATAGTAAAAGTATAATTTTAGTAGAAAACGTTTCGTAATTACAACTTAAGTAGTAGAGATCAATTTTCGTCAGACATGTTTTCTGTAATTACAATTCAAGTAGTTTACTACTTATAAAAAAAAAATTTAAATTTTTTAGTAAATTTTAGTCAGACACGTTGTATACTAAAGTTATGTTACAAGTGATAAAGATACATTTTAATCAAACATATTTTTATAATTACAATATAAGTAGTAAAGGTAAATTTAAGTAGGAAATATTTTTAAAATAAAATTTAAGTAGTAAATGTCAATTTTAGTCGGACATTTTAATTAATTAAAAAATTAAATTATCTTTAGTAGTAGAGAACATTTTTGGTCAGTCATGTTTTTTGTTATTACACTATAAGTAATAACGTGTTATTTTAGTCAGTCAAATTTTTCTAAATTACATAAGAAAGATGGTAATAAATAATGAAGGTAGTAAAGCTTATTTTTAATCAGACATATTTTCCATAATTATAATATAAGTAGTATGGGTCAATGTAATTTATAATTACAAAATATACGTAGTATAGGTCAGTGTAATTTTTAATTACAATTTAAGTAGTAAAGGTCAGTATTACTCAGACATATTTTCTATAATTAAAATATGAGTAGTATAGATCATTATAATTATTATTTATAATTACAATATAAGTAGTCATGGTCAATTGTAGTCCGACCAGTTTAAAACTTTTTTCAATTTTTTCAATTTTTTTTCGTACGTATTGTCTTATTTAAAACAGTTTTTAAAAAACTATTAAAATTAAAAAAAGCAAACAATTCTTTTAAGTGTGCTTAATAAATAAAAATAATTTTTCTATATCCAAGAGATGCATTTTTAATTAAAAACGCTTTTTAAAATTTCATTTTTGTAAATAGCGTTATTCATATTCACTCAAAAACCTGTTTTTTTTATTGAAAAAAATTTGTTTTTCAAGCAAACTTCGTTAATAAAATATGTTATTTTTCGAAAAGATTTAAAAAATATATTTAATTTTTCTCTATATAAAGAGAAATATATTCCTAATTAAAAGAAAAATTTGCTAATAAGAAAAGCAGTTTTTAAATAATAAAATAATTCAAAAATTCCATTTATAATTGAAATGACCTTCTCTATCATCAGCTTTTATAAGCGAATAAAAATTTCAAAGGTTTGAATAACAAACGTTTAAATTAAAAATTTTACAAATACTTTTCATTTATAAAGCTTTTTATGTAGAATTAATTCATTTATTGTTTTTTTTTGTGAATTCTGCAAACAAAAACATAGTTTATTACAAATTCTTTTCATTTAATTTTATTGTTTCCTCATTTATATTGTAAAAAAAAATAGTATAAAAATTTTATTGACCAAATAATTCAGTTCAATTTTAAAACAAAAGAATAACAAAGAATTAACACATTATAAATTAGATACAGCTATGAGAAATTGGACATGAAATTGTATTGTTCAAAAAATATGTGGTCATAACTACCATTGCTTTTAACTTCTTTGGTATCTAATAATGGTTCTAATTATAATTCTAATTTTGTTCCATTAATCGTTCTCATAATGGTTCCAATAATGGTTCGAATAATGATAATACTATTAATTTGAAACTACAATAAATTCTAACTACTGTACCCATTCCCAACCACCATAGATTCCAACTATTATAAATCGCAACTACCATGAATTGAAATCACCATAATTAACAACTATCATAATTTACAACTACTGTAAATTACAACTGTCATAAATTTTAACAACAATCTCCATAAATAACATCAAGTGAAACAATAATTTTTTTACCCCCAAACAAATAAATCGTAACAAAACAGTAATTTAAAAAAAGTTCATTTTAAAGGAATTTGAATTTGAAAAGTGAAGAAAAAAAAACGAGCATCACACGACATAATATGAAAATGAAATTCAATTGTTAGAAAAGCACGTCGAAAAGATAATTTGTAACGTGCTACCATCTGGTAATTATGTATCCTTTGTCGCATACCATGAACTCGTTGATTTAACTCCAGGCCGCACAGTAAATGTGTATAGCTTGATCTATGATGCACCTGTGTTCTAAGACAAATTTAGGGACCATAACTTTTCCCAACCACAATCCTTGCTGAGAATATTAGTGTTAGTAATCTTAGTACAAGTTCCCCTCAAAACAATCAAATTTAGATTAAAGTAACTTTTCCTCCACAAAAGGAAAAACCATCAATAACAAAAGTTCGAAGAAAACAATATAATCGCGAAATACAATGACAATACTTTTTTCGACCCATGAAATCGTGGATTATTTTACAAATTATTATTTGATATTTCATTTTAAAAATTATAGTAGTATAGGTCAATTTTAGTAACACTTATTTTTCGTAACTATCTTGTAAGTAGAAGTAGTCATTTTTAATAGAACAGGTTTTTTGAAATTAAAATAAAATTTTTGAGTTTATTATAGACACACAGCACTTAGTTATAGTTTTTATAAGTAGTGAATGTTACTTTTAGTCAGACAAACAGAAATCTCTTTGCGTACTACAATTAACCAATAAGTTAATTTTAGAGACGCTAATTTTTTCCAATAACAATATAAATAGTAAATGTTATTTAGTTGTCATTTAGTCAGACAGTAGAAAAGATCGAATTGAGTCAACCATCTTTTGTAATTAGAACATAATTAGTAACAGTTAATTTCAATAGTACGTATTTTTCGTAATAAGGATCAATTTTAGTGAGAAAAATTTGGTAATTAAAATTTAAGTAGTAAGAGTCCATTTTTGTCAGACAGTTTGTGGGAAAACTGCATTAAATGCATTACAAATTCTAAAGTAGTAAGGATAAATTTTAATTAGGCTAATTTTTATAAATACTGTGTAAGTAGTAGCGGTCAATGATAATCAGACTTGTTTCTTATAATTACTATGTAAGTAGTAACGGTTATTTCTAGTCAGACATAATTTGTAATTTGAACGTTGTAACAATCAATTTTTGTTGCACAAAAAAATACGACAATAAATAATCAGACAAATAAATAAAATTATTATTTAATGTTTTATTTTAAAAATTACAATATAAGTAGTATAAGTCAATGTTCATCAGACTTATTTTTCGTAACCATTTGGTAAGTAGTAATATTTGACTATTAATCAGTCATTAGGATTTGAGTAGTAAAGATCAATTCTAATTTTTTATAACTACAATATAAGTAGTAAAGGTCAATTTCAGTCAGACATTTCGTATGGAAAAGCGTTATAAATGGCAGGCTTCACAGTGCCCCTAAAAAGTATTTTAGGGGAAGTAGGGAACTAAAAATTAAAAAATAGGGGACTTTTAGGGGACCATAAAAATTGGTTAAATAAAGATAAAAATATAATTAATTATTTGTACAGGGTTGACACAAAAATTTAACTTTATTTTTCCCTGACTTTTCCCTGATTTACAAATACAACTTTGAATTTTTCCCTGATCCTAAAAAATATTCTGATTCACTCTAAAAATTTTTAGATACTCAAAAAAATGTTTTATTTTTACTTACAAATTTCTGCAAAAGTAAAATTGTTCGAAAACATGAATAGTTTTATTTAAAATAAATATTTAATCATTTTTTTCCATTGGAATTAAGATGTTTATAAATTTTCAAATTGAACAACTCATAAGAATATTATTAGAAAACATAAAAGAAAAACATAAAGAAATGGATCACTCCGAGTCGAAGACTCGGAGTGATCCATTTCTTTATGTTTTATAATAATTGAAGATGACTGACTGAAAAAATCATTATTTTATTATTATAAGAATATTGTTACTGTAATTTCTTCATAATCATTTGTATCATTTTAATTCAATTAACATTTTCTAGAATTTTTAACTAAAATTCTACTTTAAATCAATAACATTAATTATTATTCAATTAAACTTAAAAAAAATTAATTCTACAGAATTGTTAGTTAAAAGTACAAAAAACAATAATTTAATTTTACGAGAAATCAATTATTTAAATACCAAAATAAATAATTTTGAATGTTTCTTAAAATTTAATTATTACGAAAAATTGTATTAAAAACTTTTGAAAATATTTAATTTCTTTTAAGGAATTTAATTAAAATTTTAATGAAATTTATTATATTAAAGAATTTTATAACAATTTTTGAAAATAATTGAAAACTTTTTAAAGAATTTTATTAAATTTTTTAACAAATAATTGAATTCCTGAGAAGAATTTAAATAATAATTTTTAAAAACAATTGAATTCATGAGAAGAATTTTATTAAAATTTTGGAAAATAATTGACTTCTTGAAAAGAATTTGAAAAAAAATTTTGACAATAATTTAATTCTTGAGAAGAATTTCCCAATCTATTTATAAAGATAATTTAATTCTTGACGAGAATTTTAAAAAAAATTTGAAAATAATTTAATTTCGGCAAAGTATTTTATTACTTTTCAAAAGAATTGAATTCTTGTGATGAATTTTGATATTTATCAAAATAATTGAATTTTGAAAAAGAATTTTCTTTAAATTCCTTAGAATAATTGACTTTATTGGAAGAATTTATGTGATTTTGTTGTTTATCAAGGTAAATAATTGAATTCTTTTGCAAAATTACTTGAAAATTTTTTAAAATAATTGATTTTCTGCGACGAATTAAATGTTATTTATGAAAATATTTGAATTATTGCAACGAATTTTATTGTTTTATTGAATAATTGAATGTTTCTTAAAATTAAATTCTTTCCTCAAGTTTTAATCAAATTTTTAATAATAATTGCATTTTTCAAGGAATTTATTTAAAATTGTATTAAAAATATTTGAAATTCTTCGATGAAAATAATTGAATTCGTAAATGAATTTTTATTATTAAAAAAAAAACTTTTAAAAATAATTGAAATGTTGCAAAGAATTTTATTTAAATTTTTGAAAATAATTGAATTTTTGGCGAAAAATTTTGCTATTTATAAAAATAATTGAATTCTTGACGAGATATTCATTAAAATTTATAAAAATAATTGAATTCGTGCAAAGTATTTTATTAAATTTTGTTTAAATAATTAAAATTTTGCCAAGGAAGATGTTAATTAAAATTTTTGACAATAATTGAATTCTTGAGAAGAATTTTGATATTTAACAAAATAATTGAATTAATTTTATGGGGAGAATTTTGTTGGTTATCAAGATAATTCCTGCGACGAATTAAAAAATATTTATGAAAATAATTTTCAAAACAAAAGTTTCCCATTGAAAGTGTCAACGGCACTTTGCTAAATTTGGTGTGAATTCAGCATTAAAAGATAAAAGAAAAAAATAGGGAAATTTAGGGGAAATTTTCAAAATAGAGTACGTTTAGGGGTTAAAAATTAAAAAAGGGGACTTTTAGGGAAATAGGGGACAGACTGTGAAGCCTGAAATGGTAAAAATTAATATTTATCGGGTTCATTTTTAATATTCGAATATAAGTAGTATAGGTCAATTCTAGTCAGAATTATTTTTCCTAACTATGTTTTAAGTAGAATAAATTTCATATAAATATAAAAATTTTTTTAATAAATTTGAAAACAATTTTGCCAAAATTAAAAAAAAAATGAAAAGAAATTGATTTTTTTACTTTTTTAGTTTATAAATAATAAAAAATCATTCTATTTTTTTCCATTACATCAAAGGAGGTATTGTAAAATGTTTCTTTTAATTTCTTCAAAAAAAAAGAACAAGTATCAATTTAATTCAGGTATTGACATATCATGAATTTACAATTAAAACAAAAATAAATTTATCAGAATTAATATCAATAATTAATAGCAAAAAATACATTGGAAATCGAATAATATATTTTCTTCTCTCTTAAAAATAGTATTTTAATTCATTTATTTTCAATTATAAATTAAAAGATTACAATCGCAAATTTTTATTGAAAAAATAATTTAAATATTGACATTATAATAATTAGGAATAATTGTTATAATTAAAGAGAGAAATTTCTATAACAATTTAAGCAATTAACAATATGTTGTTTCTGTTTCATTTTATTATTAAATTGATCACTACTTGAAATAATTACTGCCTTTAATTGAGTGTCTGACCAAATAACGTTCGTACTACTGAGAGACATGCAATACTGTGCACTCAACTATATATATTTAGATACATATATAGAGAAAGGGATAGAGAAAGAGAGAGAGAGAGAGCTTAAATTAATCACTAAAAATAATTCACATATTATTTCATACAACTTTATAATTCATTTTGTTAAGAAAAACGATATTATCGTTTATTAAATAAAAATCTAGGTGGTGGAAAATTTTTTTACTCACGCAGTAAAATATTCCTGAGTAAGTAAAAAATTATGAACAATTATCATTTATAATAATGTACAGCAGTTGGCATTTATTTTAATAGTTTTTGCTTTACTTTATTTGTTCTACTATTATTCGATTCTATCATATTGTGTTAACGAAAAAAGATTATAAAATTTTTTTGAAATAAATATTTGCTTAATGGACAGTTAATGGGTTTTTTTTATTTTTCATTTCTTTTATTTTCTATTTGAGAAATGGTGAATTATATTAAGAATGCTCCCTCTCTTTTTCAGTTTTGGTAAATTAGATATCATCCAACATTAAAACGTAGAGAGAACATAACTCAGAGGACGTGTATATCGTTCTAAGCATGCGAATTGAGAATAGTTCCGAATCCAGTTACTAACTAAGGCAACTTGGTATTGCAGCCAATGCTACTCGCGTATAGGTCTTAAGTATATTCTATAGGAGCCTTGCACAGTCGGGAATTTTGTTGGCCTCCATTAGAACTTATCGCACGTACATATCTGGTATTTAGTTTGAATGTCCGATAAGAAAAATTCTCTCAAGCCACGGATTCTTGATACAACCGTACATTGACTTTTAATCATATTTCCATACATTTATTATCTCTTCCATGTTTGCAAAAGGAAAGAAAAGAGGGAATTTACTTTCACAATATATTTTATCATAAAGAAAAATTTTTAACATAATAGGTAAAATAATATTAATAATAAATAATAAAAAAAGATAAATCATAAGTTAATAATATAAATATAAGAGGCATTCCATTTCAAAACGACCCCCTTCGTAAACAATTACCAATGTAAGACAATTTTTAAATGAATATTTCTTCCATTCTGTAGAACCAAATTACTTTTTATATTAGTGATTTCGAAAGTAGAATTTCTGAACTTTCTGATAATAAAAAAATATTTTTTTTTTAATAATTTAATTTAAATAGAAAATTGAGTTTAAAAGTTAAACTTTGAAAAATCTCAAAACACGTTACCTCCGATTTTAATAAAATTTATATCAAACGAAAGCTTGAATATTCTTCTTTTTATTTATCAAACGATAATAATGGACATTTCAGTAGATTTTGAGAAAATAATTAATTTTACAAACATTTCGAAGGTTATATTGAGAAAACCATTTATTAAGTATAGGGCGGCATTTGTTTTTCTCAATTTAAGCATAATAACCTTCTAAATGTCTGTAAAATTTAATTAATTAATTAAAATTTACTGAAATGTCCATTATTATCGTTTGATAAATAAAAAGAAGAATATTCAAGCTTTCGTTTGATATGAATTTTATTAAAATCGGAGGTAACGTCTTTTGAGATTTTTCAAAGTTTAACTTTTAAACTCAATTTTCTACTTAAATTAAATTATTAAAAAAATATATTTTTTATTATCAGAAAGTTCAGAAATTCTACTTTCGAAATCACTAATATAAAAAGTAATTTGGTTCTACAGAATGGAAGAAATATTCATTTAAAAATTGTCTTACATTGGCAATTGTTTACTAAGGGGGTAGTTTTGAAATGGAATGCCTCATAAATATTATAATATTTTTAAGAATTTTAAATAATTTTTACTTGTTAGAAATTGTTATTGTAAATTGCATTTATTTCTTAAGTAGATAAATAAATATTTTTTAACTAAGTAACTTTTACGATTTAAGTAGAAAAGTTTAATTTTAGTCAGGCATTTTTTATAACTACAATATAAGTAGTAGAGGTCAACGTCAGTCGGACGTTTTGCATGGAAATGCGTTATAAACGATAAAAATTAATACTAACCAAGTGTATTTTTAAAATTACAATATAAGTATAGTAGAGGTCAAAATTGACCTATACTACTTATATTGTAATTTTCTTCGACTTATTTTTCGTCACTATTTTGTAAGTAGTATTAGTCAATTTTAGTCAGACATTTTATAATTAGAATAAAAGGAGTAAAGTTGACTATTAGTCGGTCATTACGATTTAAGTAGTAAAGATCAATTTTAATCAGGCATTTTTTATAACTGCAATATTAGTAGTAGAACTTAATTTTAGTCCGACATTTTGGATAAAAAATGCGTTATAAGTGTTAAAAGTTTATAATATAATCATTTATAAAATTACAAAATAAGAAAAAGATGAACTTTAATCACACTTTTTGTAATTTTTAAGTAGTAAAGATCAATTTTTGAAAAACAGTTTTTTTGTAATTAGAATAAAATTATAAACTTGACTGTTAGTAGGACATTTTTTTATAATTACGATGTAAGGAGTAAAGTTTATTTTTCGTTAAGGCTTAAAAAAACAAAGATATAAGTAGTAAAGATCAATTTTAGTCCGTCATTGTCATTTTAAATAATTTTTTATAATTAAGTAGTATACATCAATTTTAGTCAGACACATTTTTTAATTCTAATGTAGTAAAAGTTAACTTTTTCTAAACTAATTTTTTTTAATTAGAATATAAGTAGTAAAGATCAATTTTATTTAAACAAAAATTTTAAAAATTTTCTCAATTTTTTCTAATAATTGTAAATAACTTTTACTTGTTAGAAATTTATATTGTAAATTACTTTTATTTAGGTAAATAAATTTCTTTTTACTGAGTTAGCAGAAAAATTGCAGACTTTTTCGAATATTATTTTTCAATAAAAGTCTCATTACAGTGTTGCAACAAAAATTTAATTTTTGATTGTGGTAATTTCAAAGGAAATAAGGCAAACAAAAAATACACCAAAATTAACAATTTTCTTATAAATTTTTTAAAAATTTAATGTTTATCTAGTACTTTTTAATGAAATTTCCCTTACCAATTATTGACCAATGTTACTTACATTTTTACTTTCACTTTGATAATTTTTTTCATTTCACTTTTATTTCCACTTTGATAGAATTTTATTTTCATTTTCACTTTGATACAATTTTATTTTTACTTTCAGTTTGATAATTTTTTTTTCCTTTTAGTTTTATTTTTACTTTTACTTTGACAGAATTTTATTTTTACTTTCATTTCTACTTTCGGTTTGTTAATTTCTTTCATTTTATTTTCATTTTCACTTTGATAGAATTTTATTTTCAATTTCACTGTGATAGATATTTTTGCATTTTATTTTTACTGACACTAAGATAAATTTTTATTTTCACTTTCACTTTGGTAGAAAGTAAAAATAAAAATATTTCAATTCTTCTTCAAAATTCAATTATTTTAAGAAAATTTCCTGATTTCAATGATTTTCAATATCTACTATTTTAATAAATTTCCCAAAAGAATTCAATTTTTTAATGAAATTGTACTCAAATCTTTACAAATTATTCTCAAAAAAAAAAAAAATTGCACTGAAATTCAATTATTAACAAAATTTTTTATAAATTTCTTCTCAATAATTCAATTAATTTCATAAATAATAAATTTTTTTATGATTAATATTATTTTTAAAAATTAATAAATTTGTTTTAGGAATTCAATTATTTTCATATATAATAAAAGTCATTGGAGAATTTTAATTATTTTTAGTAAAATTTTAATCGAATTCCCCAAAAAATGTAATTATTCTTAAAAATTTTATTAAAATTCGTCAAAAGAATTCAATTATTTAAAATATTTGTTGTTAAAATTCTTCATAAGAATTAAATTTTAAAAAACGTTCAATTATTCAATAAATTATTTACTTTTGAATTTAAATAATTGAATAATTTTTAGGAGGCTTCAAATTAAAATATTTGAGAATTTCAATTTTCTATACCTTTAACTGACAATTTTGAAGAATTAATTTTTTTGAAAAAGTTTAAATGAATTTTTAATAAATAGTCTGAAATTATATGCAAGTTACATGGAAATTTTTCAAATTCTCAAAAAATTTCCTATATTTTCATAAATAAATTTTCCTAAACGTTTAAGAGAATTTTTCCAAACTTTTGAGATTTTTTCTACGCTATTTCATTATTAGAATGTTTCTAAATTTATAGGAAGTTTTCGATAATTTTTTAGAAGAATTTTCGAATAATCGTAATTTTGTAAAATTGAATTTTAAAGAAATATTTTTAACAAATTTTAAACCTATAATTGAAAATTCTCAAAGAACTTTTTTAAAAATTATTAAAAATAGTTGATTTAAAGAAGAATTTAAGTTAAAAAGTCTAGAATACAATATAATTAAATTGAAATTATGAAATTAATTATTTTACGATGAATAATTAATTAATTATAATTAATTAAATAATCTTTAATTATTATAAAAAATGAAGACATCGATTGCTCTGAGTCGAAGACTCGGAGAAATCGATGTCTTCATATTTTATAACAATACTTTTTTAAGTTGTTTAATTTCAAAAAAGTTTGAATTTGAAAATCAAATATTATTTTATTAAAAATTAAGAAACAAGTGATTACGATTTTTTTTTCAGCTAGGCCAATAATAATTATTACTTTTTATTTTTTAATTCTGTGAAATATTCTTGATGACTAAACACTGGAAAAAAAATTGTCGGTTAAACGAAGGGGGGGGGGGAGAGAAAAAGAGTGAGAGAGGAGGGGAGCAGTGATACAGTGGAAGAATATATAGAATGAGAGAAACCCCAATGTTAAAGTGCTGACTGCAGTGAGGCGTATGCACATGACGTGTGCCTCGAAGGGGTGGGAACAAGCTGACCGTTCAATTGCACCGACGCGCACGTGACTAACGCTCTAATTATGTATTTAGTCTTAATTAGGCGGCTGCTATCTCACAGTGTCTCCTGGATAACCGGGATAGTTTGCTCGAGTCTAATGTCTCGAAATTGTGACAGTTTGCCTAACTTTGATAAGATAGGACCCAAGGTAAACTTACTTTCGAAATTGAAAGATATATATAGAATTTAACACTTGCCATCGCATAATATTATTATAATTTATTAATATCATAAAATAAAATATCGAACTTTTGTATTATTTTACCTCTCGAATTTTTTACATCAAGTCTCCTCGCAGCTGAAAAAGTTCCATAGAATTTCACTAGAATCATTCAATATGAATACTAGTGAATATTCTAAAGAATTTCACTAGAACCATTCTGTAGAATTTGAAATTTGAAGATGAATTCTACTAAATTTTAGTGATTTTTATAATTAGAAAGAAAAAAAAAATTTCGTGTAATCATTTTCTTAGCATTATATTAGTGAATGGTTACTACAGGGCTCGAACTAGGTCCGTAAATCCCGTAAAGGTCCGTAAATTTACTTGAAGTCTGTAAAAGTCAGTTTTTTTGAAAAAAGGTCCGTAAAGTCCGTGATTTGATTAAAAAAGGACGAAAAGTTCGTAAATTGTACAATAAAATTTGGAGAATTTGAGAGAAATTACAAATCATTGCAGAAATTCAATTATTTTCAAAAGTAATAAAATTCTTCACAGTAATTCAATTATGATCATAAAATTTTAAAAATTCTCATCAAAATTTAAATAATCTTTATAAATATAAATAATAAAATTCTTATCCAAAATTCAATTATTTTTAAAAATTATAATAAAATTCTTGGTAAAATTTCAGCTCGGTGAAACTCCCCCTTTAATTTGTGACCAAGAAATAAAAATTTAGTCTAAAATTGTTCGAGTTATGAATTTTTTTTCGACTTTTTTCCAATTTTCGTTTTTCTGATACGGGCGAATGGAGACGCTGGCTATCAAAAATTTGTTTTAAAAATTTTCAATTGTCACATTTTTAAGAGCATTAAATCCTCTTTTATTTGTGACCCTGATTAAAAATTTTGGTCTAAAATTGTTCCAGTTATGAATTTTTTTTCGACTTTTTTCTAATTTTCGTTTTTCTGATACGGGCGGGTGAGAACGCTGGCTATCAAAAATTTATTTAAAAAATTTTCAATTGTCACATTTTAAGGATTGATAATCCCCCTTTAATTTATGACCGAGAAATAAAAATTTGGTCTAAAATTGTTCCAGTTGTGAATTTTTTTCGACTTTTTTTCCAATTTTCGTTTTTCTGATACGGGCGTGTGGGGACGCTGGCTATCAAAAATTTATAAAACAAATTTTCAATATTCTAATCTCAAAAAGCATTAATCCTTCTTTAATTTGCGACCAAGAAACAAAAATTAAGTAAAAAAATGTTTAAGTTATAAATTTTTTTTGGACTTTTTTCCTGTATCAAAAAACCAAAAATTGGAAAAAAGTCCCCAAAAAAATTAATAACTCGAACATTTTTTGACTAATTTTTTGTTTCTTGGTCGCAAATTAAGTAGGGAGTTCGATAAAACTAGCGACCCGCCGGCCGCCAGCCATCAGAAGAATCCATAGGCGCCGACACACATAGTAGCGCGGTGGCCCTATACGGTTCAATCAACGCAAAAACAACGTACGCTAGCTATTACAGTTTATAGAAAAAAATTGCATTAGTCACATTTTAAAGAGCAATAATCCCCCTTTGATTTGTGACCAAGAAATAAAAATTTGGACTAAAATTGTTCGAGTTATGAATTTATTTCCAATTTTCGTTTTTCTAATACGGGCGGGTGGGGACGCTGGCTATCAAAAATTTTTTAAATAAATTCTTATTGTTCACATTTTAAAAACCATTAATCGCTCTTTAATTTGCGACCAAGAAACAAAGAATTGGACAAAAATTATTTGAGTTATGAATTTTTTTCCGATTTTTTTTCCCAATTTTCGTTTCTCTGATACGGGCGGGTGGGGACGCTGGCTATCAAAACTTTATCAAAAATATTTTTAATTGTCACATTTTAAAGAGCAATAATTTCCCTTTAATTTGCGACCAAGAAACGAAGAATTGGTCAAAAATTATTCGAGTTATGAATTTTTTTCCGATTTTTTTCCCAATTTTCGTTTTTCTGATACGTGCGGGTGGGGACGCTGACTATCAAAAATTTTTTAAATAAATTCTTATTGTTCACATTTTAAAAACCATTAATCGCTCTTTAATTTGCGACCAAGAAACAAAGAATTGGACAAAAATTATTTGAGTTATGAATTTTTTTCCGATTTTTTTTCCCAATTTTCGTTTCTCTGATACGGGCGGGTGGGGACGCTGGCTATCAAAACTTTATCAAAAATATTTTTAATTGTCACATTTTAAAGAGCAATAATTTCCCTTTAATTTGCGACCAAGAAACGAAGAATTGGTCAAAAATTATTCGAGTTATGAATTTTTTTCCGATTTTTTTCCCAATTTTCGTTTTTCTGATACGTGCGGGTGGGGACGCTGACTATCAAAAATTTTTTAAATAAATTCTTATTGGTCACATTTTAAGGACCATTAATCCTCGTTTACTTTGCGACCAAGAAACAAAGAATTGGTCAAAAATTATTAGAGTTATGAATTTTTTTCCGATTTTTTTTCCCAATTTTCGTATTTCTGATACGGGCGGGTGGGGACGCTGGCTATCAAAACTTTATCAAAAATATTTTTAATTGTCACATTTTGAAGAGCAATAATTTCCCTTTAATTTGCGATCAAGAAACGAAGAATTGGTCAAAAATTATTCGAGTTATGAATTTTTTTCCGATTTTTTTCCCAATTTTCGTTTTTCTGATACGGGCGGGTGGGGACGTTGACTATCAAAAATTTTTTAATTAAATTCTTATTGTTTACATTTTAAAAACCATTAATCGCTCTTTAATTTGCGACCAAGAAACAAAGAATTGGACAAAAATTATTTGAGTTATGAATTTTTTTCCGATTTTTTTTCCCAATTTTCGTTTTTCTGATACGGGCGGGTGGGGACGCTGGCTATCAAAACTTTATCAAAAATATTTTTAATTGTCACATTTTAAAGAGCAATAATTTCCCTTTAATTTGCGACCAAGAAACGAAGAATTGGTCAAAAATTTTTCGAGTTATGAATTTTTTTCCGATTTTTTCCCCAATTTTCGTTTTTTCTGATACGTGCAGGTGGGGACGCTGACTATCGAAAAATTTTTAAAAAAATTCTTATTGGTCACATTTTAAGGACTATTAATCCTCGTTTACTTTGCGACCAAGAAACAAGAATTTGGTCGAATATTGATCGAGTTATGAATTTTTTTTCCGATTTTTTTTTTTTTTTTCGTTTTTCTGATACGGGCGGGTGGGGACGCTGACTATCAAAAATTTTTTAAATAAATTCTTATTGTTCACATATTGAAAACCATTAATCGCTCTTTAATTTGCAACCAAGAAACAAAGAATTGGTCAAAAATTATTTGAGTTATGAATTTTTTTCCGATTTTTTTTTCCAATTTTCGTTTTTCTGATACGGGCGGGTGGGGACGCTGGCTATCAAAACTTTATTAAAAATATTTTTAATTGTCACATTTTGAAGAGCAATAATTTCCCTTTAATTTGCAACCAAGAAACGAAAAATTGGTCAAAAATTATTCGAGTTATGAATTTTTTTTCGATTTTTTTTTTAATTTTCGTTTTTCTGATACGGGCGAGTGGGGACGCTGACTATCAAAAATTTTTTAAATAAATTCTTCATGTTCACATTTTAAGAACCATTAATCCCTCTTTAATTTGCAATCAAGAAACGAAGAATTGGTCAAAATTTATTCGAGTTATGAATTTTTTTTCGATTTTTTTTTAATTTTCGTTTTTCTGATACGGGCGGCTGGGGACGCTGACTATCAAAAATTTTTTAAATAAATTCTTATTGGTCACATTTTAAGGACCATTAATCCCCCTTTAATTTGCGACCAAGAATCAAAGAATTGGTCAAAAATTATTCGAGTTATGAATTTTTTTCCGATTTTTTTTTTAATTTTCGTTTTTCTGATACGGGCGGGTGGGGACGCTGACTATCAAAAATTTTTTAAATAAATTCTTATTGTTCACATTTTAAGAAGGATTAATCGCTCTTTAATTTTCGACCAATAAACAAAGAATTGGTCTAAAATTGTTCGAGTTATGAATTTTTTTCCGATTTTTTTTTAATTTACGTTTTTCTGATACGGGCGGGTGGGGACGCTGACTATCCAAATTTTTTAAAAAAAATTCTTATTGGTCACATGTTAAGAACTATTAATCCCTCTTTAATTTGCGATCAAGAAACAAAGAATTGGTCAAAAATTATTCGAGTTATGAATTTTTTTCCGATTTTTTTTTAATTTACGTTTTTCTGATACGGGCGGGTGGGGACGCTGGCTATCAAAACTTTATTAAAAATATTTTTAATTGTCACATTTTGAAGAGCAATAATTTCCCATTAATTTGCGACCAAGAAACGAAGAATTGGTCAAAAATTTTTCGAGTTATGAATTTTTTTCGATTTTTTTTTTAATTTTCGTTTTTCTGATACGGGCGGGTGGGGACGCTGACTATCAAAAATTTTTTAAATAAATTCTTATTGGTCACATTTTAAGGACCATTAATCCTCGTTTACTTTGCGACCAAGAAACAAAGAATTGGTCAAAAATTATTAGAGTTATGAATTTTTTTCCGATTTTTTTTCCCAATTTTCGTATTTCTGATACGGGCGGGTGGGGACGCTGGCTATCAAAACTTTATCAAAATATTTTTAATTGTCACATTTTGAAGAGCAATAATTTCCCTTTAATTTGCGATCAAGAAACGAAGAATTGGTCAAAAATTATTCGAGTTATGAATTTTTTTACGATTTTTTTTTAATTTTCGTTTTTCTGATACGGGCGGGTGGGGACGCTGACTATCAAAAATTTTTTAAATAAATTCTTATTGTTCACATTTTAAAAAGGATTAATCGCTCTTTAATTTGCGACCAAGAAACAAAGAATTGGTCAAAAAATTATTGGAGTTATGAATTTTTTTCCGATTTTTTTCCCAATTTTCGTTTTTTCTGATACGGGCGGGTGGGGACGTTGACTATCAAAAATTTTTTAATTAAATTCTTATTGTTCACATTTTAAAAACCATTAATCGCTCTTTAATTTGCGACCAAGAAACAAAGAATTGGACAAAAATTATTTGAGTTATGAATTTTTTTTCCGATTTTTTTTCCCAATTTTCGTTTTTCTGATACGGGCGGGTGGGGACGCTGGCTATCAAAACTTTATTAAAAATATTTTTAATTGTCACATTTTGAAGAGCAATAATTTCCCTTTAATTTGCAACCAAGAAACGAAAAATTGGTCAAAAATTATTCGAGTTATGAATTTTTTTTCGATTTTTTTTTTAATTTTCGTTTTTCTGATACGGGCGAGTGGGGACGCTGACTATAAAAAATTTTTTAAATAAATTCTTATTGTTCACATTTTAAGAATCATTAATCCCTCTTTAATTTGCAATCAAGAAACGAAGAATTGGTCAAAATTTATTCGAGTTATGAATTTTTTTTCGACTTTTTTCTAATTTTCGTTTTTCTGATACGGGCGGGTGAGAACGCTGGCTATCAAAACTTTATCAAAAATATTTTTAATTGTCACATTTTAAAGAGCAATAATTTCCCTTTAATTTGCGACCAAGAAACGAAGAATTGGTCAAAAATTATTCGAGTTATGAATTTTTTTCCGATTTTTTTCCCCAATTTTCGTTTTTCTGATACGTGCGGGTGGGGACGCTGACTATCGAAAAATTTTTAAATAAATTCTTATTGGTCACATTTTAAGGACTATTAATCCTCGTTTACTTTGCGACCAAGAAACAAGAATTTGGTCGAATATTGATCGAGTTATGAATTTTTTTTCCGATTTTTTTTTTTTTTTCGTTTTTCTGATACGGGCGGGTGGGGACGCTGACTATCAAAAATTTTTTAAATAAATTCTTATTGTTTACATATTGAAAACCATTAATCGCTCTTTAATTTGCAACCAAGAAACAAAGAATTGGTCAAAAATTATTTAAGTTATGAATTTTTTTCCGATTTTTTTTTCCAATTTTCGTTTTTCTGATACGGGCGGGTGGGGACGCTGGCTATCAAAACTTTATTAAAAATATTTTTAATTGTCACATTTTGAAGAGCAATAATTTCCCTTAAATTTGCGACCAAGAAACGAAAAATTGGTCAAAAATTATTCGAGTTATGAATTTTTTTTCGATTTTTTTTTTAATTTTCGTTTTTCTGATACGGGCGAGTGGGGACGCTGACTATCAAAAATTTTTTAAATAAATTCTTATTGTTCACATTTTAAGAATCATTAATCCTTCTTTAATTTGCAATCAAGAAACGAAGAATTAGTCAAAATTTATTCGAGTTATGAATTTTTTTTCGATTTTTTTTTAATTTTCGTTTTTCTGATACGGGCGGGTGGGGACGCTGGTTATCAAAACTTTATTAAAAATATTTTTAATTGTCACATTTTGAAGAGCAATAATTTCCCTTTAATTTGCGACCAAGAAACGAAAAATTGGTCAAAAATTATTCGAGTTATGAATTTTTTTCCGATTTTTTTCCCAATTTTCGTTTTTCTGATACGTGCGGGTGGGGACGCTGACTATCAAAAATTTTTTAAATAAATTCTTATTGGTCACATTTTAAGGACCATTAATCCTCGTTTACTTTGCGACCAAGAAACAAAGAATTGGTCAAAAATTATTAGAGTTATGAATTTTTTTCCGATTTTTTTTTCCCAATTTTCGTATTTCTGATACGGGCGGGTGGGGACGCTGGCTATCAAAACTTTATCAAAAATATTTTTAATTGTCACATTTTGAAGAGCAATAATTTCCCTTTAATTTGCGATCAAGAAACGAAGAATTGGTCAAAAATTATTCGAGTTATGAATTTTTTTCCGATTTTTTTCCCAATTTTCGTTTTTCTGATACGGGCGGGTGGGGACGTTGACTATCAAAAATTTTTTAATTAAATTCTTATTGTTTACATTTTAAAAACCATTAATCGCTCTTTAATTTGCGACCAAGAAACAAAGAATTGGACAAAAATTATTTGAGTTATGAATTTTTTTCCGATTTTTTTTCCCAATTTTCGTTTTTCTGATACGGGCGGGTGGGGACGCTGGCTATCAAAACTTTATCAAAAATATTTTTAATTGTCACATTTTAAAGAGCAATAATTTCCCTTTAATTTGCGACCAAGAAACGAAGAATTGGTCAAAAATTTTTCGAGTTATGAATTTTTTTCCGATTTTTTCCCCAATTTTCGTTTTTCTGATACGTGCAGGTGGGGACGCTGACTATCGAAAAATTTTTAAAAAAATTCTTATTGGTCACATTTTAAGGACTATTAATCCTCGTTTACTTTGCGACCAAGAAACAAGAATTTGGTCGAATATTGATCGAGTTATGAATTTTTTTCCGATTTTTTTTTTTTTTTCGTTTTTCTGATACGGGCGGGTGGGGACGCTGACTATCAAAAATTTTTTAAATAAATTCTTATTGTTCACATATTGAAAACCATTAATCGCTCTTTAATTTGCAACCAAGAAACAAAGAATTGGTCAAAAATTATTTGAGTTATGAATTTTTTTCCGATTTTTTTTTCCAATTTTCGTTTTTCTGATACGGGCGGGTGGGGACGCTGGCTATCAAAACTTTATTAAAAATATTTTTAATTGTCACATTTTGAAGAGCAATAATTTCCCTTTAATTTGCAACCAAGAAACGAAAAATTGGTCAAAAATTATTCGAGTTATGAATTTTTTTTCGATTTTTTTTTTAATTTTCGTTTTTCTGATACGGGCGAGTGGGGACGCTGACTATCAAAAATTTTTTAAATAAATTCTTCATGTTCACATTTTAAGAACCATTAATCCCTCTTTAATTTGCAATCAAGAAACGAAGAATTGGTCAAAATTTATTCGAGTTATGAATTTTTTTTCGATTTTTTTTTAATTTTCGTTTTTCTGATACGGGCGGCTGGGGACGCTGACTATCAAAAATTTTTTAAATAAATTCTTATTGGTCACATTTTAAGGACCATTAATCCCCCTTTAATTTGCGACCAAGAATCAAAGAATTGGTCAAAAATTATTCGAGTTATGAATTTTTTTCCGATTTTTTTTTTAATTTTCGTTTTTCTGATACGGGCGGGTGGGGACGCTGACTATCAAAAATTTTTTAAATAAATTCTTATTGTTCACATTTTAAGAAGGATTAATCGCTCTTTAATTTTCGACCAATAAACAAAGAATTGGTCTAAAATTGTTCGAGTTATGAATTTTTTTCCGATTTTTTTTTAATTTACGTTTTTCTGATACGGGCGGGTGGGGACGCTGACTATCCAAATTTTTTAAAAAAATTCTTATTGGTCACATGTTAAGAACTATTAATCCCTCTTTAATTTGCGATCAAGAAACAAAGAATTGGTCAAAAATTATTCGAGTTATGAATTTTTTTCCGATTTTTTTTTAATTTACGTTTTTCTGATACGGGCGGGTGGGGACGCTGGCTATCAAAACTTTATTAAAAATATTTTTAATTGTCACATTTTGAAGAGCAATAATTTCCCATTAATTTGCGACCAAGAAACGAAGAATTGGTCAAAAATTTTTCGAGTTATGAATTTTTTTCGATTTTTTTTTTAATTTTCGTTTTTCTGATACGGGCGGGTGGGGACGCTGACTATCAAAAATTTTTTAAATAAATTCTTATTGGTCACATTTTAAGGACCATTAATCCTCGTTTACTTTGCGACCAAGAAACAAAGAATTGGTCAAAAATTATTAGAGTTATGAATTTTTTTCCGATTTTTTTTCCCAATTTTCGTATTTCTGATACGGGCGGGTGGGGACGCTGGCTATCAAAACTTTATCAAAAATATTTTTAATTGTCACATTTTGAAGAGCAATAATTTCCCTTTAATTTGCGATCAAGAAACGAAGAATTGGTCAAAAATTATTCGAGTTATGAATTTTTTTACGATTTTTTTTTAATTTTCGTTTTTCTGATACGGGCGGGTGGGGACGCTGACTATCAAAAATTTTTTAAATAAATTCTTATTGTTCACATTTTAAGAAGGATTAATCGCTCTTTAATTTTCGACCAAGAAACAAAGAATTGGTCTAAAATTGTTCGAGTTATGAATTTTTTTCCGATTTTTTTTTAATTTACGTTTTTCTGATACGGGCGGGTGGGGACGCTGGCTATCAAAACTTTATTAAAAATATTTTTAATTGTCACATTTTGAAGAGCAATAATTTCCCATTAATTTGCGACCAAGAAACGAAGAATTGGTCAAAAATTTTTCGAGTTATGAATTTTTTTCGATTTTTTTTTTTAATTTTCGTTTTTCTGATACGGGCGGGTGGGGACGCTGACTATCCAAATTTTTTAAAAAAAATTCTTATTGGTCACATGTTAAGAACTATTAATCCCTCTTTAATTTGCGATCAAGAAACAAAGAATTGGTCTAAAATTGTTCGAGTTATGAATTTTTTTCCGATTTTTTTTTTAATTTCCGTTTTTCTGATACGGGCGGGTGGGGACGCTGACTATCAAAAATTTTTTAAATAAATTCTTATTGTTCACATTTTAAGAACCATTAATCGCTCTTTAATTTGCGACCAAGAAACAAAGAATTGGTCAAAAATTATTTGAGTTATGAATTTTTTTCCGATTTTTTTCCCAATTTTCGTTTTTCTGATACGGGCGGGTGGGGACGCTGGCTATCAAAAATTCGAACAATTTTAGTCCAAATTTTTATTTCTTGGTCACAAATCAAAGGGGGATTATTGCTCTTTAAAATGTGACTAATGCAATTTTTTTCTATAAACTGTAATAGCTAGCGTATGTTGTTTTTGCGTTGATTGAACCGTATAGGGCCACCGCGCTACTATGTGTGTCGGCGCCTATGGATTCTTCTGATGGCTGGCGTCTGGCGGGTAGCTAGTTTCACCGAGCCTAAGTAGGGATTAACGCTTCTTTTGATTGGACCAATAAGAACTTTTTTAAAAATTTTTGATAGCCAACGTCTCCATTCGCCCGTATCAGAAAAACGAAAATTGGAGATAAAGCCAAAAAAAAGTTTATAATTTGAACAATTTTCGTCCAAATTTTTTTTTCTCAGTTTAATAAATTATTTATTTTGGTATTTAATTAATTGCGAATTCTAGTAGAATTTTCTAATAAAAATTGATTAAGAAATGAATTTCAGTTCAAATTTTAGATAATAATTGAATATTAAAAGCAATATAGCGTGAATTTTCAGAAATAATTAAATTTTGAAATTAATTTATTTGGAAAAGTGTAATTGAATTTTTTTTGAATATTATTTAAAGTTTTTATTTTCTGATAAATATATTTAATTGAAGAATTTACGAATAAGTGAAATTTGTAAAATTTAATATTGTAAATAAATGAATTTTGAAAATTGTTGAAGATCTTTTTCGAAAATTAATTGATTTGAAGAAAAATTTTAGCGAAAAATTCTTAAAAATAATAATTGAATTAAAATGATAAAATTCATGTAGAATTATTCTATAAAATGATTATAGTGAAATTCAAATGAACTTTTTCAGCTAGACTTCTGTTCTTCAAAAACAAAAGAAAAAGAAAACAGAAAAAAATTCTTTTTGAATTTAATCTTTGTTCTACTGCTGGTGACCTAATATCTGCTTTAGTTTTTTTTTATTTTCTTATTTATTTTTTCCTTTTTTGTACATATTGCAAAAAAATATTCAATTTATTTTAATTTTATTCTGCACTAGTTCTTTTAATTATAAAAAAGATTTTGAAATAAAATAATATGAAATGGTAACTTCTCCACTTGAGAACGTCAAGGTCATCACCAGATGGCGTGGAAACTAAAGCCATCTAGCGATGACCTTGGCCATATTAATTCTAAATTTTTGGTTTAAATTGCAAATTAGCAAACGACTTGAAAGCAGATTGAAAAAATTGCCAAAAGAGAAGAAAAAAGTTACAATATTGAAATCTATTGAAAACGCTAACAAACAATTTTCTGTTTATATTTTCTTACATTATATTTATAAATCCAATTTTGTACAACTTTTTTTCTTGTTTGTTTGTTTGAAATCTTATCACACACACACAAAATGTGCGAGCGATAGAAAAATATATTGTTCAAAAAGAGAATAATGAGAATATAATATTGTTAAAGGAATAGACGAGAAAAAAAAATCTTGGCGTTCGATAAGTTTTTTGTTGAAAGTGGTATATGTGTTATAAAGTTATAGAGAGGCCTTTCTTTAATCTTTCTTTTGAGGTTTCTTTTATCCTTTGATCATTTTACTAGCTGAACACGTTGAAGCCCCCAAGGGATGGAAGAGGGCAGGGGGGGACAGCAACAGCACTTCTTTTTTCCACGAGAATGTGCGTTAAGGTTTTTTTCTTGGCTTATTCATCGGGATCAGGCCAGACGATTCAATCGGGCTGATATATTGGCACGATAGTGCTGAACTTCATTCAGACTTTATGCCCATTAAACTCTGATTTTAGCTCGGGCACGAACGAAAGCCACCTATGTTAGATAGCTTTTCAATAGTGTCTTCATTTATTTCCCTCTTTCCCCCCCACCACTCTTTTCTCAAAGTACGACAGACGGGACACTTTAAAAATCGAGTTTATATTCGAAAATTCTTTTTCTTCTTCTTTATTATGTAAAAAGCATTTTCGCAATGAGGAAAAATAATCTTTTTCTTTTGTCTAAAAAGCGATTATTTGAAGATTTTTTTTTACTATTGTTGGGGGGGGGAGAGGGAAATAAACTTTATCCGAACGACTCGAAGCGATTGCTTTTCATTCGTAAATAAAATGTTTGATACTAAAAGTTACGAGTGTTTCAAGTTTTATTTTATTTTAACTTGAAAAAAATATATATATTATATATTTTGAAGACTTTTCATTTATTGCCTATTTCCAGTTTTATACAATTTATGCATTTGATGTGCGCTCTTCTTTTTTTTTGTTTGCTTGTTTGTTTGTTTAGATACAAAATGATAGAAATTTGCAAAACTTTATTTTTTTTTTTTTTTGAAGCTATATTTTTTCGAGCGGATATTTGTGTGCTTTGTTATTAAACGGAAATAAAAATTTTTTATTTACAATAAACGTTATTCTAGTTTAATATTCTTTTTTTTGTTATTTTCTTTTATTTATTTTTTTATTTAGTAAGGGAATATTTTATTTTTATTAATTTTTTTGTTAATTTTGATTAATTTGTTTCTTAAGAAACGATTTTCTGTATGACGTAGAAAAAAATTGTTAATTATCAGAAGATAGTAAGTTATTAATATATTTTAATGATTTTTGTAAACGATTGAATATTTGTAAACAAGACAATTAAATCACTCACCAAATGAAACCAGATTTTTTCGTAAATGATAAAACTGATACTGGAAGTTTTATAAAAATCTCACCTGAAACAAAAAAAAAGATTTTTTTTAAATAACAATAAAAATTCCTAAATATTATTACAATAAAATATTAACTTTAACAATAAAGAAATTAATTCGTAAAAATTACAACAAGAAGCTTAAAAAAATTAAATTCCAGTTCAAATTCAATAATAAATATATTTTTTTAAACATTTCATAAATAAGTTGTATATATAGTTTAAATAAATAATATATAAATGGTAATTATTTACTGATGATAATAATTAAAAATTTAGAAAGAATTAAAATTTGTAAGCGTCAAGAAACTATTTTTTAAAATAGGTTTAAAAATAAAAAAAAAATAAAACAGAATTTAATTGACATTCATGGCAGTTTATTTGTTAATAAATGTGAAATAAAAAGAAATTAAAACTAATAAAAGACAAAAAAAAATATTGATTCACAGTCAAACATGATGTTGACAATTTTTTTTTTATTGAACCATAAAATATAGACAGAAATTTTTACTGTTAGTTCAAAAATCAAAAAAAATAATAAAAATCTAAAAATTCATGTTTTGTACGAAAAACAAATAGCAAACAAAATGGTCGATTGTAATCGACAAAAAAAGTTGTTGCAAAAAACAATGTGAAATAATAAATTGTAAAACTCGTATAAAATAGAAGTTTGAAACTAGAAATTCTTTTTTAAATTTAAATTTTTTTTCATAGAAAACGTGAGAAAATGATTGAAATTCGCTTTTGAATATTTTACTCGATTGAGATGATAATTTGTAAAACAAGGCCACTTATGAATTTCTTAGCTGATTAAGATAATATTTTAGAACATTTGTCTCAATTTTTCTTCAGAATATAATTTTTAATATTAAAATGAATTTAATCTACTTTTTAGTTCTATTTTTCAGTATTTTTAAAGCTTCTTTTTAAAGTTTAAATTTTTCTTTACTCTAAAGTTTAAAGCCTAAAATATAGTGTATATTTTAAATTTTATATTTAAATTTATTTTTATTTACTTTATTATTAAATTTGTAATTTATATTTTAAAAGTCTATATTTTCTTTACTGAAAAATAGATTTAATTTTTCCATCTTTTTTAATCTCCTCAAGGTAAACGATTTCAGATTTTATTTTCTCTCTGAGAAAGTTTGATTATAATTCTCAACGCAAGGAAAAATTTCCAGAAAGAAAAATTTCCACTTCATGCCATATATTTCTTTGGAAAACTTTCACCCGAAAACATAAAAAAAGAAGAAAATAAAAGAGAAAATTAAAAGTAAATATTTATTTGCTAACACTAATGAAAAATTTGTCTTAAAGAAAAATTTTTTATCCATTGCATTCTTCTGAGAAAATAGAAAGTTTGATAATAATTCTCCACAACACAAGGGTATAACAGTGAAAAAAATTTTTTTTTAAAATCTGCTTTATGCAATTTTTGTAGTTTGGAAAACTTTTCCCCGAGACTTGCCGATGAAGCATCAAACTCTATTCTTTGGGCGCTATATAGTCGCGGCCATCCTTATATATAAAATATATATATAGCACCACCTGAAAATGCAGCAAGATGGAAGAAGTATTGTCGCACAAATAAAATACGTAGATAAGAAACGTATATCGACCTTCTGTCATGAAATAAAACTCGAAAGGAAGAAAAAAGTGTTAGAGTGCTACATGGCTCGATGCACTTCTGTTGCCTAGAGGGCACCTAAAAGTGTATGTCAGTGTACTCGGGGCATCTGATGTGTAGATCTCATCGCTGCGTTCGTAAACCCAGCAGTCAATCAGGTCAGCCATCTTCTTTTCTCGTCGTCGTCGTCGTCGTCGTTTGAAAAGACTTTTGTCCAAGGGTCTCAAGTTACGCGTGTAGAGGCCCGTAATCGCCACTATTCTTCAACCCCGAGCTTTAAAAAGCTTTTTAAGTCCCTTCACATATAGTTAAAACGCAACTCTTGCACTTCAACTTTTTCTTCTCCTTCTCCTTCTTCTTTTTCTTTTTTTTACTTCTTTTTTTCGTCCCACAAATCAAGTTTCTTTTAAACGTTAAAAAAAAAAATTTTCATTTGTTTTCCACAATTTTTTTCAAAAATTATTGTTTTTAGAAAAAAATAATTGAAAATTTTATTAAATTACGTGCTTCTCTGTAAATAAATAAATAAAATTTTATATTTAATTCACAGCTCCTATATTACTGATTGTCTCTTATTCAGGGCTCGGATCGTCTTTAAGACTCAAAAAAAGTCGCTTTAGTCGCATAAATTTACAACAAAAGTCACGAAAAGTCGCATAAAATTTGCGAAAAAGTGGCAAAAAAAAATCGCATGAAATCGTAGAAGAAACGACAAAAAGAAAACACAAAATTGTACAAAAATCACATTTCTCGAATTAATATCAAACAATCGAGAATAAAATTTGAAAAAATTTAATAAAATTCATAACAAAATTTTAATTAGGTATTTTTAACATTTTTTTTTAAATTCTCATTAAAATGTCAATTATTTTTATAAATAATAAAATTCTTCTCCGAAATTCAATTATTTAAAATAAATTTTAATAAAATTCTTCCCTGAAATTCAATTATTTTCAAAAGTAATAAAATTCTTCGCAAAAATTGAATTATATTCAAAATTTTTTAAAATTTTTTGTCATCATTTTATAAATAATAAAATTCATCATAAAAATTTAATTATTTTCAAAAGTTATGATAAAATTCTTCGCAAAATTCAAATTATCTTTAACCCTCACAGGCTCGAGTTCGATTTTTGAAATGCGCGCACAAGGTGGGTCCGAGGGACCCGGATGTTTCAATGCAATAAAAAATAAAATTTAATAGCAAAGTGCTTCATATTTTCCATATTTAATACAGTTTTAATGATATAATTGCATAAAAAATTTTAAATATTAAAAAATAATCAAGATATAACTAAAATTTGTTTAATAAATTTAATGAGTCATTTTGAATAAATCGAACTACATACTTATTAAGCAAGATTTTTTTAATGTGTATTTTTTGTTCTATTAAATTTACCGATGTATTAAGCATATGTTATCACTTATTATGGCAGTTGCTGATAAAAATACCATAAATAAATCCAATATTGCATAAAAATTGCAAATTTTTAAATTCTTTTTCACAGCCCGGGTCCCTCGGACCCGGCTTGAGCCCTTACGTATGTTCGACTTAAAAGGTAATTTTTCCAAAATATTTTATAAATAAAGAATTGTTTATATTGATGAAAAATGTGTGTTTTTACGTCCCCAAGCCTAATGTGAAGTTGATTTTCCAATAATATTATTTTAACCGGAAGTAGATCAAAAAAACTTTCCTCCGGGTCCGAGGGACCCGGCTCGAGCCCGTGAGGGTTAAAAGTACGAAAATTCTTTACAGAAATTCAATTATTTTCAAATTTTTTTTTTTAAATTCTCCTCAAAATTTTAATTATCTTTGTAAATAACAAAATTCTTCTGCAAAATTTAATTACTTCTAAAAAAAATCTGTTAAAAATTGCAATAATTATCATTGAGAATAATAAAATTCTTCTCTAAAATTCAATTATTTGCAAAAATTTTAATAAAATTCTTGTCGAAATTTCAATTATATAAATAATAAAATTCATTATAGAAATTCAATTATTTTCAAAAGTAATAATATTCTTCGCAGAAATTCAATTATTTTCAAAATTTTCTTCAAATTTCTCGTCAAAATTATCATTATCTTCATAAATAATAAATAAAATTAAATATCTTCAAAATTAAGAAAAATCTTGTCAGAAATTAAATTATTTTCAAAATTTTTTTTTAAATTCTTCTTAAAATTTAATTAGTTTTAAACATTTTAAAAAAAAATCTGTTCAAAATTCCAATTATCTTTGAAAGTAGTAAAATTTTTCTCTGAAATTCAATTATTTGTATAGAATTTTAATAAAATTCTTGTCAAAATTTAAATTTTTTTTATAAATAACAAAATTCATCCTAAATAATATAATTCATAAAGAATAAAATTCAAACAAGAAATTTAATTATTTTCAAAAGTTCTGATAAAATTCTTTGCAAAATGCAATTATCTTCAAAAAGTAAGAAAATTATTGTCAGAAGTTAAATTATTTTCAAATTTTTTTTTTAATTCTTCTCAAAATTGCAATTATCTTTGTAAATATCAAAATTCTTCTGCAAAATTCAATTACTTTTAAACATTTTTAGAAAAATCTATTTAAAATTTTAATTATCTTTATAAATAATTCTCTGAAATTCAATTATTTGCAAAAATAATAAAATTCATCGCAGAAATTCAATTATTTTCAAAATTTTCTTTAAATTTCTCGTCAAAATTATCATTATCTTCATAAATAATAGAATTCATCCTGGAAATTTAATTATTTTCAAAAGTTTTGATAAAATTCTTTGCAAAATTCAATTATCTTCAAAAAGTAAGAAAATTCTTGTCAGAAGTTAAATTATTTTCAAATTTTTTTTTAAATTCTCCTCAAAATTGCAATTATCTTTGTAAATATCAAAATTCTTCTGCAAAATTCAATTACTTTTAAACATTTTTAGAAAAATCTCTTTAAAATTTCAATTATCTTTATAAATAATTCTCTGAAATTCAATTATTTGCAAAAATAATAAAATTCTTGTCAAAATTTAAATTATCTTTATAAATAATAAAATTTATCCTAGAAATTCAATTATTATTAATATTTTTTTAAATTTCTCGTCAAAATTTTAATTATCTTCATAAATAATAAAATTCATCCTGGAAATTAAATTATTTTTAAAAGTTGTGATAAAATTCTTTGCAAAATTCAATTATCTTCAAAAAGTAATAAAATTCTTGACAGAAATTAAATTATTTAAAATTTTTTTTTAAATTCTCCTCAAAATTTCAATTATCTTTGTTCTTTTCTTTTGTAAAATTCAATTACTTACTAACGTTTTATAAATTTTCTTCCCAATAATTCAATTATTTTCATGAAAAATAATTAAAAATTTTTTTATAATATAATAAAATAAAATAGTAATATATAAATAATAAAATAAATATATTTCAACACCGAGCATTTATTTTTCTTCATTTTTTCTTTAATTTTTCTCACAATTTAAAATTTTCGATTAGTCAAAATAAAAGAAATATTTAAATAAACCAGTAAAATTAAAGTTCGTATAAGGAATAAAAAAGCCTGGAATAATCAAGTTAAATTTATTTTTCGATTTTTTCAAAAGAATTGTCGGCCTAATTTGTGTTGGGGGAGAAAAAATTCAGAAATTTTCTACTTCTTCTTTTTTTTTATTAATAAAAGAGCCAATTATAGAGATGGGAAGTCAAGAAAAACTTAGACGTCACGAATCATTTCAAGTGCGCCACGTTCAGAACAGAGGATTACCTTTCGAGTAATATTCAAACTCGAGGCATGTATAATTAGGTTTTCAAGTGCGCAGAGAGATGGAAAATCTAACCACGAAACCTCTTGAGAAAGTCACTATATCTAGACTATTCTCTCCCACTCTCACTCTTCCCCCCTCTCTCTAGCTCCCTATTTCTGTGAATAAACTTTTTATAAAATTTTTTCTCTTCTTCACCCTCCATTCTTCTATCTAATAACGAGATTTTTTCGTTCATAAAAATATTGAAACAATTTTTTCCATAAAAATAGTTTTTTAATTGCGAAAATATTTCATAAGTAAAAACGATATATTTATATTCTTCTGAGTGGGAGTTTATTGTTTTAATTTTTCACTTTTGTCATTTGACAGATTTGTTAAAAATTAATTGTGAAAAATTCTTTTCCGCTCTAGTTTGACAATTAAATAATTATTTTATATTAGTTTTATAATTACATAAAAGTAGCATAAAGTTACTTAGAATTAAAATATAATTACTTAAAACAGCTCTTATAATTTTTCTATTTTAAAGCTTTTTGAAACTTTGTTTTATTAAATATTAAAATTATTATATTATTAACTAATTTAGTAATTCGTTACATTTTACAAATGCGTCAGTAGTGAAAGCAGTCAATATTACAGTCAGACAGGTTTAAATTTTAAAACATTGTTGAAATCATATTTTTACAAATGTGTCAGTAGTAAAAGTCAATATTAGTCAGACAGACATCGATAATAATTGATGAGAATGAGTTTTAATAGTCATTTAAACGGAATTAAGATGAAATAAAATTTTATTTATCAGTAGTAAAGTACATGTTTGGTCAGACATTTTCTAATTTCAGTAAAATAACAGTTTTAAATAACAAAAAACTTGCATTTCCATAGGCAAAGCTAATAACATGAAAGAGTAGAAAATCTCAATTTCAGTCAGACAGAATAAAATACTTTGAATTATTCCAACAGTAGTAAAAGGGGAATTTTCGTCAGACAGCGAATAATGATTAGAATTATCATTACTGTATAAAGAAAAGGGAATAAAATTCAAATTTCCCTTTTTTTCGTTACTTTCAAAAATTACCATAAAACAAGCAGCTCACAATAATTTACAAACAATTCCCTATGTAATCTAAAAGTAATGCAAAAAAAAAAAAATCCCCATCTAATTTAAACAAAAAGAAAAAGCAACTTCAGTAATCCTTATTTTTCCCATCAAAATACTAAAATTCCCAGAGAAAGTCCAGTGTGGTCGACGACATGATAAAATTTTCATAAATCGAGAGTTGAATAAATTTTCCACCACTAGGGATATGAATTTTGTGAATGAAGTAAAACTAGAGTGCGAACTAGCCATCCACAAGTGAGAAGAGAGATGATTATTATTAACACATATACACACACGTATATATATATATTTGAAAATTCAGAGAAATCCCGTGTCATACATGTCGCGCGGGCTTCGCATTTTCTCGCGTAGATACGTCGTGTGATAATTTAGAACGTAGGAAAGCCGGCGCACATTGGGGGGGTTAGACAACTCATTAGGAGGGACGAGCAAACAGAAAACTAGGTTATGCAAGCTCATACGTCATCGGAATTAGAACCGTAGTCCGCCACTGTATCTCAAATGTACACTATCGCAGAACGTGTTCCACTCGTATATGAATTTATGTAATGCGGTTCTAGATTGCGAGGAAATACAGGAATATGTGTTACCCAACTCTGCTTACTGCACGGTGAAGATAATGCAAGGTGTAACCGTAATCAATGGCGGAAATTTCGTTCCTCCATCAAACCCCCGCAAACCCTTCTAAAACCATTCCTCCCTTCTCTCTCTCTCTCTCTCGCTTGCTTTCTCTTACCCCCCCCTCTCTCTCTCTCCCTACTAAATTCACCCCATGGATGAGAGCAATAAATCCTATTACTCCTCTGAGGCTTATCGAAACTTTCAGTAATTAGAGGAGAATTGAATACAAAATCCTTGAGTTTCCCTATTAACCATCCCCTTCTTATACGATGCCATTCACGAAATTAATCACAGAAATATATATATAATATTTAGAAATTAATAGAAAATAAATAATTATAATTATCCGGTTATAAAAATTATTAAATATAAAATTTGGCATTTCAAATGTCCAAATGAACAAAGCAATTAAAAGTAAAGTATAAATAGAAAAGGTAAATTTTATGCAAGCATTGAATTCAATAAATTTTCATTAAATTTCTCTACAGTGAATAAAAAAAAAATAAACATAAAAATAAATTTTTAAATAATGTCTGACCAAAACTTGATTTCGACTACTTATAGCATACAGAAATTAAAAAACAAAACATTATTAAAATCCAATTTTTAAGAGTAGGGGAGCGTGGGGGAATTTGAGCCCCCTAAGGAAAATTATTTAAAAAACCAACTTATCTTTATAATAATACATTGTTTTCGTTATTTCCTACTCATTTCGTTATTTATCTTTAATTATGTTTAATTAGAAACTTAAAAAGAGAAAGTAAATTGGAAAAAAAAATTTAAAAAAAATACATTTTTTCCGATTACATAATTTGTGGGGTAATGGGAGCTTTCACTTGAAATTTAAAAAATTTCTATATTTCAGGAATATTTTTTGTTTTCTAATAGAAAAAAGTGTTAATACTTACAATGAAGCCAAAACTTTAGACTTAGAATAAATTTTTTCCTAAATTATAATTGAATAAAAAATTTTTGAAAAAAATTAAATTTTTCATTTTTCCCACCAAAAATTATTTTTTAATTAAAAGTTTTTTCATAAGGTGATATATTTTACAATTTTCAAAGAAATAACGAAAGACGCAACATAGTAACGAAAATTCTTTGGTCTGACACTAATTCTCCCATTACCCCACAGAATTTTTACAGGCTAAAATTTGAATAAGAAAATAAAAACATAAACAAATTTTATTATTATTTCGATTTTTATACAAGTATACATATCTACACATAATCACCTATAAATAATGAAAAAACAGAACTAAATAATACGATTTTAACTACTTATGGTGATGTTTAGAAATATTTGGCATTTTACAACGAAAACTCAAAAAATACATTTTCCCTTGTCTTTACTAAAAATTTGTCAAGAATGTAATCGTTTGTTTTGGAATGATATAAACAAAGGTTGTAGAAGATTTTCTAGACATTGCAGCGAATTTGAAGGCTTCTAAGTGCGTGAAATTTGAAAGCTCCCATTACCCCACACTCCCCTATGTTTATAGTTGTAAAAGTAGTAAAAGTCAATATTAGTCAGACAAATAAAAAAACAAATTTTGATACTAATTTCAAATTTGACATCCGATTTTCGAAATTAAAAATAATTAAACTTTCTTGAACGAGGAAAAATGAATTTCGCCAAAATTGTTATTTTGATACATAAATTAAAAATAATCTTCATTAGGAAAATTTTAATTATTCTGAAGAATAGAGAAGGTAAAAAAATTATTATAATATTCAACTTTCTGAACAAAGAATATAAATAATATTTTTTTTTTTTTAGAGAATTCCCCCCACTACTTTTAATTCGCTAATTTTCAAAGAAATTTCAAAAAAATCAATTATTTAATAAAATTTTATGCAATTTATTTTGCACAATAATTCAATTACTTTCACTAATAATAAAATTTTTCATGAAAATTCAATTTTTTAAAAAATTTTCTAATTAGATTCTAAGCATGGATGTAATTATTTTTATAAATTAATAAAACTCGTCGAAGAATTTCAATTATTTTTATTACTTTTTTAAATTAATAATCGAAAAATTTAGTTATTTTCACAATTAAAGTTTTCCGTAAGAATTCAATTAGTTAAACTAATAAAACTTTCATAATATTTATTACATTTTGAAAAAATTAATTATTTTAAAAAATTTTCATAAAATTCTAATAAAGAATTGAATTACTATCAAAAATAATAAAAAAATTTTCACGGAATTTCAATTCTTTTTAAACATTTTAATAAAATTTTCCGCAATAATTCAATTATTTTCATAAATAATAAAATTTTTCACAGGTATTCAATTATTTTCATAAATAATACAATTCATAGCTGGATTTCAATTATTTTTAATAGAATTTTACAGGAATTGCTCTAAAAATGTAATTATTCTTAAAAACTTAATTTCAATTCGTCAAAAAAATTAATTATTCAAAAAAATGTTTTTTAAATATTTTTTGGAAGGATTGATTAATTATTTTTAAAAATTTTCAAAAATTATTCGAAAAAAAATAATTGTTTTAACTACAATTTTAATTAAATTTTTTAAAAATAATTCAATTATTCTCTTAAAAATTTAAAAATTAAATTTTTCCTAAGAATTCAATTGTTTACACAAATAATTTTCCGAATGAATTCAATTGTGTCGATAAATAGGAAAATTACTCTCGAAAATTCAATTATTTTGAGGTATTTTAATAAAATTCTGTTTAAAATTTAATTATTTTCATAAATAACAATATTCACCACAATAATTCAATTATTTTTAAAAGTAATAAATTTCTTCCTGGAAATTGCATTATTTTAAAAAATTCTAATAAATCGTTCGAAAGAATTCAATTATTTTCATAAATAATAAAATGTTTTTAGGAATTCAATTATTTTCAAAAAAATTTAATAAAATTTCCCACAGACATTCAATTATTGACAAAATTTTTAATAGAATTCTTTGTAAAATTTAATTATCTTTAAAAACTTTTCGTAATTCAATGATTTTCAATATTTACTATTTTCATAAAATTTACAAATAGAATTCAATTATTTAAAAAATGGTTTGTAAAAATTTTCGTAAAAATTCAATTCTTTTTATAAATAATAAAAATTTTCATCAATTCAATTATTTAAATTAGAATTTGTATAAAATTATTATTCGAAAGAAATGAATTATTTACAAAATATGATAAAATTCTTCGCAAGATTTAAATTATTTTTTATAAATATATTTTAAATTCTTTCATGAATAATAAAATTCGTAGCAGGAATTCAATTATATTAGCAGGATAAAAAAAAGATCTTTATTATTTTAAAATAATTATTAATTGCTTTTATTGATTATTTTTTTTGTGATCGAGTTACAACTTATACATACTTATAAAACAGAAATTCAGAAAATTAATGAAAACTTGGAATATTATTAATAAGTTGTCATTAAAAAGAGAAATCAGTCAAAAAATTTTTATTATTTTGATATAAAAAACTTATTTATTTTGCAAATTAAAATTGACCAGCTCTCGTTTCCTATTTAAAAAAAAATTAGAAAATTGTTCAAAAACTAAGTTTCGGGCATAGAAAATATTTTCCATATTTTCTGTTTCTCAATCGCAATTATCTTCACAAAATTAGGAGTTTCTTTTTGAAAAAAAAGAAAAAATTTTGCAAAATGCCCATTTCGAATCACAATTTTTTAACGAAATCTGTTTTTCTTTGAAAAAGGGAAATAATAATTTGCATCATATCAGAAAATTTTCAGTTTCTTTTGGGAAAAAAAAAATTCATAATTTCTGTATGTTAATTTCGATATAACGAAATATTATTTTTTTTTTCAATAAATGCAAAATTTTATAATGTTTATTTTATAATCACAATTGTTGTGCAAAATTTTTTGTTTTTTTAAATACTGCAAATATTTTTCACATGTGCACCTTTTTTTTATTAAAGTCTCCAAGTGTTTTTTCAATTTTTTTAGAAATAGAAGTTTATTTAATTTTCAAAATAGAACGAAAAAGAGTTTTTCATAATTAATTTTTAACGGATCTGTTAAATAACAAATGTGAAAATTTTTTTAAATAATCTTCCACTCTGAAGAATATAAATATATAATTTTCATTTATGAAATATGTTTTATTTTATTTTCTATGATTTTTATTTCATTTTTTTTCTTTTAATTTTTCTTTTATTTAAATTCATATAAATTAATCAAACTAAAATTGTTTCAATAGATAGAGAGGCGTACACTCATTTGTAATTTATGTCTGCATGTTTAAACAGAAACGTTACTGTTCTAATTACTTCGAGTCAGTCAGAGAAAGGGTTTATACATCCGAAGGAGAAACTTCACTGAGCCTAAAATGTTATGTAATCGCGAGCGATGCATAAACAAGTCATTTAATCCAGTAACTGTTTTCTTGAATTAAAGACAATGTTTAAATTTTCCTCCTATATTTGCAATCTACTAATAGCCGTAAAATATTAACAAAAAAAAATATTTACCACTTTAAACTAATATTTCTTCTATTTAAAAATATTTAAAAAATACATTTTTTATCTTTTTTTTAACGAAAATTCATTTTTCTTTTGCTCTATAGCTCTTCCTCCACATACACAAAACAAAAGGATAATTTATAAAGTTGGCAAAGCATTTTCAATTTCTATTCGTTGAGCATAAAATTTTGAATGATTTTAAAACATACACACACATATACCACTAATACGAAAGCTTTCTCTCGACGGAATGTTATGTGCTATTTACACACATTTTAAATGTTTTGGCCATAAGCCAAGTTTCGAAAAAAAAAAACTACGGCACCTTGTCATATGACTCGCGGTTGTATACACATTTTCTGTAAATAGAAACGTTCAATTAACTAAACAGAGAATTGCTGACAGCTCAATTTCACCAAATTCCCCCTACAAAGGTCATTTATTTATTTTTATTATTTTTTCTTTTTTTTAAAAAAATTTTGCTTCTGTATTTACACTTTATGATACTGTTTATTATTAGGGAGATTTTTTTTGTACCCAGGGGATAATCGATTTTATTTCTACTGGAAAATTAAATGTTGGGAAATGTTGCATTTGTTGAAAAGTAAAACCATTAAATCTATTTTTTGTTATTTTTTATTTTATTATTCTCGTTAGTAATTTTATTTCTAATTTTTATTTTTTTTCAGTTTTTTTCATTTTTTTAATTCTCAAAATGTTTTTATTATTTAATTTTTCTCGTTAAAAATTAACTGAATTAGAAAAATCATTTTTGATTCAATATTGTTAATAAAGGTTTAAAATTTTTTTTAGTTTTTTTACTTTTACGTTTCTTTTTAAATTTATTACACTACTTTTTTGCAAAAACAAGGAATACGTTCACGTAACTTTTAATTTCGATAAAAAATTTTTACCTTCCCAAACAAAAATTTGAAATTCATTCAAAAAATTCCTACTTTCACTTAAAAAAAATTCACATTCATTAAAAAAATTGTCACTTTTACTAAAAAAAAAAAAAATGTTGACATCACTCGAAAAAGTTCAATTTTTCTCAAACAGTTTTACTTTCCCTACATTCATTCAAGCAATGTTTATTTATCTCAAATCATTTTCACTTTTTACTTGAAAAATTTTTAATTTTGAAGTAAAAGTGAAAATAATTTGAGGGACAGTGAGAATTTTTTAAAGAAATTGAAAATGAAAAAATTTTGAATAAAAGTGAGAAATTTTATGGAAAATTAAAAGTGAAAATTTTTGACTGAAAGTCGACGCAACGCAGTATTTTTCTACTTGAAAATTTTGCAATCATGACAAATTGAGATAAACTTTTTTTTACTCTACTAAAATTCTTCTATCGGGAAATTAAAATTATAATTAACTGCAGTAAAATGTTTATTTATTTACTTATTTATTAATTCAATTTTCAACGGGCTAGAGACTCCTCATAACATAATCTATATTAAAATTATTCAACTGTAAATTATTTCTATTAAATAAAATTAGTCTAAATTTAATAATACTATGAATTGTAATTTATACAATTAAATTACAGTTTATACTGTAATTATATTATAAATTATTCTAAAATGAAATTAAAACCGAGATTATAATCCCCGAGGGCCGTTGGAAATTTATTATAAACAAATTATTAAATAATAAATAATAAATCTCTGAATACCGCTGAGAATTAATTATAATAATAATTAATAATAAATGTATAAATAATAATAATTAATTAATAATAATAATTAATTCAATTATTATTTTTAGAATTTTTAATTATTTTTTATGAAAATAATTGAATTCCTGTGAAATTTTTATTATTTACAAAAATTGTAAAATTGTTTGCTTATAATTTTATTATAATTTTTTTTTAAATAATTAAATTCTTTTTGGGAAATTTTATTAAAATTAATAGATATTGAAAATCATTGAAATTAGAAAATTTTTTGAAAATAATTGAAATTAGAACAAGAATTTTTTTGATATTTATGAAAATAATTAATTTTTCGAGAAGAATTTTGTTATATTTATAAAGATAATTGGGATTTTTACAAGAATTTTTTTTTTAAATTTTGAACATAGTTGAATTTTATAAGAATTTTATTATTTTTTTTTTATTAAATAATTGAATTTTTTTAGTGTTTTCAAAGAAATTTAAATTAGAAAATTTTTAAATTCTATTATTTTTAAAATTGATAATTTTATTTGAAAAATATAGTAAGAAGTTAGTCGCGCGTTTTTTCGCGTGAATTATTGCTAGTAAATAAATAAAAAATGTTTCGTAAAAAAAAAAATTTCGACAAATCGCAAATGGTATTTCCGCTCTCGGCACTGATTGTGACGTTTAATAAAAAGGAAAAACATCTTTCTCAAAAATTGCCAGTAAATTACAGAATAAAACGTTGAGCAAAAGTTAAAATCGAGGGGGCGAAAAGTTCATTGTGGATGAAGATGGAAAACACGTGTATTTTGTGAGAAGGTTCTCACCGTGTAAACGCAAACAGCACTGAAAGTATAAAAGCTAGCCATTCACGCTCTCGTTTTAGATGCTAAGGGAGAGAAAGAGAGAGAAAGAGAGAGTGAGAGATAGCGTCTAACAAACGCAGCAAGAGAAACAGTGAAAAGAGACCAAAAAGACAATAAAAAAGGGAAAAAAAGGAAAAAAAAGAAAAAAACAGAGAAAGTCAGAGTTAGTTACGAAGGGTTGAGAGAGGAGTAAAAGTAAGGAGAGAGAGAGAAAGAGTGAGAAGAGAGACGGGAATGAAATAAAGACAGGGGAATCTTCCCCAGGCGTTTAACGAGAAGCTCGTACATAACAAGGGAAGTCGTTATAGATGAAAGGCGTCGTACCACTTTGAAATGGTTTTCAAAGAATTGCCGCGGCTCACTTTTATTGGTACTATCTACTGCCCTTGTAAAGGAACGCGTTGAGAATAAAAGCGAATAAGAAAATAAGACCAGTGTATAATTCAAACCAAAACAAAGAGGGAAAAGGAGAAAGAGAAAAAATCTCTCTCTCTCTCTCTTTTTTCTCTCTATTTCTCTCTATTTCTTTCTTTTTCTCCTTTTCGTAAGAAAGGAAATTTTTTTTACTCTCTATCTCTTTTTTTCTCCTTTTCGTAAGAAAAGCAGAATAAGAGAGAAAGAGAGTAAAAAGAATTTAAAAAAAACTTTTTTTACGAAAAGGAGAAAAAGAGAGAAGTAAATGGAGAGAAAAGATGATCCAAAAAAGGGTGAAAGAGAGAGAGAAAGAAATAAAAAAAGAGGGAGAGAAAGAAAATCAGATAAAAGGAGAAAGAAAGAACAGAAAAGAGAGAGAGAAAAAAAGAGGAAGAAAAAAAAGAGATAAAGAAAAAAAAGAGAGAAAGAAAAGAAAATAAAATTCAAGAAAGAGAGAAAATTAGAGAAAATTAGAGTGAGAGAGAAATGCAAAGAAGGTGGAAGGGAAGAAACTATGAACGCACATGTAGGGATTTATAAAATTCTCTAAAGGGAGAGAGAGAGAGAGAGAGGTACAACATTCAAAGTGGGCCTCTCGGCTGTTAAGATAAAAACACTTTTCCTTTGCTGAATTGCTTTTCTATGTAAAGTACACTTCGTTCCCATGAAAACAGATAACCGCAATCTACACCGCAGACTTAAACGATATTCCCTCTCTCTTACTCTCTCCCTCTCTTGCTTGCTCTCTCGCCATGAGTTTGATATCTTCTCCCTTGTGTACATTAATTTGTCCGCCTGTTGAATGCTATGCAAACATGATTAGCCATATAATCTACTTCCCTATTGATCTATCATTAAATACGAAAATAAGAACAATTACATAAAACTATAATCCCCCCTAGTGAATATTTTGTCCTCATTTCTCAATTATAGAGGAAATTTAGAACAAAATTTTATCGTCAATATTGGCTAAGTTTAATATTCCTGCGCTAAAAAACGATCAAACAACAATAAAATTTAACGTACTTTAAATTTTTATTAATCAATTATTGGGGAAAATAATAGTCAAATATAGAAATTAAATTTTCATTCTTGTATTTTTTATATTAATAAAGTAATAATAATTACGATAACTAACCAAGGAAGACATATTTTTTTCATTTAAGTTTTTAAGTAATAATAAATAGAATAAAAACAAATAATATAACGATTAGAATAATAATTCAAGAATTAAAATTTATTAAAATTTTTGTTTTAATATATAATAAATAATTAATAATTTTGTTATTAAAAATTGTCTCGATGAGTCACTTACTCTAATACTTGATTCACTTCACCTAATCTACGAGCAAAGCGTTTACTCCCCATCTGTTGCCAATGCAGAAAAAAATATTGCCGCGAAATTCAAGAAAATAAACAAAGAAAAAATAACTTAATTCTAATTTCATACAACAAGTGTCACTGTAATTACCCAATAATTGTATTACAAAAATAAAGAAAAATTCATTACCTCATCAAAAAGAAATGGACCAAATAAAAATAACAGCTCTTGAAAATTCTCCCCAGTGGATTCTCTCTCTCTCTCTCTTTTCCTTTTTTTGTCTATTTTTTTTCTTTTTAAAATAAGGGAAAATTGTTTAAATTCAACGTTAACTGTACCCTTGATTCTTTCATGAAAAATTTGTTCTCATCGTGAAGCGGGATGAAAACTTTCTCAACTTCCTGCTTCACTTTTAATAAAAAAAAAAATTACACAGAATAAAAATAAAAACAAGAAAATGGTACGAAAAAAAAGAAGTAAATTCAAAGTTGAAACTGGAATTCTTCAGAGAAGTACAAAGGTAAACTTTATATACGAAAGCCGGGACACGCTCAATATCTCTAATGGTTTTTCATTCATTAATTCCCAACGTTCGACAAGATCAATACAAGTTCAGAAGAACACACTTCTCAAATCTATTTTAAGACATTTCGCATACTGTGCATTGCTTTTATTCGTTTTACTATTTTATATAGACTTCTTCTTTTGAATATTTTATAATGAAGATGAGAATAATTTATAATATCAATTTACACTCAATTTACAGTTTATATAAAATTTATTTATTATTATTATTATTTCTATTATTACTATTTTCATTATGACTATTATTATTTTTTTTTCGACTATTATTATTTTTATAATAATTATTAATATTATTAGATTATAATTGTTTAAAATTGTTGAAGTGTTAAACTTATTACTTAACTATTTTTTTTTCATAGACTTGTGTCTGACCATACAATGACTCGAACTACTTAAAATAAAATTTTTATTCAAATTTTACTAAGAAATTATTTAAAATTATTTATTTAACGTAACATTTCACTATTGATTTAATTTTTAAAAATTTAAATATTACTGTGTCTGACCTTGCACTGTCTTGAACTACTTAAAATACAATTTTCATCTAAATTTTACTACAAATATTACTTAAAGTTATTTATTTAACGTAAATTTCCACTATTATTTTTTTTTATTTAATCAATTTCAGTAAAAGTGGGTCTGACAATGCATTGACTTAAACTACTTAAATCACAATTTTTACCTAAATTGAACCACAAAAATTGATTAAAATTATTTATTTAACGTAACGTCATTTGCTGTTAATTTATCTTTTTTGAATATAACGACATTTAAATATAGCGACATTTCACTATTAATTTATTTCTTTCTTATGAAGGGAAGATTGTATTTTTAAAATTTTCCTTTAAGTAAACTTTTGTCTGACTATGCGTTGACTTGAACTACTTAAAACACAAATTTCATGTAAATTTTACTGCAAAATTGCTTACAATTATTTATTTAACGTAAAGTTTCACTATATCCATTTGTTTTTTTTTAATATTTTTATTGCAGTACACTTGTGTCTGAAAATGCGTTGTCTTAAATTACTTAAAATATAATTTTTATTTAAATTTTACCACAAAATAAATTAAAATTATTTATTTAACGTAAAATTATTGACTTTTAATTTATCTTTTTGAATATTTTTTTCCATATAGTTGTGTCTGACCATTAGTTGTCTTAAACTACTTGAAACATAATTTTCATCTAAATTTAAATAGTGTCTGACTACATATTGACTTGAACTACTTAAAACATTTTTTCGGAATTTTACCAAAAAAAAATTGCTTATAATTATTTATTTAACGTAATGTTTTTAAATGTTAATTTATTTTTAAGAATATTTTTTTCCATACACCTATGTCTGACCATTTCTTGTCTTGAACTACTAAATGTCCAATTTTCAGATAAAAATTACCATACGAAATTATTTAAAATTATTCATCGAACTTAACATTTCACTATTACTTTATTTTTTACAAATTACTTTCAGGTAACCAGTGTCTGACCTAATATTGTCTTGAACTACGTAAAATACTATTTTCATTTAAATTTTACCATTATTATTACTTAAAATTATTTATTTACAGTAACGTTTTATTATCCATTTGTTTTTTTTTAAATATTTCCATTGCAGTACACTTGTGTCTGACAATGCGTTGACTTAAATTACTTAAAAAATAATTTCCATCTAACTTTTACCACAAAATTGATATTAATTATCAATTTATTTATTTTATTTATTTAACATAACGTTGTCAATTGATATTTTTAAATATACTTTCTAATAAAATTATATCTGACAAAACTTTGTCTTAAACTACTTGAAACAGAATTTTAATTTAAATTTCAGCACAAAATTACTTATAAAGTTATTTATTTAACTAGTTAAAAAATAATTTCCATCTAAATTTTACCACAAAATTTGTCAAAAATTATTTATTTAACGTAAATCTATTAACTGTTAATTTATATTTTTAAATATACTTTTTAATAAATTTATGTCTGACAAAACTTTATATCAAACGACTTGAAACAGAATTTTCATTTAAGCACAAAATTACTTAGAAAGTTATTTATTTAACAGAACGTTCCAGTATTAATTTCTTTTTTAAAAATCTATTTCAATATAACTTTGTCTGACAATGCGTTGTATTGAACTGCATTACACTGAAAACCTTACTTTAAAGTTCAAATAAATAATTTAAAGCAATTTTGGTTGTAAACTTTAGAAGAAAATAGTGTTTTAAGTAGTTCAAGTCAACGTACGGTCAGACACAAATTTATTGACATGAAAATATTTTAAAAATAAATTAATATTGGAACGTTACGTTTAATAAATAATTTGAAGTAAGTTTATGAGAAAATTTAGATAAGAATTATCTTTTAAGTAGTTCAATCTAAAATTTACCGGAAAATTGATTAAAATTATATTTTCAACGTCACGTTATTAACCTCTATATTATCTTCTCAAATATTTTAATAATAAACTTGTGTCTAGCCATACGTTGTCCTGATTTACTCAAAGAAAAATTTTCATCTAATTTTTAAAACAATAAGAAGTTTGTCAAAATATATACATCTTTAAAACTCACTAATCTTGTTAATTTCATAGTATCATCTAAAAATAAAATCGACTTTATTAAAACTAAGTGGCTTTAGTCTCTCGAAAGGTATACTATTATTAATAAAATCAATAGAAATCTATTTATCCGCTCACGAGAGAACAAACACAGTTCTTTCAAGTTTTTAAAAGTAACTTCTCTCTCTCTCTCTCTCTCTCTCTCTCTCTCTCTCTCTCTCTCTCTCTCTCTCTCTCTCTCTCTCTCTCTCTCTCTCTCTTCCTTCAGTTATTTACCCAAAAGAGGAAAAGAAAGCAGATTTGTTAAAGGGAGTGGTTTGCTTACTTGAAATCGAACTTTTGTCGAAAAATAAAAATAAGAAGAGAATTGGAAAAATAGTTCAGTAAAGTATTTTTTGGCGCAGTATATAGGTAAGTAGTTTTGCTATTCCGTTTGATTTTTATTTTATATTTTCAATTTCGGGGCTCATCTCTTTCTCTCTCTCTCTCTCTCTTAGTTTGGTTGAAGAAGAAGAAGAAGAAGGAGAAGAAGAAGTTTTCGACTATAGAAATGAGAGAAATTTAACGGTTCCTCTTGTTGCCAGTTACGCCCGCTTTTTGAAACGAGAGCTTGAATTTGCTGTTGCGAGAGACTACTCTTGTGCAACGGAGGGTGGTTTTCTGTTTGAGAAGAGACTGGGAATATATCATCCGGCGGGGGACATTTTCACCTCTCACACATACATCCATCCCCTCCACAGTCTTATTTCACATCTCGCTCTTAAAGCGAAGCAGAAAACCCAAAACCTCAAGTGTTGTGTTTGTATGTATATATAGACATATATGTATATATAAATATATGTATACAGACATAAATGTATATATGTATAGACGTAGCCTTTACAGCAGCTGCAACGGCACGGGCTCAACTTTACCGCTGACACCTCAAGTGTCCAAATAAATAATGCGCCTTATTTGTTATATCGTGGAAAGCGCGTGCAAGTAAACCTTGGCTCAAGGACGAGAAAAGCTGAATGCGCCCTGTGAAGTCTCGCAAAAGGTGAAGAATAGGTAGACGGTGGGGTCAAAAAACAGAAAAACAAAATAAACAAGAAAAAAAAATTGAAAGAGAAAAAGAAAGCAAACACGGCCGATGAAAAAAGATCCTAGCACGACTCGACGTGACTGCGCACTCGAGGAGTAAAAATGACTTTAAATTATTTGTCAGTTTTAACGAAAAAAGAAGAAAAAGAAGAGGAAGAAGAAAAAAAATGCCACCCTATTCTTTGCCCTCAACTTTGACACTGGCGCACCTTGTAAATAAATAGCATTCCACCATGTGAAATATTTCCGGACTAAGATTACATTTATTCTATTTCTTTTTTCTTTTTTTTTTATAACACTCGCAGAAGAAAATAATTAACATATAATTAAAATTTGACGATTAATTCGAAAATGGACTGGAAAATTAAAACTACAAAGAATTTTTTTTTCTTCGTACTTTTTATTTAGAAAATATTTATATTTTCTATGCAGATTTATTTTTTTTATAGTTTTTACATTTGAAATATTTTCTAATAAAAAATACAAGAAAATTAAAAACTACAAAGAAAAAAAAAAGGTTTTTGTTTCTAATTAGAAAATATTTTAATTTTCTATATAGTTCTGATAAAATTTTTCAATTGGAATAGTAGGTAAAAAAAAATTACACGAATACATTCGGACAAGTGGTTTTTTAATAAAAAAATTACTCCAATGTTTCGAAATCAATATCCTCTTCAGGGAGTCTACAAAATAATACACAGACAACACAAATAAAAATACGAAAAGCTTCAAGATGATAAATAATAATTTAAAAACATTAAACAATAAATAAAATAATAATAAAGGAGGTTAAAGTTTTGAACGTTCAAATGAAAGAAATTTATTTATTTCTTCTTCAAATTAAATTTTTATTACTATAATTTTGCATCACTATTAAGCAAAATAATTATAATGTTTCTAAATGTAAAATTTGAGTTTTTAATTTGAAATTTGAATTGTAATCAATAATCTATGAAAATATTTTTAACAAAAAATATTTCGTTCATTTGAACGTTCAAAACTTTTTCTTCATAATAATAATACAAAAACCAATAATAAAAATATACAAAGACTTTAAATAATAATTTAAAAAGCATCAAAAAATAAGTAATAAATAAAAATACAGAAATAATGGAAACTGAGGATAAAACAGAATTAACTTCATAGAATATTAAAATTAAAATGAATATAAAAATGAAAACAAAAAGAAAAAAGAAACGATAAAACATATTTTACCAATAAATAAAAAAATTAAACATTACATGTCGAAGGCGAATTAAAATTTATCCAAAAATTGAAATGTGACATTTGGAGATAATAACTGAAATATTAAAATACTAAATTACTAAAATGTGTTAATGAAGATGGAAAAATTAAGTTAATTAATAAAATCAAATTTAAAAATATAATAAAATTAAAATATAAAAAATATAAAATTTTTTTTACAATATTCAGATAAAATTAAATTAAAAAATAAATAAATAAAATAGCATGAAAATAAAAAATAAAAAAACATACCAACAGAAAATATAATCCATTGTTAATAATAATCAGTTAAATAAGAACAACACAAAGTAAATAAATAAAAAATAAACAAAAAACATTTATTAATTTTTTAGTAAAAACCACATACAAAATATTTTTAGTCTCAATGTAGATTTTACTGGAAAAATTTCCTATAAAAGAAGAACTACATAGAAAATCTTTATATTTTCCTAATAATTTTTATTTTCTAGTAAAATTTTCTACTAAAAACTGCAAGGAAAATAAAAACGACATAAAAAATATTTCTAATTTGAATACGTAGTTTTTACTAGAAAATTGTCCTACAAAACTAAAAATTATAAAAAAAATATTTTTATTTTTAATGTAATTTTTATTTTAAAAAAATTTGTATTTTCAATTTTGTTTTCATTAAATATTTTTCTTAGAAAATAAAAAACTACAAGAATATGAATTAATTAATTGGAAACTACAGAGAAAGTAGTTTTATTTTCCCTGTAGTTTTTATTTAGCAAATATTTTTATTTTCTACATAGTTTTTATTTTAGAGTAAAATTTTCTAGTAAAAACTACGAGAAAAACCAAAAAAACTACGTATTATTAGACCATGTAGTATTTCCATAGAAATAATTGTTTATTTTCTAGTAAAAAATACAAGAAAAATATAAACTACATAGTAAATATTTATATTTTACAAGTAATTTTTATTTTCTAGTAAAATATACAAGAAAACAATAAACTACATAGTAAATATTTATATTTTACAAGTAATTTTTATTTTCTAGTAAAAACTACAAGGAAAATAAAAACCACAATTTTTTTTTTTATTTTCAATGTAATTTTTATTAGAAATTTTTTCGATAAAATAAAAACTACATGAAAACTATTTTTATTTTCCATGTAGTTTTTATTCTGAAAGTCTGTAAATAAATAGAAATTTTATTTCTTTTCTTAAAGAAAAAAATAATAATAAATACCCCCGTTTCTCAAATAATTCAATTATTTATTCATTTTAATAATATTTATTGATTTATTATAACATCTTTTGTCATTATTATTTTTTGAATTTATTATTCAACAATTTATTATTTACAATTTATGACTCGTTATTTATTATTCACAAACTTAATTTTTCATCGTTTTCATAATATTGTGACAGTTTGACAATAAACCAATAATTATTAAAAATCAATGCATTGGAAGCGATAAATTTAAAAAAATATATCCAATACGAAAGCAATTTTTAAACATTAACTAAGTTAAAGTGAGTTTCTAAAGCTTTGGAATAAATAACAAAGCTTAAAACGTTTTAATGCCCTCGAGATATTTGAAGAAGGTGTGTCGAGTTCACGTTCAAGTTTTCAAATTCTTTAAAAAATTTATCTGAAATATTTAGAAAGTGAACTTTTTAAAAACCTTTAGCAGAAAGGAAGCTTTTCAACGGAAACATTTCTGTAAATTATTTTTTTATTCCTGTTAAAAAAAATAAAAAAATAGGGAAAACTGGATTTTACATTTTAAAAAAATATATTTTTATCTAAATTACAATATTTTTTTGACGTTGTTTCCCTTTATTTATTATAACATGAGACGAGAAATGCAAACAAATATTTCCTCTAATGGGATTTATTTGGGATTTTTTTCATTCTTTAAAAAGAAAAGAAATATAAATACTGAAAAATTCATTTTACATTAAAAAAATATGTATTCTTTTGACAATTATTTTTTTGTAACGTGAGATGAGAAAAAAATTCGGTTTTTCAATAATGAAAATAATTTTATATTATTTTATTTAAAAAAAAAGGATTTATTATTTAATTTTTTTTTATTTCCACCTTTTTTGTGTATTCAATAATATTTCACGATTCAACAAGCATAAAAAACATTGTTTGTAGTTTATAATTTAATCATTTTTGTGTAACAAAAAAGTTATTTTTAAAATGTATTTCCTTTTTTTTATCGCACTGGAAATAATTTTACGACAAGCAGAATAAACCATTAAAAGAATTCATTGGCATGAGAATTAAAAATATTTGACATTAAACATTAAAAGGTAGCATTTAACGTTAAGTGGATATTAAAAATAAAATTCCTCACACATTTACAAAAAAAAAAATTTAATTTTAGGTCCAAAAATTTTTACTCACCATTAGTCAGTGAAATAAAAAAAATTTATCATACAATTTTGAAAACAATTTTACTTATAAAATTTTTATTTTTATTGTCTGTATATTTATAAATTTTGTATTGTTTATATTTTTTAAATTTTCTATATAAAAAGCGCATTTTTAATTTTTAATTTTATTAATGAAAAATTTTTGTTTTATTTTTTATAACTTATTTAAAATAATTTTTTCCATAGACTTGTGTCTGGCCCTGCGCTGTCTCGAACTACTTAAAATAAATTTTTATTCAAATTTTACTGAGAAATAACTTAAAATTATTTTTTAACTTAATATTTCACTATTATCTTATTTTTTAAAATATTACTTTTAATTTACCTGTGTCTGACCTTATATTGTCTTGAACTACTTAAAATATAATTTTCTTTTAAATTTAACGACAAATAGTACTTGAAAGTTGTTTATTTACGTTCCACTATCCATTTGTTTTTTTTAAATATTTTCATTGGAGTAAACTTATGTCGGACAATGCGTTGACTTAAACTACTTGAAACATAATTTTCATCTAAATCTTAACATAAAATTACTTATAAAGTTATTTATTTAACGGAATTTTCCATTATTAATTTATTTCTTAAAAATTGATCTGAGTGATCGTGTGTCTGACAATGCGTTGACTTGAACTACTTAAAACACAATTTTCATCTAAATTTTACCACAAAATTACTTCAAATTATTTATTTAACGTAACGTTACACTATTAATGTATTTTTAAATATTCATTTCAGGAAACTTGTGTCTGACCATACATTGACTTGAACTACTGAAATCAAAATTTTCATATACATTTAACTGCAAAATGCTTAATAAAATTGGTTAAAATTAATGTTTTAATGAATATCTAAAATATAAATATATGAATAAAATTCAAAATTGTTGGTTTAAAATTAATTACTAAAAATTAATTTAAAAATAGTAAAAATTCAAAAAATTGAAGATAAAAGAAATAATAGTTAGACATTAGTGAAAGTGATTAAAAACAAATTTTCTTGTTTGCAAATATAAAAAAGTGAATATTTGCGAGTGGAATAAATTAACACTATTTATCAAGGATATTATTATCTGTTTAGAATTTATAGGTGCTTGCGTGTACTTAAAGGATCATTGACCAGCACGACATGTTCAACATGTCACTAGTACTAATTGTGGTTGTCTCATATCTGATAGTCATCGCAGTATTTTTCCTCTTTCTCTCTCTCTTTCTCTCCTGGGACAGAACATGTGGTTTAAACGTTTATTCGACTCGCACATAACATATACACATACACACAATGTCTTTCACACTAATTCTCTAACTCTCTCACTCTCACAAAAAAAAAAAAAATAAAAAAAAATGAAAAAAGAGGTCAACCAGCATTTAATGAGTCTTTGCAAATAACTCAAGTTAAACATCATTGAAATCGAAGTACTTAATAGAGATGACATGGAGTTTCTGCATTTTGATTCAAATCAATTGGTAAACTGTTCTCACAGACAGCAGTAATGTCGAAGTACAGTCAATATTGGAATAATGTTCCAATATCAGAGTCAGCATTTGGCTTTAAAGGTGTATACAGAGAAGAGTCGCAAACCTACAGCACCTATATATGCATGTATACGAGTCGACGACTGTCGAGTGGTGCACGTTTTATTGTCCAATAGGCCAGGGCTTACGTATTCGATTATTTAGGGAAAGCGTCGTTACGACGGAAACCGCAGTTTCGATTTCCTGTCTCGTCACTTTCCAACACAACTCTACATAAAACGTCAATTTTTATACTCTCGCCATCAAAAGGTTTAGAGATTTTTTTTTTTTAAAATTTCCCTCCCACCCTCTCCAAAAAAAGAGAGAAAAAAAGAAATAAAAAAAAATTTTTAATTGCTTGTATATTTTTTATTAATCTTGATAAAAAAAAAGAAAAACAAACAAGTAAAACGAAAAGTCAACGCATCGAGAGAGAGGATTATTAAAAAATATTGTGCCAAATTCCAATATTTTTGAAAAGGAAATTTTTTTTACCACAAACTGTTGAGTTTAATGAAATTTTATTCATTGAAACACTTTGAAAACAATTTAAATCTCGGATCACTTGAAAGAAATTTTCCAAATTAGTAGCTTCGAAATTAAATTAATATCGGAGTTTCTTAACTGTCTGACTTAACACTGACTCATACTACTTAGATTTTTGTCGATTTGATAACAAAAAAAAGAATAAAAAAGCTAATAATTCTTACATAGATTCACTGACTAATACTACTTAAAAATTAAAATATTCAATTACTATTTATATTTTAAATTTCAACTTATTTATAATTTTTTATTTTAACCTCATAGTTTTTCCAAGCATATCTAAATATAATAAATTAATAAATATATAAATTCAGACAAAAAACGTATTAAAATTGTTGCAAAGCGAACTGTGATTATAGAATTTCGTAACAGATAAAAAGAATACGCTTTTAATAAATATAACGATCAGAAAATTAAATTTCTATATTATAAAAATTATATATTATATGCATATGATAACAGAAGGTCTGAACAATCACTGGCTGCCGCTACTGATAATTTTCACTTTATATTTATCCACTACACCTTAGTTGTTGTCTGCCAAAGCGAATACTATACTGAAAGTTTATAGTTTCATGATATTTACAGAAACTCTGACCAAACATTGACTTACACTACTTATCTCAATATTTGTCCAACACCTTGGTAAGTCTCACTAAACAAGAGCAGCACTACTGAATGCAATAAATCCAGGAATTAAATTAATTAAAATTAATCTAATTACCGAGAGTCTGAGCAAACACTTACTAACACTACTTGAATTTTTCTCTAAATATTCGCAACTAAATATTAATGTGACTGAACTAAAACTGAACTAGAAAATATTAGAAAATACAGAAACAAAATTTTTATTCACAAAAAAAAAACCCTCAATTTTTTCTATTTCTAACAATAATTTCTTTTTAAATAACTTCATTCTTTAACAACTATCATTTCTTAAAAAATAAAATAAAAATTTAAAGAAAATCAAAAAACTTTCAATTTTACTTAAATATTTCAAAATTAATTGAATTTTAAATCTACATTAAAAAATATAAATTTTTTCCTTTTTTTCAAAAAGGAACTTGAAATTTTGTTCAAAATTTATAATTGACAAATCAAATTTATAAATTATAAAACAATCTGTTCTTTTATTTTGAAGAACTCTTGGAATTTTATTTAAAAAATTGTAATTGAGAAATAGAAATGGTGCAAATTAGTTGATTTTTATAAAAGAAAAACAGAATTTAGTGCAAAAAATAAGATTAAAAATAGGAATTATGCAAATATTTTTTTTTCTTTTTCTAAAAACAAAATAATAATTTTGTGAAGAAAATTGTGATTCATAAACAAAAATAATGCAAAATAAGTAAATTTTCCAATTTTGTTAAGAAGTAAAGAAAAAAAATCTGCAGAGTTTTGATTTGATAAAACACATAATATTTAACAAAATTTTAGTCTTCTAATGAAAACAAATGAAAAAAATTCTGATGATTTCTATTTATCATTCAACTTTTAAATTTACTATAAAATAATAATAATTATAACATTATAATATAATAAAATTTATCTAAAGTTAACAAAAAATAAAAGTATACACAAAACACAACTTCAGAGTGTTCAAAAATAATGGCAGAAATTCAATTATTTTCAAGAGTGATAAAATTCAATTATCTTTCAAATTTAAAAAAATTTCTCGTCAAAATCCCAATTATCCTTATAAATAACAAAATTCTTTCACAAAGTTCAATTATTTTCGAAGCAATTTCAAATTCCCAAAAATAGTACGCAAACATTTAATTACTTTCATAAATAATAAAAATTTCTGAGGAATTCAATTATTTACAAATTTTTTATAAATTCCTTCGCAATAATTTAATTATTTTTATAAATAATAATTTTTTTTTTTAATGAATTCAATTATCTTCGTAAAAATTAATTGAAAATTGTAGAAAACAATAATTTATTTGAAATGATGAAAATAATTTTGAAAAATTTATTGTAATAATATTCTTATAATATAAAACAATGATTTTATCACTCGGTCATCTTTAATTATTGTAAAACATTCTTATAACTTATGGAATTTAAAATGATTTGAATTTGAAATTTTTAAAATCATAATTCCTATAAAAAAATAACAAAATGATTAAATATTTATTTAAAAAAAAAGTTATTGATGTTTTCGAATAATTTTACAATTAAAGAAATTTGTAAATAAATGTAACAGAACATTTTTTTGAGTAAAATTTTTTTCTTTATTTTCTAAAAATTTAGAAAGTTTCAATTTCATTTTTAATTTAAATTTTGTAATCGACAATTAGAATAGAATATGTAATGTTTCTTTTTCAAAAGGAAAGAATAAGTTTCTGAACAATATTGTTATTATGACCCATTTTATGCATAATTTATATTTATAAATTATGCATAAAATGGGTATATTTCTTATTTCCTAATTATAATTTTTTAAAAATTAACAATTTTCCCATATTTTTTATAAATAAAAAGGAAAAAAACTCGCATAATTTAGATCAGTCAAACGAAATTTGTTATAGAAGAAAGTATATAATAAACAAAATTTATTTGTTAATCATAATTTTTTTATATTTTCTAATTTCAAATATTGTTTTATTATAAATCATGAAAAAATACCTGCATTTTTTTGATCTGTCAAACAATATTTTTTAAAGAAAAAAAAACAAAAAAAAAAACGAAAGCATACACAAAAACTAACTTTAAAGTGTGGACAGACAGAATGAAAGAATGAAATACGAAGATTATTTTTGTAGTTAATTAATTAATTATAGTTTATTACAAATCCATCGTGAAATTGAATAGAAAATTCAAAATATTCGTTGAATTAAATTAAAAATTTAAATTTCTTTGTAAAATTGAATTAGAATATCAAAATTTCTGGTGAAATTGATTTGAAACATCAAAATCGTCGTAAATTTAGATTCAAAATTTAATTTAAATTTAAAAAATTATTAGGACTGAAATTAAATATAAAATTTTTGATATATTTCAATTGAGAATTAAAAATAATTTATAAAATAAAATAAAAAAAATTATTTTCAGAAATTAATTTCAAAAATTCTTGGGATGAAATTAAATTGAAAATTAAAAGCAGAGGTGGAATTTCAAGTCGTGCAGTACTATATATATATGTTCAGCACCAGCTGATAACAATAAAAAGCAGAGTAATTTGAGATGAAGAAAAATTAGTAGTCTCACGTGAGGTGGAAAAGTGGATAAACGTCGTAAATACAAAATAAATGGCAAGAACAAAAGGAATTGTGGAGTGGAATGCAAAAGACGAGAGGGAGAGAGAAATGCCTGAGGAGATTTTATTCCCTCGTTTCGTTTCACCACGGGATTAATTTATGATGGTTGTATGTTAAAATTGTCGAAAAGATGTATGAATGAGTAGAAAAAGAGAGTGAATAAGGGGAGGAAAAAAAGGAGGAGGGCAAAAAGAGAAACAGAAAAAGAAAGAAAGAGAAATAGAAACAGAAAGGGAAAGAGAGAGGGAGAGAGGGAGAGAGAGAGCATAACGCGCGTAATAGCGAAAAGCGCAAAGAGAAGCAAGTCTGAAGAGCTGTGAAAAAAGGAAAAAGGGAAGTGGAAAAGTTTAAAACTCTAGGCTCAACAGCAATTAAAGTAAAATTATACAAAAGTACATCCACTGTATGCGAGTCTTGCGTCAGGAAGCTGAGGAGAACTCGTTGCAACTGTAACTTGCAAGCTACTGACGTGATCTCTCTCTCTCTCTCTCTCTCTCTCTCTCTCTCTCTCTCTCTCTCTCTCTCTCTCTCTCTTTCTCTCTTGTTTTCTCTTTTTTACTCTCTCTTACTGTTTCTCTCTCTCTCTTTCTCCTTCCCCCTCTCTTTCTCTCTCTAACTTCAATATTTCCCTCTTTCTTCATCTCGCTCCTCCAAAACTACTCTCCATCTCACTTTTTGTATTTAACGACCCGCAGCTGGACTGCTTCGGTTAAGGACGAAACGTTCTGAATTTTAACGTCTTCTGAGCCCCCAGAGAGATTTGGAAGGCAGCTTCTCTCGTCGCGCTCGTTTTCCTTTCTCTCGTTCATGTTGAGAAGTGCGTATACGGAACAGATTCACCAGGCGATGGGCAATACTTTTTCCTTTTTGCCTCACTCTGTCTCTTTCTCCTCCCCCCCTGCCCCCACCACAGCGCCATATCACTGACAAGCCCAGAATATGGCACTGAAAGCACAAACTTTCGGACACGTTTCTCGAGCATTTTCTAGAGCAGCATCATATTTCAACAACACGTGTGAAATATATCCCTTATGAAAAAGAAAAGAATGTCCACACACGTACAAAATGGTTTTGAAGCGTAAAGTGTGCTTTACGACATACACATTTATTAATTAAAATCACCATTTCTTTTCTAAATTTTTAACTCAAGGGCCAATAAAGAGGAGAATAAGAAATAAAGGTGAATTGACGCATGCAATTTTAATTTGCATATGGGAACATTTTTTTTATTGATGAACAAGCAACAATTCGCGCGCTAAAGCGAGCGGCTAACTTCTCACATGATTTATTAAATAAAATTAGTAATTTAAAAAAAAAAATAGAATTTGAAAATTTTTAATTCAAATTTTGTTTTCATAAATATAAAATGTGAATTGGAATGTAGATTATTATAATAACCACAATAATTATATAGGTATTCTGAGACCTATATAAGGGGATTCAAGGAAAAGTCAGAAAAAGTACTGGAAAAAATTTAAATTTTTAGAATTCATAAGAAAATTCTATATTTTGGTGTATTTTTTGTTTTGACTCATAAACTATGAAATCACCACGAATTCTAAATTCTAATTTCTAATACAAAACCCTCAATTTTTTCTACTTCTGACAATAATTTCATTCTAAGTAACTAAATCTTGAACAACTGTCATAAAATAAATAAATTATTAATTAATAAATAATTTTACTTAAAACTATTTCAGAATTAATTCAATTTTAAAAGAGTTGTGTTTAAAATTTTCAAAAATAGATGAACTTTAGAAGGTTTCACTTTAAAATTTTAAAAACTTTAAATCTTCAATTAATTTAATTAAGAAATTTTAAAAAACTTAGTTTTTTGCAAAAATGTTAATGATTCAAGTTCTTCTTGAAATTAGTGAAATTTGTCAATATAATTATATTTAATTAATTTTGTTAAAAATAATGGAAATATAGAAAATTTTAGATAAAAACATTTTTAAAAAATTAAATTTTAGAGAAGGTTACAAATGATTGCAGAAATTCAATTATTTTCAAAAGTAACAAAATTCTTATAAAAAAATTCAATTATGTTCACAAATTTACAAAAAAAAACCTGGACAAAATCACAATTATTATTATCTTTATAAATAAAAAAATTCTTCTTTAAAGTTCAATTATTTTTAGAACTTTTAATAAAATTCTTGGCAAAATTTCAATTATTTTCAAAAAATTTCATCATTTCAATGATTTTCAATATTTACTATTCTAATAAAATTACTCAAAACAATTCAATATAAAAAAAAAATTAATAAAATTGTACTCAAACATTTAATTATTTTTATAAATAATAAAAATTGCAAATGAATTTAATTGTTAAAAAATTTTGTATAAATTTCTTCGCAATAATTCAATTATTTTCGTAAATAATAATTTTTTTTTGAAATTCAATTATTTTCATAAATAAAAAAGCTCATCGCAGAATTTTAATTATTTTTAGTACAATTTTAATCGAATTCCTCGAAAAAAGTAATTATTCTTAAAAATTTGATTGAAATTCGTCAAAAAAATTCAATTATTTAAAATTTTGTTGATGAAATTCTTTGTAAGAATTAAATTTTAAATAATATTCAAATTAAAATATTTGAAAATTTTAATTTTTTATTACTTTCAACTGGCAGTTTTGAAGAATTGATTTTTTTGAAAAAGTTTAATTTAATTTTTTTTTAATAATTTGAATGAAATTTTCCTAAACGTTTAAGAGAATTTTCCCAAACTTTTGGGATTTTTTCTACATATACATGGAAATGTTTCAAAATTCCTAGGAAGTTTTCGATAATTTTTCAGAAAAATTCCTTTATCTATGTTAGTAAATTTTTCTAAATAATTAGTGGAATTTGCTTTCTAAATTTTTTTTGGAAAATTTCAAAAATTTTTCTTACAGTGTATTTAATTAAAGAATTTTCGAATAATCGAAATTTCGTAAAATTGAATTTTAAACAAATGCATTTGCAAATTCTCAAAGAACTTTTTCAAAAATTATTAAAAATATTATTAAAATATTTTTTAAATTATTAAAAAAAATAACTTTTATAAGTTGTTTAATTTCAAAAAGGTTTGAATTTGACATTTTAAAAAACTTAATTTCTATGGAAAAATAGTAATAATTAAATATTTAAAAAAGAAATTGTTTTCGAATAATTTTACAATTATAGATACCTATTCGTAAATAAATTTCACAGAACATTTTTTTCAATAAAAGTTTTTCCTTTATTTTCTAAAAATTTGAAAATTTTCAGTTTCATTTTCAATTAAATTTTCTAATTGACAAATAGTAGAGCAATTCTAATTAAGAAATAGAAATGATGCAAATTATTTTCTTATGAAAATTGAGAATTTTATACAAAAATATTAAGAAACGGGAATATGTAAAGTATTTTTTTCTCCATAAGAAAAGAATGAGTTTGTGAACAATATTTGTTATTGAGAAATAAAAATGATGTATAAAAAAGATTTATTTCCTATTTCTTAAACATAATTTTTAAACAATTAACAATTTTATAATATTTTTTAGAAATAAAAAGCAAAAAAATTACAATTTTTTTTATTTTTATATTGTTTTACTCGTTTACATGTCGAGTATAGTTAGTTAAATCGTCTTTTTTTTATTTATTTCTATTTGTATCTCGTGTCAGATCAAGTATTGACTTTTACTGCTTACAAAAATTCATTTATAACAAATTTTGTATTTCTTTTATTTTTTTTTACTCGATAACTGATCGACTGGCTAGATGACTCGAATTTTATTTCATTCAATACATTTTGCAACGTATGTCTGATCAAACATTGACCTGTACTACTTAAAAAATTTATTTTACTCCAAAAATTCATTTATAATAAATTTTGTAATTATTTTATTCGTTTCATTGATAGTTAACTCGTCCTTTATTTAATTCAATCCATTTTGCAACGCATGTCTGATCAAACATTGACCTGTTCTACTTAAAAAATTTATTTTACTAAAAAAATTAATTTATATCAAATTTTGTAATTATTTTATTCGTTTTATTGATAGTTAACTCGTCTTTTATTTAATTCAATCTATTTTGCAACGCATGTCTGATCAAACATTGACCTGTACTACTTAAAGAATTTATTTTACTACAAAAAATCATTTATTTAAAATTTTCTATTAAGCATAGTAAATACTAAAATTATATTACATTAATAATTATTATTGCAATTCAATTAGGTTACTTTATGGTAATTAATATTATATTATTACTATATTACTAATTAGTAATAACTAATTGCTAAAAAGTCTTAAATTATTTTTAAAAAATAGAGTTTTTTTCTAATGTCTGACTAAACCGTCAATTGTTCTACTGAAAATTAAAATTAACAACATTATTCCAAAAACAAATTCACTAAAATAAAAACAATGAAAGAAGGGCAAATTTAGTGCACAAACAAACTAAATGTAGACGCTTAATAAAGAATTCAGAATTTCAAAGTCGATTTTCAGTAATAAAATTTAGAAAGCTCTTTCGAGATTGTTATTTTCAAGTGAGATTTTTTATCATGTTTACGTTTACAGAAGCCGGCATTAGAATTTGCACATTTTCCTTTTCCGCAACATTTTTTTTTTGTTTTGTTTTGTACCTTTTTCTTCTTTTCCGAATAAAATTTGCGTAAAATTTACATGTCGGGAATTCTTTCCTTCTCCTTACATTCCAGAATAAAGTACCAATAGTATTCACTTCTCCGCCAAGTTAATATTGTACTAGACTCACTCTCTCTCTCGCTCATATTTTTTATTCCTAAAAGAAAATATCAGTTTGTTTCCAAGACTTCATAAAACCATTTTGAAAAATTAAGTACAATAAAGAAGCCGTCAAAGAAATTTGAGTTATATCTACAAAAGAGTAAAAACAAAAAAAAAGTTTCTTTTTCTTCTTCTTAATGCTATCATATTTCTTTACTTTACATTATAAATAAAGTAAAAATATATTTTCTAATGTTTTACAACTACTTTATACTCCTCTTATATGTAACCTTTAACGATCGACATTCTAAACTTCTATAAAAAAAGTATTCTCCAAAGTATTCGCGATATTACCCAATTTATTTTACCTTTAAAAAAATTAACTGCTTTATTGAATATAACCTTTAGAAAATAAAGAAAATAAAACTAAAATCAATCTCGAAACTTTTGTTTCTAAAGTGCTGAAAAAGTGTTGATATAAAAAGTTACGAAAGAACATTTCTGGACGATAAATTTTAATTTTTCTCCTCTTTTAATTTATCATATTATTTATAATTTAAAATTGGTAAGTGGCAAAAAAAAAAAAATGAAAATAGGGAAAACAACTTAATTTTGAATAATATGTGAAAATTCAATTCTGATAACTTCATTTTGCCAAGGGTTGTTGTGTGTATTAAATAATTAATGTAACGATGCTTCTTCATAAATCAACGCTCAAACTGGCAACTTCCGTCGCAGAGGGGGTTGTTTTGTGGGCTCTTGGAAAACCGGTTGTAATTATTTTCAAGAGCTCGTCGAGAGGAACCTTGTGACATGGCACATGCAACCTTTAATTTTAACACCTTTGGAATTTAAAAGCTCTCCACACTTTAACTCGAAGGGAAATTTAAACATGAATTACGAATTTTAAAAGCTGTCTCTTTTTCTCACTTTTATCTTCGTTTTCAAATTTTTTAAAGAAAAATTTTTGTGTTTCTCAAAAAGTGCGTATTTAATTAAAATTTTACTAAACTTCTATGCATTTTATTTTTATTCTATATAATTATTTATTCTATTTTTATTTTTTCTTTAATTTCTATATTTAAGTTCTTTTTCATTTCTCTTTCATTTCTACTTTTTTTTAATTTAATTTCTATTTAATTTATTTTTTAATTTCTTTTTTAATTAGGAAAAAATTATTTTAAATTTCTATTTGATTTCTTTTTAATTTCTATCTCATTTCTAATTTATTTTTATTTACTTTCTATTTCCTTTCTATTTTAATTGCAAAATTTAATTTACTACAGAAATTCATTTACAGCAAATTTCGTAATTATTCTTTTAGTTTTTTACTCATTATGTAGTCGACAAATTAGAAAAATCGTCTTTTATTTATTAAATAATTTTTCATTGTCTGTCTGATCAAGCATTGACTTCCACTACTTAGGTACATTTTTTTTACAAGAAGAATGTATTTATATCAAATTTTGTATTTATTTTTGTATCTGTTTATTCGTTAACTAGTTGACTAGTTAGTTAACTCGTTTTTTATTCATCCAATCCCTATTTTACTCGTATATGTTCGAACATTGACTTTTACTACTTAAAAAATTTATTTTATCACAGAAATTAAAATTTCAATTATTTAAAAAAAAAAATAAAATTCTTTTCCGAAATTTAATTATTTTCAAAAATTTTAATAAAATTCTTGTCAAAATTTCAATTATTTTCAAAAATTCTCCTCAATTCAATGATTTTCAATTTATCTATTATTTTAATAAAACTTTTCCAAAAAATTCAATTATTTAAAAATTTTTTAATAAAATTCTACCCCAACATTTAATTATTTTCATAAAATAATAAAAATTTCACAAAAACTCAATTATTTACAAATTTTTTTATAAATTTCTTCACAATATAATTCAATTATTTTTATGAATAATAAAATTTTTACAGGGATTTAATTATTATTTTGGATAATAAAATTCTTTTTAAGAACTCAATTATTTTCATAAATAGTAAAACTCATCGCAGAATTTCAATTATTTTTAATTAAATTTTAATATAATTCCTTGATAAATGTAATTATTATAAAAATTTCATTAACATTCGTTAAACGAATTGATTTATTTATAAATTTGTTGAAAAAATTCTTTATGAGAATTGAATTTTAAGAAACATTCAAATTGTATTTTAAATACAATTTTAAATGAATTCTTCAAAAAATGCAATTATTTTTGAAAATTTTATTAATATTCTTGGAAAGAATTCAATTATTTTAAAAAATTTTGATAAAATTCTTTATAAGAATTCAATTTTTAGAAATACTTATTTACACAATAAATTATTTATTGTTATGAAATGCTTCGCAAGAATTCAATTATTTAAAAAAAAATCATAAAGTTCTTCGCAAAAATTCAGTTAATTTTATAAAGAATAAATTTCTTCTCCGGAATTCAATTATTTTTAATAATATGTATAAAATTCGTTGCAAAAATTCAATTATTCTCATAAATAATCAAACTTATCGCAGAATTTCAATTATTTGTAAATTGTAATATAATTTTAAATGAATTCTTCGAAAAATGCAATTTTTCTTAAAATCTGTATGTTTACAAATTTTATTTAATATTTTTATTTATTATTTTTATAAAAAATAGAATTTTCACAGAAATTCAATTATTTAATTAATTTGATTTAATTTTAATTATTTTTAATGAAATTTTAATCTAATTCCTCGGAAAATGTAATTATTATTAAAAATTTCATTAAAATTCGTCAAACAAATTGATTTATTTAAAAATTTGTTGACAAAATTATTTATGAGAATTGAATTTTAAGAAACATTTCACTGTTCAATAAATTAATTATTTGTATTTAAATAATTGAATTCTAGTAGAGATTTCTAATGAAAATGAATTTGAAAATGAATTTTAGTTAAAATTCTAGATAATATAATTGAATATTAAAAGCAATATAGCGTGAGATTTTAGAAATATTTGAATTTAGAAATTTGTAAAATTGAATATTATGAATAAATAGATTTTGAAAATTGTCGAAGTATTTTTTCGAAAATTAATTGATTTAAAAAAAAAATTAGTAAAAAATTCTTAGAAATAATATTTGAATTGAAATGATGAAAATAATTTTAAAGAAGTACAATATTCTTATAATTACCAAATATTGACTTGTACTACTTATTGTTTTTAATATTTTTCTTAAAATATCTATCAATTTTAATAAATGTCTGACTAAATAAAGACTGAACTACTTAAAATTTAAATTTATAAATTTAATTATATTTTACTTATTTGCTTGAAATTCTATCTAGACCTCGTTTTTAACTACTTTAGAGAAAATATGTTTTTTTTTTATTTTTATTTAACAAAATACGTAATAATTTACAAATTTACATTAATTAATTATTGAGAATTAAAAATTTCAAAATTATTTTTTTTTGTAAATTAGAAATTATTAAACATTTTTTAAGTAGTAAAAGTCCATGCTTAATCAGACACACGATGAAAATGGGATTGAATGAATAAAAGACGATTTAATTAATTTTTCGACTTCTTAACGAGTAAAAGAATAAAAAAATAATTAATATTAATAATTTCCATCAATATAAACAAATGTTCCCATTTGCAAATTAAAATTATATGCGTCAATTCTCCTTTTGTTTCTTATTCTCCTCTTTATTGACAAGTGTGTTAAAAATTTAGAATAAGATAGAAAATTTGTCAAATTCATTAGAAAATATTTTTTCAATCACATTTATTAATTAAAATCACCGTAATTTTAATTAATAAATGTAATTGAAAAAATATTTTCTAATGAATTTGACAAATTTTGAAACGTCACACTACTAAAAATTGTATTTTGCAGAATTATATAACTGAATATTTTTTTCAATAATATTTATAATAATATTTTTTCTAATTCTAAATATAATTAATAATATTAGACTTAAAAGAAAATCGAACTAAAATATTCATATCATATTTCTGAATAATAAACAAAATTCAATCAGAATGTGACAATAATTTAGTGTGTCAATGTGTCCCTGGCTTTTGTCACTCTCCTCAATGGGTTTAATAGTGCGGTAATCTGAAGGCAAGTTCATTCTCTATATTTTGAGTAAAAACGATGCTACAACCCCTCAAAATGCCTTGGCTTCCATTCATGAGCGTTATCAGCATCTCATATCAAACATGATACCCAAGTCCAGTTCAGGGGAATATATATACGACGTGTATAGAACTGAAAGGAAAGGGTGGGGGGGGCGACGGGGATCATGTGAAACTTTGAGCCCAGAGGAAATCTTCCTAACATTATTCTAACCCCGCGGTAAATTCTCTTTGACCTCGTCTTGGTTTACTTTCTCGCACAGGAGATGTATAAATCATGTATAATATGACGGAGCCACAGGAAAACGCTAGTTGATCCCTATGATCATTATTCCACATGGGAATAAGTACTGTCAGAACTTTCTATGTAACTCCTCGCATTTACTTGTCCTTCTCTCTTACCAACAGATTTTTTTTCTCTCCCTCAAAATCCAAATCGCAAATTTCTAGAGAAAAATCACATGACAAGTGATGATTAAGTGATAAACACGTAAGTAAATGATAATAAATTCATTTTTCGAATTTTTACAAAATTTTCTACAATTCCGCCTTTATCTGCAACAGTTTAATCCCTCTAGGATTAAATTAACACCAGAAAGTATTAAAATAATCTATTTCGATGTTATTTTTAACTATGAATGAAATTTTATTTTAAATAAAATATCTAAGTCAACGATTTGTAAAAATTCAACGAATTTAGCTTCTCCAGGGAGAATAGTAAGTTAGTTACTAACTTAGTTACTAACTTACTAACTAACTTAGTAACATATTTACTAAATTCAATTGTGTTCACAAATTTTTAAAAATTCTCGTCAAAATTTCAATTCTCTTTATAAATACTAAAATTCTTCTCTGATATTCAATTATTTTACAAAATTTTAATCAAATTCTTGTCAAAATTTCAATTATTTTCAAAAGTTTCCTAAAATTTAATGATTTTCAATATCTACTATTTCAATCAAATTTTCCAAAAGAATTCCATTATTAAAAAAAATTTCAATAAAATTCTACGCAAACATTCAATTATTTTTATAAATAATAAAAATTTTTACAGGAATTCAATTATTTACAAATTTTTTTTATAAATTTCTTCGCAATAATTCAATTATTTTCATAAATAACAACTTTTTTACAGAGATTCAATTATTTTTATAAATAATAAAATTCTTTTATGAATTCTATTATTTTCTTAAATAATAAAACTCATTGGATAATTTCAATTATTTTTAATGCAATTTTAATTAAATTCCTCGAAAAATGTAATTATTCTTAATTTTATTAAAATTCGTTCAAAGAATTTAATGATTTAAAAAATTCGTTGATAACATTTTTTATGAGAATATAATTTTAAGAAACATGAAATTAATAAATGATTTATTTTTTTATTTAAATAATAGAATTCTCGTAGAATTTACTAATAAAAATGGTTTTAAAAATGAATTTTAGTTACAATTTTAGATTATAATTAAATATTAAAAGCATTATAGCGTGAATTTTTAGAAATAATTAAATTTTGAAAAAGTTTCAAATTAAAATCATTGCAATTCTTAATTCTTCATATTTTTGACAAACCATTCTGTAAAATTAATTCTTTTTAAAAGTTTAATAGGATTTTTATTGAAGTTATTTCAAGTTTTTATTTTTCAATCTATATTTAATTGCAGAATTTCCGAATAATTGAAATTTTGTAAAATTGAATTGTAAACGAATGAATTTGAAAATTTTCAAAGAACTTTTTTAAAAATTATTAAAAATAATGAATTTATAGAAGAATTTTAGTTAAAAACACTAGAAAAAAAATTTAATTTTAGAGAAGTTACAAATTATTGCAGAAATTCAATTATTTTCAAGAGTAATAAAATTCTTCTTAAGGACTCAATTATTTTTACTAATAATAAAACTGATCGCAGCCATTCAATTATTTTTCATATAATTATGATTGAATTCCTTGAAGAAAGTAATTATGTTCATGCAAGTTTTAATAAAATTCGACAAAAGAATTCAATTATTTAAAAATTTGTTAATAAAATTCTTCATGAGAATTTAATTTTGAGAAACTTTCAATTATTCAATAAATTATTTACTTTTGCATTTAAATAATTAAATTTTTGTAGAATTCTCTAATAAAAATTGATTTTCATTTTGTAAAAATGAATTTCAGTTAAAATTTTAGATTATAATTGCATATTAAAAACAATATAGCGTAAATTTTTAAAAATAATTGAATTTTGAAATTAATTTTTTTGATAAAGTTTAATTGAATTTTCTTTTATAATATATGAAGTTTTTATTTTCTTATATGCTTTTAATTAAAGAATTTAGGAATAATTGAAATTTCGTAAAATTGAATATTGTAAACAAATGGATTTGAAAATTGCCAAAGAACTTTTTTGAAAATTATTAAAAATAATTGATATAAAGTAAAATTGTAGTTAAAAATTTTTGAAAATAATAATTGAATTGAAATAATGAAAATAATTTTGAAGAAGTATAATATTCTTATAATATAAAAATAATGATTTTATTACTTGGTCATCTTTAATTATTATAAAACATGAAGAAATCGATGACTCCGAGTCGAAGACTCGGAGTTATTGATATCATCATGTTTTATAGTTATAAAAAAATTTAAGGAACTAAAATTTCATTCATTGTAAAAAATAACACCAAAATTCATTATTTTAATCTTTTTTGGAAATGTTCAAAACAAAATTCAAATACTCAATTGTCTGGTATTAAATAATAATTTACTTGAATCAAATAATTGTTATTGAAATTGAAAAAAAAATAATTTTCTTCCCTGAAATAATTTTTCTTTTAAAATCAGAAAATTAATTTCAGTAATACTGAAATAAAGTAAAAATATAAATATACAATTTATTTATTCAGGATCTAAAGAAAACGGAGTGAGAAAGAGAGAGAAAAGAAAAATTTAAAATAAAAAAGCCTGTCAGAAAAGTTCAGAGGTAAAAACGAGTAAACAGTCTAAACATGGATTATTCTCCACTATTCTTCAGCGATCTTGTTAAACTTGTCAAAGCGGATTTACGTAACGATGAGATTTAGCAACGACTCGCTTGAAAATGCGCAAAATATTTTGAAATTTAACGATATTATTTAAATTCAGGAATTAACGTGGAAAAAAAAATTTGAAAAATTAAATGAAAATTTCGTATTTTTTCCACCATATTTCCACTATTTTTTTCATTTCTTTTATAGACGTCTGACTAAACAATGAATGTACTACTGAAATTGTGTACCAATAAAATTTTCTACCTGATCAAATACTTTTTTCCGCACTACTTCTATAAATAATTTAATTACGAAATTTAAAATAATTTCACATTTTTAACAAAAGTAAAGAATTACTTTTGAAATCGACAAGAAAAAAGAAGTAACAAAAATAAAAAAAATACTTTTGAAATCCATAAGAAAAAAATCTAATTTTAATTTAAAATAAAGACTTTTTTTTAAATTTTTATTTTCATAACTATTTTCATAATTTTATAGAACAACGAAGAGAAGGAAAAAGACGAGAAAAAAAAAATGTTCTCTGTAAAAAATACGAGAAACAATAAAAATGGAAAATAAAATAATAAATAAAAAATAAATACCCAAATAGGAGAAAAATGTTTTAGGAAATATATAATAATGTCATGGATTTTCAGTCAGAAACTATAATATATACCACAAAATTGGAATTCTCAAAAATAGAATTTAAATTCGTATTCGCAAAATCTTAAATTTTCCAACAAAATTTGAAATTCAAAACACACCTAATTGAATATTCAACATTTATATTACAAATGTCTAACTGAATAATTGAAATTTCAATATCTATAACAAAATTTTAATGAGACAAATAACGTTTTTAGCTAAGTCCATTAGAAATTCAAAATTATAATTTATGTTCACGGTACATATTCATCAAATTTGGTAAACTTAGGAACTAAAATCAGTTTTAAGAACTCTATTTCGAGAAACAATATTTAAAAAATCTAGGGGAAAATTTACAGAGAAAAAAATTAGTAAGAAATTAATTATACCTATAATTATAAATAAACAAATAATAGAAAGAAATAGGTAATTCAATAAATATTATTAAAAAATATAAAAATTAATTTAAAATAATACATAAAAAAAGAAATAATAAAAAAATAATTTATATAAATACAAATAAAAAAAACCTATTTTATTTGTTATATGCTTTATTTATAACAAATTTTGTTTCATTGATCTAAATTTATTTGCAAATTATTCTCCTTTTTATTTATAAAAAATACTAGAAAATTGTTAATTGTTAAAAAATTTTGATTAAGAAGTAGGAAATATACCTATTCATTATAAATATAATAAAATAAAAGAAAAAAATGTTTATAAGTTATATTTGTCAATTAGAAAATTAAATTGAAAATAAAACTGAAAATTTTTGAATTTTTAGAAAATAAAGGAAAAGATTTTATTGAAAAAAATGTTCTGTTAAATTTATTACTTTTATTTATTAATTTATTAATTAAATTTATTAATTTATTAATTATAAAATTATTCGAAAACAATTTTTTTTTTAAATATTTAATTATTACTATTTTTCCATAGAAATTAAGTTTTTTAAAATGTCAAATTCAAACCTTTTTCAAATTAAACAACTTATAAAAGAGTTGTTTTTTTAATAATTTGAAAAATATTTTAATAATATTTTTAATAATTTTTTAAAAAGTTATTTGAGAATTTGTTTAAAATTCAATTTTACGAAATTTTGATTATTCGAAAATTCTTTAATTAAATACACTGTAAGAAAAATTTTTGAAATTTTCCCAAAAAAATTTAGGAAGAAAATTCCACTAATTATTTAGAAAAATTTACTAACATAGATAAAAGAATTTTTCTGAAAAATTATCGAAAACTTTCTAGGAATTTAGAAACATTCCCATGAAATAATGTAGAAAAAATTTCAAAAGTTTGGAAAAATTCTCTTAAACGTTTAGAAAAATTTCATTCAAATTATTAAAAAAAAATTAAATTAAACTTTTTCAAAAAAATTAATTCTTCAAAACTGCCAGTTGAAAGTAATAAAAAATTAAAATTTCCAAACATTTTAATTTGAATATTTTTTAAAATTTAATTCTTACAAAGAATTTTATCAACAAATTTTTAAATAATTGAATTCTTTTGACGAATTTTAATCAGATTTTTAAGAATAATGACTTTTTTCTAGGAATTCGATTAAAATTATACTAAAAATAATTAAAATTCTGCGATGAGCTTTATTATTTATGAAAATAATTGAATTCCTAAAAAAAAATTATTATTTATGAAATTAATTGAATTATTGCGAAGAAATTTATACAACATTTTTTAATAATTGAATTCATATGCATTTCTTATTATTTATAAAAATAATTAAATGTTTGAGTACAATTTTATTAAATTTTTTTTTAAATAATTGAATAATAAGAATAATAAGAATTTTATTACTTTTGAAAATAATTAAATTTCTGCAATCATTTGTTACTTCTTCAAAATTCAATTTTTTTAGTGTTTTTAACTAAAATTCTTCTATAAATACATTATTTTTAAAAATTAATTAAATATATATTGACAAATTTTACTAATTTTAGAGGATTTTGAATTATTAAAATTTTAACAAAAATCTAAGTTCATTAAAATTTCTAATTAAATTCATTCAACATTGAAATTATATAAAATTTTAAATTGAAACCGTTTGAAGTTAATTTATTTATGAAAATTATAAACTCAACGCTTTTAAAATTAAATTAATTTTAAAATATTTAAGTAAAATTATTCATTAAATAATTTATTTATTTTATGCTAGTTTCTTTGACTTGGAGTGATTGATATCTTCATGTTTTATAATAATTAAAGATAGCCGAGTGATAAAATGATTATTTTAATATTAATTTTATTAACATTGTAATAAAATTGTAATAAAATTGTAATAAAATTGTGATAAAATTGTAATAAAATTATAATAAAATAAAAATAAAAATAATATCAATAAAAAATGAATACCAATAAAAAAAGAAAATGAACAGAAGAAATAATAAACAAGATAAAAAACTAGAACTATTAAATTGTACTGTGGAAAAAAAACATAGGAGAAAATATGCAGATAATGCAAAAAATATAAGAAATCGTTGGAGAAATTTTTAAAGAGACATAAATGTGATCGAAATATGGTCGCGGATATATTGTTGTCTGCATTTTAGCATTGAAGTTAGATAGACATTGCTTTTTTTTTAACAGTGGAGCTCTTGCATATCTCGGGATTCTTTTTTTCTACCCATTTCACAGGATCACGGCTTTTCAGCAAAAGAGCCGGACGAACGATCGCTATGACAGGCGAAAATAAAACTCATAACATATTGGATGGCACAAATACGAGCGATCCTTCATACGAATTCTCACGTTTCACGTCGACATATCACCACCCACTCTCAATTCACCCGGCTCAACGATCCTTCCGATGGATACACGAGTTTTTACATATATATATGTATATATAAATATTAAATAATATCATATTTTCTATATATTGTAAATAAATAAGAAATAATTGTATTTATTATTTTATATATACTCTCTTTATTTAAATTCGTAAAACTTACTATAAACTTGAATTAGGAACCGAATTTTGCCATTTGAATTAGTAAATTTTACTAATAAATACTAATTTCCACTAAATTAGTGAAATTTACTAATAAAAAATTTACTACATGGATTTTACAGTATAAATTAATAAACATTTTTTAACGAAAAAAATTTGATTCAAGTAAATAATTTGATTCAACAAATAATTGTTTATTTGAATCAAATAAAAATTTTCTCAGTAATTTATTTGTTTTTATACTAACTTGCTTTTTAAAATTTTCAATTTATAAAAACAAAATAAAAACAAATTCATTAAAAATATACGAAGACAGTAATTCGTTTTTTTCTTTTGTGTTAAAATTTAATTATTCGAGAGTAAAACATTTTTTTTAATACCAGTTTGAATATTCTAAGTCAGTTCACACGCTGAGGTAACTCTCTCTCTCTCATTTCTTGTTTGCATAAATATCCACGTTTATCGAGCGAGTAAACTGGATTTTAAAACATCCTACCCATCCGCAGTAAATTTTTCATTAGCATGTCATAATTTATTGCTCAATAAATAACAGAAGCAAAAGTGCTCTGACAGTTTATTACGAACCCATTTGTATGTGATGGATTATTCGACTGTGTTCTACATGCGTTATAAACTTTTGCTGAATTGAGAATAATATTTTTATTTGGAAAAATATAATACGAATCAAATGCTGACGACATATTTTGATTAAAAAAAAATGAAATAAAAGCAGGAAAGGGAAATAAAATTATCTTATTCCTGGAACAATCACCAAAAGAAGAAGAAATGTTTATTACTTATAAAAAATTTTTACTACTGACAAATTTTTACTAATAATAAATTGTTACTAGTGAAATATTTTTACTCAAACAAATGTTACTACTAAAGAATAGTAACAAAAAAAGTTGGTAACAAAAAAATTGTTGGTAATAAAGAATTTTTACTACTTAAAATGTTATCTAGCAAAAGAATGTTACTACTAAAAATATTTACTGATAAAAAAATGTTACTATTACAAATGTTTGCTAACAAAAATAATTTCTGTCAAAATTGTTTACTAATAAAAAAATTTTACCACTAAAAAATAATTACTAATAAAAAATTGTTACTGCTAAAAACGTTTAGTAATAAAAATTTGTTACTACTGAAAAGTATTTTCTAATAAAAAATTTTTACCACTAAAAATTGTTTAGTAATAAAAATTAATAGTACTACTACTAAAAATAATTGCTAATAAAAAATTGTTACTATTAAAAAATGTTATTAATAAAAAATTGGTACTACTTAAAATGTTTACTGATAAAAAAATACTACTAAAAAATTGTTTCTATTTCAAATTTATTCCGACTAAAAACGTTTAGTAATAAAAAATTATCATTACTAAAAACAATTAATAGTAAACAATTACTACTATTAAAAAATTGTTACTATTAAAAAATTACTACTATTAAAAAATTGTTACTATTAAAAAATTGCTACTATTAAAAAATTACTACTATTAAAAAATTGTTACTATTAAAAAATTGCTAGTATTAAAAAAATTACTACTATTAAAAAATTGTTACTATTAAAAAATTGCTACCATTAAAAATTGTTACTAATAAAAAATTGTTACTAATAAAAATTATTACTATTAAAAACTAGTTACTAATAAAAAATTATTACTACTACAAAATGTTTAGTAATAAAAATAAGATACCTACTAAAAATTGCTTACTAATAAAAAAAATGTTGCTTTTAAAAAAATTATTACTCATGTAAAAATATTACAGCTGAGAAATTGTTGCTAATAAAAAATTGTGACTATCATAGCAACGTTACTAATTCAAATTATTTGATAAATTATTACACTATTCAAAATTTAGAGATTACAATAAATATAAAAATAAAAACAAGTTATCAAGAGCAATTGAATTGCTTCGCGAATAATTTTAAATTGAAAACAACTATAATTTCATTGATGCAAAAACAAAGTCTCACACACGTACATACATATATATATATATATATATATATATATATATATATATATTCAATTGAAAATTGATTTAGTGAAAACTCTCCGTTCAATGTCCCTCTTGCTGCGAGCACTTGTCAAGTACAATTTATTTAAAAGCCATTTCTAGTTAATCAATTTATTTGCCGCATTGAATTTGTAAAATCTTTTCAAATTCAAAATCAATTCATTAGGAATCATTTTACTTCAAAGTCATTTCTATTTCCAGAGCATTTTTCTATCTCGTAAAATCTCTTTTATGTAACGATTAGAATATTTTCATTCGTAACATTTTATTACTTTTACTATTAGGATTTTTTGTGATAAAATTTTTTTATTTTGTTCATGATCGGAAAAAGAGAAATTTTAGCGTTGAAAATAATCTTCTTTTTTTTTTTTTTGAAAAAATGCTTCTCTTAAAAAGAAAATTCTTATTGGAAAAAATTGTTTTGTAGAAAAAATCCTTTTGTTTAGTAAATGATTTACATAGTTAAAAAAAACTTTCTTTGAAAAATGTTTTTGTTCGGAAAAATTATTTTTGTAAAAAGTCCTTTTTTTGACAGAAAATGATGTTTTGGAAAAATTCTTCTATTGTAAAAATCTTTTGTTTGGTAAAAAATCTCTTTGTTTAAAAAAAATTTTTTTTTAATGCTTTTGTTGAAAAACCCCATTTTTGAGAAAATAGTTTTGTTGTAAAAACTCTTTTTTGTAAAAATACGTTTATTAAAAAAATTCTTTTTTTAAAAAATACTTCTTTTGAGAAAATCTCTTGTTAAAAAAAAATCTCTTGGTGTAAAGAAAATCATTTTCTGAAAAAATATTTTTGTTGAAAAGAATACTTATCTCGATAATCATTTTTGGTAAATTCGAAATATTTTGAATTCATCAGTGAAAATTGTACACTAATTATTCGAAATAATAATTCAAACTATTTATGAATAATAATAATTATACGTTTGCTGACATTACGAATAATATTATATTTAAATGAACATATTTTCTCGAGACAAATAATAATTATTTGACAATAATAAATATTAATAATTAATAATAGTAAATAATATTAATAATATTAATAATAAATATTAATAATATTGATTATAAATATTATTAATATTGAACCAAAATATTTGTTCACAATAAAAAAATTACTCTTCATTATAATTATTACCTTATATTTTTGCACCTAAAATAAGTAATCCTTTTATTTTCTTACCGCCAAATAAATAACATTTCGATCGCAATCATAAATTTCTCCACTTGTGTAACCGCGAACGTGATGAAATTAAAGAAAATGGATGTCAAAGTCACTTTATTATCAATGAAATATTTTTTTTTACTATTATTATTATTATATAAAAGGGAATTTTTATTCTTCTTTTTCAAAACGAAAGTAACACTATGTTAGGAGAGAAAAAAAGTCACACGCAAGGTGCAGGGAAAATATTATTACACCACATTGACGTGTCGCCATAAAAAAAGAAAAATGAAAAAAATAAAAATGAAAAAGATGGAGAGAAGAGAAAAAAAGTCGAGAACAAGAACTACAACACAGAAGCGCAACAATACACAGGTATATATACATATATGTATGTGTAAAAAAACAAGTAAGAAATGATTATGTATGACTTGCTTCTAAGTACGTGCCTACTAAAGTAACTACTTTCTTTTAAACCCTATATGTTAAGGCGAAAAAATACCTGCCGGATATTTGTAACGTTTGTCAAAAAGTAGATTATTTGTCGACGACGATCTCATGTGCGTGACTTGATGTGTACAATATATACTCAAAAATACATATACGAATTTATGTATATATATAGAAATACATGCATACAAAAAAAAATATTTATACACAAATACATAAAAAAAAAATATTTACATACAAATACACGTACAAAAAAATATTTATATACTAATACAAGTATAAAAAATATATATACAGAAATACACGAATACAAATTTTCAATATATATATATTCAAATACACATGTACAAATTTATATATTTATATATATATAAAACGTGTGTATGTGTAAAAAAAACAGTATCATGAAAATTCACCCCTGGCATTATCGCCACCGAGTGTAATATAATTTTCTTCTCCACAAATCACCCCAACCCGCGATCGATCCGCATTTCTCTTCTCTATAAACTATATATAGATATATAGATATATATACACACCGTTATATGGCTACCCACTTCGGGAATCAAGCAGGAAAAGGTTTAAGAAAATCCTACAGGGAGCTTAGTGCCAATCGAAAATGCTGACTGGAGGGGCTCTCTCTTTCTCTCTCTCTCTCTCTCTTTTTGTAAATTGGCTAAAAGCTCAAAATCATCTTTCGTTATTGATTACACTGTCTACGTAGATATTTTAATGCTTTGTCAACTCTCTTTCATCGACAATATATTTTTTTAGATATATATTTATTTTGCAGCGATTGGAAATTTTAATATGTTGGATTAGTGATTTTATGAAACAGAAAGATTAATTTTATTTTTATTTTCACTAAAATAAAGTTGATACAAATGAAAACATTATTAATTTGATCACTATTCTCTAAATTTGAATTACAAGCTTCGTACTCGATAATTAATTTTAAAAATAAATTTAAAGAAATTAAATTAAATAAATTAAATAAATTAAAATACTTTAATTTAAATAAATTTTAAACAAGTAGCAAAAAGTAGCTGTGAGACTGAAAAAAATGAAAAAAAAAATTAGTACCGAAAAACTAAATTTGACGAATCAATTTTTCCATAATTTCTAAATTAAATTACATTCGAAAATAGAATAATTTTTTTAAAATAAATATTTAATTACTTAATTTTTTACAGAAATTAAAATATTTCAAATTATTTCAATATAAAGCCTTTTTTTTAATTTAACTATTTCTAAAAATTACAACTGTATTTCTTCCAAAATTCAATCATTCTTTTTGTTAAAATTTCTAAAAAAAAGTCAATCATTATCCAAAATTTTAACTGAAATTAATTTTTGAATTTATTTTTATCATAGAAATTTTGACTAAAATTCAATTACCTATAAATATAAAATAAATATATTTTATTGAATAATCAAATATTTCTCAAAATTGAATTCTTATAAAGAACTTTATCAAAAATTTTTTAAATAATTGAGTTCTTTCAAAGAATATTAATAAAATTTTCAAGAATAATTGCATATTTTGAAGAATTAATTTCAAATTGTATTTAAAATAATTGAATTCCTGTGAAATCTTTTCTTTTTATAAAAATAATAGATAAAAATAGTAAATAAAATTTGTAAACAATTTTAAGAAAGATTTAAAAAAAAACTGCATTTTTCGAGGAATTTACTTAAAATTGTATTACAATTTACAAATAATAATTGAAATTCTGCCAAGTTTTATTAGTTATGAGAATAATTGAATTTTCGCAACGAATTTTATAAATATTATTAAAAATAATTGCATTCCTGAGAAGCATTAGTAAAAATAATTGAATTCCGGAGAAGAAATTTATTCTTTATAAAAAATAACTGAATTCTTGCGAAGAACTTTATGAATTTTTTTTAAATAATTGAATTTTGAGAAGCATTTCATAAAAATAAAAATAAATAATTTATTGAATAATCAAATATTTCTAAAAATTGAATTCTTATGAAAAATTTTATCAAAATTTTTTAAAATAATTGAATTCTTTCCAAGAATATTAATAAAATTCTCAAGAATAATTGCATTTTTTGAAGAATTTATTTAAAATTGTATTCAAAATAATTGGAATTAAATTAAATTAATTAAATAATTTAATTTCTGTGTAAATTTTATTTCTTATAATAATAATAGATAAAAATAGTAAATAAAATTTTTAAACATACAGATTTTAAGAACAATTGCATTTTTCGAGGAATTCATTTAAAATTGAATTACAAATAATTGAAATTCTGCCAAGTTTTATTAGTTATGAGAATAATTGAATTTTTGCAACGAATTTTATAAATATTATTAAAAATAATTGCATTTCTGAGAAGCAATTTATTAGTTATGAAGAAAATTGAATTTTTGCAACAAATTTTATACATATTATTAAAAATAATTGAATTCCGGAGAAGAAACTTATTCTTTATAAAAAATAACTGAATGTTTGCTAAGAACTTTATGATTCTTTTTAAATAATTGAATTCTTGCAAAGCATTTCATAAAAAATCTTTTTTAATTAATAATTTTTTTCAAAAAATTTTATGAATATTGTCTTTCAAATAATTGAATTCTTTTGAAATTTTAATATTTATAAAAATAATTGAATTTCAAAAATTCAAATTCGAAAAAAATTCGAATTTTAGTAAAACATTACTATTTTCTTTAATATTTGACAATTTTTTCAATAATTTTTGTTTCTAAAGTTTTAGTGAAAAAAATTGGAAGTTAGTGAAAATTCTTTCTATTGTAAATTAGTGTCTTAATTTTTTAACTTATTAAAATCTAGAGTCTTGTTTTAATAAAGAATTATTTATTAGAAATTGGTGTTAAAAAAATTAACAAAATAAATTGAAGTGTCAATTAAAATAAAAGAATAAAATTTAATTCAAAAAGTATTTATTAAAAATAATTTATTAGAGAAAATAAAAAATTTTTATTTCTAGAAAAATATTTTAAAACTTTTGTTTTCCTCTTTTTTATGTGACAAATCTCTTAATATACAAAGGACAAAATATTTCTTTGAAAAGAAAGCAAGAAACTATTATTTTCCTGTATGGATTAAATTATCCACATGCAATATTAAAGAGGCAATTAACTATTGCCATTATTTTTATTTTATAATAACTCGTGTACAAAAAAAAAGTTTGAAATACTTACAAAGTAAAACAAGATTGCATCGCATAAATGACTGACTGGTACGGAAACTCACCTGAAAGAAAAAAAGAATTTTCTTACTTTAACAAAAATAATAATTATCTATAATAATATAGCAATAATGATGATATAATACTGATAATATTAATAAAAATTACAACAAAGCTTTTGGTAATATTATTAATGATAATAAAAACAACAACATCAATATTATTATTAATAATAATAATAATAATAATAATAATAATAATAATAATAATAATAATAATAATAATAATAATAATAATAAAAATAATAATAATAAAATAATAGTAATAGGTAATAATAATTGTCATTATAATTATAATTAAAAATTGAAGCTAACAATCACTCCGAGTCGAGGTATTTATAATTATATTTATTCATTTAAAAATTATAATTATAATTGACTGATTTTTTGTTATTGAATTAGTACATTTTACTAATAAATTAGTAGATATTACTATTTATTAGTAAAATTTACTAATTATCAAAAATTAGTAGAAATTATTATTTATTGGTAAAATTTACTAATTCAAAAGCAAAAAATCAGTCACTATTTAAAATAAGTAAACGTTTTACTAATTCAAATTTAGTGAGTTCATTTTAAAAACAACTAATTACATAAAAATAAATAAAATAATAAACATAATAATTAATAAAAATAATAATAGTATTCAAAAATGACAAAAACAACAAATAAATTCAAAATTTAAGAAAATTAAATAAAAGAGTTTAGAAAAATAAGAAAAAATAAATATTTACAATTTGTTAATAACTAAAACGTTTATGTTTAAACGATTTTCAATTGGTGTACGATTGCTTTTATGACTCACGGGATATCCCTTTTGCATGCTATTACGAGAGAGTGACTGTATATGTATGTGAGTGTATGTATATGAGAGAGTGAAATTCTCCATCTCTCTTTACGTTCAAGAGCGATGAAATTACTCTCGATTTACATGTCAGAGTAAGATCATCTTTGACCTTTACACTTGAATTGAATTGGTTCTAAAATAGTAATATGAGTTCCATGGTGATTCGGTTATGGGCAAAATTTTGGTTCATTAAGAGATCAATTTAAAATTGATGCACACACCTGGGTTTATTAAAATGGGGCAAATAATATTTTAAATACTAAAATTCATGAATTATAAAATTAAGAGGGCGTGATTAACGACAAGAGGAGAAATAGTATAAACGGTATTCAACTTTTACTACTTACAATAAGATTACAATTCTTGAAATTGGTCAATGAAACTTGATAATCTTTATATGCTATCGGATAAAGAAGAAGTCTTAAAAACTTCAATTCAAATTTATTTTAATTATTTTTTTTAATTATATTCTTAAAAACTATCCGAGTGGAATAAAAAAAAACCCATGGCTTTCCATCCCACTGTACTCTAATAAAAATATTATTCTGCTAAAAAATATTATTAACAAAAATATTGTTCTGAAAAATATTATTCTGCTAAAAAATATTAACAAAAATATTGTTCTGTTAAAAAATATTGACAAAAATATTATTCTGTTAAAAAACAATATCAATACAAATATTATTCTGTTGAAAAATATTCTTAATAAAAACATTATTCTGCTAAAAAATATTATCAATAAAAATATTGTTCTATTAAAAAATATTCTTTCTAAAAATATTATTCCCTTTGAAAAATTTAAAAATTATACAAAAAATATATTTCTCTAATTAGAAAAAGTTTCTAATTAAAAGACTACATACAATTCCATTCACTGTCCATACATATAATGACGCAGAAAATTTTTTTTCTTTAATCAAAGAAATGTTTTCCTTTTTTTTCGGGCGCAAGAAAAAAAACTTTTTTTCTGAATACAAACATGCCCCGACTATATTAAAAAACTGAAACTACCAAGTTGAATGGAATTCAGTATGGCCAATTCTAGCCAAGTGTATATAGCAACATAACATTGAGTGCTTCTTTTTTTCAAGCCACTGCAATTACATTTAAACTGCAGTTCTTTAACGATGTTTGATCGCAATAAAAGCAAACGTCCTTGGGTGAATTAATATTCAAACTATAGCACAGACCAAGTTTCTAGAGAAAAAAAAAACTTGCTGTATATAACATATATATTTATATTCACTTGGAATAAAAAAAACAAAAAATAAAAACCACAGCAACGGTTTATATGTCCTGTAAAGAATCCATCCAGAACTGGAAATGATGAAAGAGAGTCGAGGCTGAAACATTTTTCTTTTAGAGAAAAAAAAATTTCATTTTTGTTGCTTTTCTGCCTATATATATATATATATATATATATATATATATATATATATATATATATATATATATATATATATGTGTGTGCTTGCGGATCTTATTAAAAAGTTGAGCAGAAATATCACTTCAAAAAGAATATAAATCCGTATTTCTGTTTCGTTTCTTCCTTTTTTTCCCCACCGTTCCTTTTTTTACAACTGTTCGACGACAGAGTGATTGCTTTTTATTATTGCCAAAAAAAAAAAAAAAAAAAAAACTCTTTAATTCAAAGGAATAATATTTAATTTTATTAATATTAAAATTTTATTTTTCAAATTTAATAATTTTAAAATTTAACAATTAATTTTTTTTTAATTTACTATATTTGTTTAAATTAATAATAATATTAATGAGCACAATATTTTATATAATAAGAATATTGTACCTCTATAAATTTAAATTTTCAAAGATTTTAATTTGATCCCTCTTGAAAATTCAATTATTTTAAAAAATTCACATTATAATGCTTTTAATATTCAATTATAATTTAAAATTTTATGTGAAATTCATTTTTTAATCAATTATTTAAATAAAAAAATAAATAATTTATTAAATAATTGAATATGAAGACTTTATTTTTTATGAAGAATTTTATCAAAATTTTTAAAAATAATTGAATTCCTTTGGTGAATTTGAAAAAAAAAATTAAGAATAAATGCAATTTAAAATTGTATAAAAAATAATTGAAATTCTGCGATAAGTTTTGTTATTTACGAAAATAATTGAATTCTTGCAAACGAATTTCATTAAAATGTTTTTTAAAGAATTGAATTTCTGTCAAGAATTTTTTTTTTTAAATAATTGAATTCAGGAGAAAATTATTATTATTTATGAAAATAATTTCTTGTGAAGAATTTTATTCAAAATTTTTTTAAAGAATTGAATTTATCAGAATTTTTTAAACATTTTTTGAAAATAATTAAATTCTATCGAGAAATTTCATTAAAAAATTGAAAATAATTTAAATCTGACGAAAAATTTTATTAAATTTTTTTTTGAATAATTGAATATCTTTGGAAAATTTTATTATTGAAAAGAATTGAATTCTTGGGAAGAATTTTCTTAAAATTTCTTAAATAATTGAATTGCTTCGAAGAATCTTATTTTTTATGAAAATAATTGAATATTTTCGAAGATTTTTACAAACAATTTTGTCAATAATTGTATTCTTACGAAAGATTGTTATATTTTACGAAAATAATTGTATTCTATGATCAATTTTATTATAATTTTTTTAATTTATACAGCATTTTATAAAAATTTTTTAAAATAATAAATTGATTTCTTGCGAAGAATTTTATTCATATTTTTTTTAAATAGAATTGAATTCCTATAAAAAATGTATTATTTGTGAAAATAATTGAATTCTTAAGAAGTATTGTATTGAAAATAATTAAATTGCATAGAAAATTTTTATTAAAATTGGAATTATATTAACTAAATCTTTTAAAGAATGCTGTCAAAATTTTTTTTAATAATAAAATTTTTAACATAATTTTACTTTAATTTTTCCAAATATTTAAATTTCTCAAAACAATTTTTTTTCAATTCTCTGAATATATTTGAATTTTTTCGAGAAACTTTATTAAAAAATCAAAAATATTTGAATTGGTGAGAAGAAATTTATAAAAAAAAATTGATAAGTAATTGAATTTCCCTAAAATGTTTATTAAAATTTTGTTTATATAATTGAATTCTTTTGGGAAATTTTATTAAAATAGTAGATATTAAAATTAATTGAAATGAGGAAGATTTTTAAAAATAATTTAAATTTTGTCAAGCATTTTATTAAATTTTTGAAAATAATTAAATTTCGAAGAAAAATTTTATTATTTATAAAAATAATTGAAATTTTGACGAGAATTTTAAAAAATTTTTGAACATAATTGAATTTATGCGAAGAAATTTATCACTTTTGAAAATAATTGAATTTCAGTAATCAGTTGTTCTTAAAATTTCTATTTTAATTTATTAAAAATTTAAATTTTCTGAAATTTTAAATTGAAACCTTTGAAGTTCATCTATTTATGAAGATTGTAAACGAAACTCTTTTGAAATCCAATTGATTTTGAAATTTTTAAGTAAAATTATTCATTAAATAATTTATAAGTAATAATTTTATAATAGTTCTTCAAGAATTAAATTGGTTAAAAAGAAATTATTGTCAAAAATAGAAAAAATTGAAGGTTTTATATTAGAATTCTTGTCAATTTGTTAGTTTATGAAGCAAACAAAAATGACGCCAAAATTCAGAATTTTCTAATAAATTCAAAAAATTTAATTTTTTCCAGTACTTTTAATGAAAATCCCTGACTTTTCCCTGATTTCCCTGACTTTGCCCTGAAAGTTAATATTAACAGTAAAAAAAACAAAGCATTAAATAATAGGTTTTAGTAGATGAGTACGAAGTCTTTAAATTTATTAATTTATTAAATTTAATTTAATTGTAATTTTCGTCGAAATTCAACACAGATTTTAAAGTTTGATAACGTCGGACGACATGAAGTTTTTGAAATGATATATATATATATATAAAGGACGGTGAGGCAATTCATAGAAACAACTGTCATTTGAATTCTAAATTAAGAGCTGAAAAGTAAAATCGACGAAGCATATGACTCTGTCAGTTCCCCTCATCGCGATCAAACTATTGTTATTTGTTCTACGTCACGTAAAAAACCACAAAAGGCATCAAATAAAAAACTATCAAAAAGAAAATTTCAAAAACGAAAAAAAACAACAGAAAAACACTTTTTCTCTATGACGAAACTTGAAAAAAAAGAAAAGAAAAATGTAATTCAAACAAAAACTGAATTCGACACTCAATTGTTTTCACTGTAGCACTATCATATTTCGTGAGTTTGCATTGTTCAATAAAAAAGAAATGCCAACAGTCAAACATTGTTTTACACTCGAAACCCAGAATTAGAAGGAATTTCAAACGAAAATCATCTTTTCTCTGCTCTGCAAAAAAAAAAAAAAAAAAAAATGGATCCACTACGTTGTAGATAAAAATAAAAAATTATTTTTTTATTTAACTTTTTGGATAAAATAATGAAAACAATTACTTCTTCAACAATTTTTATATTAAAGAATTGACTTTTTGTAAAATTTCTGAAACTTTCTGATCATTAAAATTTCTAGATATTAAATTTTGAAGAAATTTGATTTCAAACCGAGTTTAATAATTAAAAAAAGTAAACGAGAGAAAAAATCACGAATCAATGAACTCTCGTAACTAAAGATTACATTGAATGATCATAAAGAATGAATTTCCCCGCAAAAGGGATCTTTAATGAGTCCTTTTTTCTAACGAGGAATTTAACCGTATCTTTCTTTTTAACAAGGGATTTATTCACCAGTGAACAATACAGTCCAAGTTCATAGCTTATCGATAGCGTTTTTTCTTCTCCCCCCCCCCTCCCCCCTTCTCCTTCTTCTTCATCCTCCTTTTTTTTATTTTATTCTTTTTTTTATTCTTTCTTCAAGAGAAACTCGTTGAGAAAGTAGAAGAAAAGTGAGTAACGGAAAAACGATCCCCAAGATGGTGTGAGAGTGTGAGGTTGTAGGGGGGAAAAAAAGAAGGGGAAAGGGGGAAGGGAAAATCCCTAACTTTTTTCGGTGACTGAAACTTCTTTCCGCTAAGAATGGTACTAAACCGGCTGGTATAAACCAAGTTTACTGCAATAAAGTTTCTTTTGCAACCATCGAAAGTCCAGGAGCATAGTGCGATAGCTGGTCCAATTCGACAGCAACGAAAGAAACTACAAGAGATCTTCTTGTGTTGGAGACGAGAAAAAAAAACACAAATTTATATAAGAAAAAACCAGTCGACAAACGCAGATGTATATATATATATATAGAAGAAAATGGTAACCAGAGAATACACACAGAATCAGAATAATAGAGACGAATTTTTTTCTTTTCCTTGATTTTTTATTTCAAAAATTTTTTTAAAAACATTTTTTTTTTTTTAAACATTTTTTAAAAATGAAAAACTTTTATTAATTATTTTTCACTTCGAAAAAAACAATATTTTGGGTTTTGAATTTTGTGAATAATAAAGGAGGAAGAAACTTTTCTCAAAGGTACCAACATAATTTAAAAATTTTTAATCTTACATGTTTTATAACTACAATCTAAGTAGTATAGACCAATTTTAGTCAAACTTATTATTGTAATTTACAATGTAAGTATAGTGACTGTTAATTTTATGTCAGACACAAAATTCCATTTTAATCAGACTTAAAATTTTGTAATTTTATTGTAAGTAGTACAAGTCACGTTTAGTCAGACAAACAGAAATCTCTTTTTGCTACATAACATTTAAGTAAAAGAAACAAATTTTACTCAGACAACATGTAATCAAACATTAAGTTTAATTTGTCCAAGTAGTCAAATAAAAATGTAGTCAGGCAAATTGTAAATATATTTTTGTAATTTTTAGTTTTAAAAGTAAAAAATTTTGTTTACGTTTGATTTACTCGAGAATATAGTTTGTATTTATAAAATAAGTAGTAAAGATCAATTTAAGTCAGACATATTTTTCTAGCTATAATCTAAGTAGTAAAGGTCGTTTTTGATCGGGCATTTTTTTAAATTACAATATAAGTAGTGAAGATCAATTTTAATCAGACTTATTATTGTAATTTGCAATTTTAGAAGTAATGGTTAATTTTAGTCAGACATATTTTTGTCTAACGACCTTCACTACTTGTATTGATAAGTAGTGAAGGTAGTTTTTAATCGGGAATTTTTTCTTATTACAATATAAGTAGTGAAGATCAATTTTAGTCAGACTTATTACTGTAATTTTTAATGTAAGTAGTAGCGGTTAATTTTTGTCAGACGTATTTTTGTATTTGCAACAAAAGTGGTGAATTTTAACAATATCAATCAGACTTTACGATTTAAGTAGTAAAAATCAATTGTAATCAGACGCAATTTTTTATAACTGCAATATAAGTAGTAGAGGTTAACTTTAGTCGGACACTTTGTATAGAAATGTGTTTAAAAATAAAATTAAAATAAAATTAATTTTAATCAGGTGCATTTTCATAATAACAATAAGTAGTTAGGTCAACGTTAATCAGACTTTTTTTTTTTGGTAATTATCATGTGAGTAACAAGAGTCAATTTTAGTCAAAAAAAGTTTTTTTGTAATTAGAAAAAAGTAGGTAGTAAAATTGACAATTTGTCGTGATTACGATTTAAGTAGTAAAAATAAATTTCAGTCAGGCACAATTTTTCTTAACTAACAATTAAGTAGAATAGATCTTTTTTTTCCCTACACTTTGCATTCAAATGCGTTAAATGTGAAAAAGATAATTTTTAATCGGAAATATTTTTACAAATTCAATATAAGTAGTATAGGTGAATGTTAATCAGACTTATTTTTTGGAATTAGAAAAATTAGTTTTAATACAACATAATATTTTTACAACTGGAATATAAGTAGTAAAGATCAATTTTAGTCAGACGTTTTGCATGAAATTACATTTTTAAGTAGTACAGGTCAATTTTAGTCGGGCACTTTACATAAAAATGCGTTATAAGTAGTAGAGATCAATTTTAATCGTTCGTATTTTTTTAATTACTGTTCAAGTAGTACAGGTCAATGTTAATCAGACATATACTCTATAATCACAATCTAGGAAGTAACAGTTAATTTTTGTCCAACAAATGTTTGCGACTACAATCTAAATAGTAAAGGTCAACTTTAGTAAAACATATTTTTATAATTTCAAGTAGTGAAAATCAATTTTAGTCAGACGCATTTTTTCTAATTATAATGAAAGTAGTAACGGTTAATTTTAGTCAGACAAATTTATTAAAAATTTCAAGTAACAATATATGTTTTAAGTAACAAAGGACTTTCAAGTGACCGTAATTTTTCCTAATTTTTTTTAATTTGTAAATATTTAAATTTATAAAACCATTTTAACAAATTAACGTATTTGGATTTTTTGAATGGGAAATTGATCTTTAAAGGTGCTTGTGTGTGACTTTCTTTTAGTAGTATTAGGGATGTATATTGCATACTGTAAAGTACCTACTTTCGAGCAACTCACTATGCCCTGACAGTTTACCGATACATACAGTTTATTCGATCAATCAAAGTGAGTGATCCTCTTCGAACGAATTCGCTCTCCCGCCTGGGATATTCATCTAAACCTTCGAGTCCTTAACACTTTCTTAACATGCTGAGAAAATTCCTTTCTCTCCGAAAACCTTCACAAACTGAATATATTAATTTAGCTCAATAGCACTTTCATATATCTTCCACTATTAAAAAAAAGAAGAAGCTCTCCGATCGACTTTAAGGCACAAAAAAAGTCGATTTACTCGGTTAACAAATATTTATTGTTATTTTTTTAATTCTTTTTACTATTTCTTTCTTCTTTCTTTACTATTTCTTTTCTATTTCTTTATTATTCTTTTCCTATATATTTACTATTTCTTTAATTTTTTCCTCTTTCTTTGATATTTTTTTTCTATTCCTTTACTATTACTTTTATTTCTTCCTCTTTCTTTGATATTTTTTTCTATGCCTTTACTATTTCTTTCTTCTTTCTTAACTATTTCTTTACTATTTTTTTATATTCCTTTCCTATATATTTACTATTTTTTGCAACTTCTTTCACAGCTGAAAAAGTTCTATAGAATTTCCCTAGAATCATTGATAGTATTTCTACATGAATTCTACTAAATTTTAGTGATTTTTAATTAAAGAGAATATAAATTTCGTGAAATAATTCTTTTATCATTACCTAACATCCGTAAAAGTCAGTTTTTTTAAAAAACGGTAAAAATTCAATTATTTTCAAAAGTAATAAAATTCTTAGCAGAAATTCAATTATTTTCAAAAATTTTCCTCAATTTAATGATTTTCAATATCTATTATTTTCATAAAATAATAAAAATTTCACAGAAATTCAATTATTTACAAAATTTTTTGTAAATTTCTTCGCAATATAATTCAATTGTTGTTTGCATTTAAATAAATGAATTCTAGTAGAATTTTATGATAAAAATTAATTTAGAAATTATATTCAGTTAAAAACAAATGAATTGGAAAATTCTCAAAAAACTATTTCAAAAATTATAAATAAAAAATAGATTTTATAGAAAATTTTTAGTTAAAACTAAAAAAATTTTATTTTAAAGAAGTTACAAATTGCAGAAATTTAATTGTTTTCAAAACTAATAAAATCCTGAGCAGAAATTTAATTATGATCAAAAATTTTTTTAAATTCTTGTCAAAATTTCAATTATTCTTATAAATAATAAAATTTTTCTCCAAAATTCAAGTATTTTCAGAAATTTTAATAAAATTCTTGTCAAAATTTCAATTATTATTTACAAAAATTTTTAAAAAATTCTCGTCAAACTTTCAATTATTTTTAAAAATTTTCCTCAATTTAATGATTCTCAATATCTATTATTTATATAAAATAATAAAAATGTCACAGAAATTCAATTATTAACAAATTTATAAATTTCTTCGCAATATAATTCAATTATTTTTTGTATTTAAATAATTGAATTTTAGTAGAATTTTATAATAAAAATTAATTTAAAAGTGAATTTCAGTTAAAAACAAATGAATTTGAAAATTGTCAAAAAACTAGTTTAAAAATTATTAAAACTAATGGTTTTATAGAAAAATTGTAGTTAACACTAAAAAAAATTTTTAATTTTGGAGAAGTTAAAAAATTATTGCAAAAATTCAATTGTTTTTAAGAATAATAAAATACTTCTTTAATTATGTTCAAACATTTTTTAAAAATGCAACGTCAAAATTTCAATTATCCTTATAAATAATGAAGTTTTTCCTTAAAATTCAATAATTTTCAAAAAATTTAATAAAATTCTTGTCAAATGTTTAATTATTTTAAATATTTTTATTAAAATTCTTTTTAAAATTTAAAATTTCACAGAAATTCAATTATTTACAAATTTTTTATAAATTTCATCGCAATATAATTCAATAATTTTTTGTATATAAATAATTGAATTCTAGTAGAATTTTATAATAAAAATTGATTTAAAAGTGAATTTCAGTTAAAAACAAATGAATTTCAATTATTTTCAATACAAAAATAAAATTTATTCAAAGAATTCAATTATTTAAAAATGTATTGATAATATTCTTTATAAAAATTTAAATTTTAAGAAATATTTTACTGTTCAATAAATTAATTATTTTTGTATTTAAATAATTGAATTTTAGTAGAATTTTCTAATAAAATTTTATTTTAAAATGAATTTTAGTTAAAATTTTAGATGATAATTGAATAATAAAAGCATTATAGCGTGAATTTTTAGAAATAATTGAATTTCGAAATTAATTTTTTTATGTTATTTAAAGTTTTTATTTTCTAATATATATTTAATTGAAGAAATCTATATATATATATATATATATATATATATATATTTAATTAAAGAATTTACAAATAATTAAAATTTGTAAAATTAAATATTGTAAAAATGTAAATAGATGGATTTTGAAAATTGTAGAAGAACTTTTTTTGAAAATTAATTGATTTAAAGAAAAAATTTTAGTGAAAAATACTTAAATATAATAATTAAATTGAAATGATGAAAATAATTTTAAAGAAGTAGAATATTCTTACTATATAAAATAATGATTTTTTCACTGGGCTATCTTTGATTATTATAAAACATAAAGTAAAAACTAACTGAAAATATAATTTTTTACTTATTTAAATTAGTGAATTCCTTTTAATCAATGCGAATTTAGAAAGAATAAATCCTAGGAAATACTACCAAGAAAATGTATCATAAAAATTTCTAATCGAAATCCAAACAGGCGACACTCCTTCTTTTTGCTTCTTTTTCAAATTCCATAAAAAGATGGAAATAAAAATAAAAATTTTTTAATTAAATAACTTTCAGGTAACTTAATTCACCGAGCGGTAAAATATTTTAAATACTTAACCAAAAAAAAAAAAAAAAAAAATAGAACCCTTTTTTTACAATATGTGCTACACAGGAGATAATCCATTATTAAGAAAAGAAAAAAAAGCTTTTTTTTATTATACTTTTTTTCCATCTCATTTGAGAGAATTTTAAAACTTCATTGATCCGATGCTATTTTCTGAGCGCAGGTTACTCTAGTTTATGGTTATATCAGTCATAAAAAAGTGGTCAAGACCATATTGATGATTCGCATAAGCATAAACATAACAGTCGTATCATAAACATATGGAGGAGGCATGATTGCAAATAATAAAAAGGAAACAAAAACAATTTCAACCTTTTAGCGGCGATAAAAATATACGTTTTGTTTAAAGTCTAAAACTTATTTCGAGAGATTCCTAAACTTTACGACTGAGGGCATAAAAATATTGAAAATTATTAGGCACGGTTGCATTTTTTTTAAACCCTTTCTCTCTCTCCCTCTCATTTAAGAGCGTTATATTCATAAAAAAAAAAATTTTTTTTTTGTTACCTACTTTTTCAGACAAGGAACGGTTATTCGAATTTTTTCAAAACCGATAATAAATAAAACGGTAAACAAAATGAATAAACGAACAAAATAATAATTTATTTAATTATTTAATGAAGCTAAAGTCTATACAATTACGAAACAAAAATAAATAAAGCATAGAGAATAAACTGGATCAATAAAATCGGTAAAAATAAAATTAACAAACTTTTGAAAATTTAAAATTCCATTTTATATTCTAATCTTGATAAAATAAAACACTAAACATTTTTCAAACGCCTGAGATGATTTTCTCTTTAAGCGAAATGAAATTCAATTTAAAATTCAATCGCCCCCTTGCTTTAGAATTTACATTACGCCTATAACTCTTCTATATATAGTGTTTGAGAAAAAAAAGGAGCGCAAAAAAAAAGTTTAATTTATCTGCAAATTTTTTTTAACCACTCATTGCTTTCAACAGATATTCACTTTGTTTCTCGACTCTTGATTATTTCATTTGTCAATTGAGTTCTTTTTTCTTTTTTTTCTTTTTTTTTTTTTTTTTGATAGTAGAGCAACATACAGAGGGGAGAGAAATAGAGAATAGTATTTTTGTCGCGATTTACAAAAGCAGAGAATCACCACCATTTCCACGTCACTTTACCACAGAGTCGATTTATCCGCGGTAACGCGCCGATAAAGGAAGAATGGCTGATAGTTAAAAAATTTGTATAGCTATGCATAAAACGCAGTGTTAGCAATAATAAAATAAAAAAAAAAAAAAAGAAAGTTTGCCCCTCTTGTCTGCCTGGTGGGCATGTTAAACGAGCTTTCCCCCAGAAATACGATCCTGAATGAATGCTCCAACGGAAAGCCTTTAAAGTGGAACGCACACGTTATATACGCTTTTCCTCTGCAATTGAAAGGCGTGTATGAAAAATAATCATTTTATACAAACTCATTCTATTCGTTCTGTATTTTTGGAAATTAAAAAAAGAACACAAAAGTCTGAGACAGACGAAAAATGTCAAATGAATCTTGGAAAAAATTTTGCATATATAGGAAAGAAAAGAAAAAAGGGTGGATACAAGCAGTAAAAATCTGCAAGGATAATACAAGGGCGGAGACGAGGTGGCGATGAATTTTACTCCACTTCTTATTCTCCCGCGGGATATTACCAAGAAAATTGAGGCTAGAAGCATTAGAAGAAAATTGGATCTATCACGTGGGGGCCGAGTCGGTAATTGCCTCTTTAGTAAAATGTATGCTTTCTATTTTTCTTTCCTGTTTATTTCGCTCCTTTTTCTTTGTTTTTTTGTTGTTTTGCAAAAAATAATGCTAAACATCAGGCGCAAGGAAAATAAACAAATAAACCACAAAAAAAAAGTAAATTAAAATTTTCCTTTGCTCTTTATCACAATATGTGGTTTAGAAAATGTTTCAAATTTCTTTGTCCGCGTTTCATTATTTTCCAATTTTATTTTTAAACCACTTTATACATTAGTTATTTATATTCGAGGAAGTGGTAAATTTGCAAATTAAAAGTTAAAGAATACAAAATAATAATGAATAGAAATGATAATAAAAAATACTTTTTAATTAATTATTACCTTTTAGATTCGTTTTAAAAATGGTAAAATTAGCCTGGAACAAAACTTTATTTGATTCAAATTAACGATTAATTTGTTCTATTAACAAATATTAATTTCTATCCAATAATTTTAAATTTAATATTCTTAACAATTTTATTAAAATTCATCAAAGAAATTCAACTATTTTAAAAAGATTCCCTATAATTCATTTATTAGAATTTAAGTATTATTGTCAATACATTTTTAATTAAATTTCTTGAAAGAATTAAATTATTTTCAAAAAATTAAATTAAACTTCTTTTTAACAGTTCAATTTTTTTCAAAATAATTTTTAAAAATTTTTCTCGTAGAATTTTAATGAATTTTAATAATTTATCAAAATTCAATTATTTTCAATATCTACTATTTCAATAATATTTCACAAAAGAATTCAATTCAATTAATTCAAATCGTCTCGAGAATTCAATTATTCTCAAAAGTAATCAAATTCTTCGCGGAAATTCAATTATAGTCAAAAGTTTAAAAAAAATTCTCTTTAAAATTTCAATTATCTTTGTAAATAATAAAATTTTTCTCCAAAAATCAATTATTTTTAAAAAATTTTAATAAAATTCTTTGCAAAATTTTAATTATTTTTAAAAACTATTCTCAATTCAATTTTAAATATTTTACAAAGATTCATTTTAATACAATTTTAATCTAATTTCTCGAAAAATGAAATTATTCTTAAAAATTTTACTAACATTCGTCAAAAAAATTTTAATTACCTATTTAAAAATTTGTTGATAAAATTCTTTCTGAGAGTTCTATATTAAGAAACATCAAATTCTTTAATAAATTATTTATTTTTGTATTTAAATAAATACTTGAATTCTCGTAGAATTTTCTAATAAAAATTGATTTAAATATATGAATTTCAGTTAAAATTTTAAATAATAATTGGATATTCAACTCTCTGAATTTGAATTAGTAAAAATGTTTTCTAATTTGAATTAGTTACTGACTTTTTGCTTTTGAAATTTGAATTAGTAAATTTTACTAATAAATTATTTGAAATGATTATAATAAAATCAAATTTTTGCATTTGAATTTGTAAATTTCACTATTATATTATAAAAGTAAAATTTACTAATTCAAATGCAAAAATCCAGTCACTAAATTTAACTTAGTAAAGATTTTGACTAATTCAAATTTAAAGTAATAAAAATAATAAAAAAAAGAAAAATAATAAAAATAAAAATAGTAATACCCAGCAATAATTTCTAGAAATTTTTCAAAAGTGAAAAAAAATTTTGAAATATTTTTCCGTTTTTCGAAAATAATTTTGATTACTGCAAATTTTTGGTATCCAAATTTTTTACTGACAATTAAAATTGTTGATATTTTTTTAATTTTGAAAGGATATATTTTTGAAAAAAAACACTAGAAAACCACTTTTCTCAAAGACATAATAACGCTTTCTAAACTATAATACACGTTATGTGAAAATTTATATAAAAGTAATAAACACTTTTTTATCTCGTATTGCCGTAATAGTTATTGACCAAAAATCTCATAAAAATCCTATAAAAATAATCGTCAAATAAAGTAAATGAAAAATCGTAAAAGCTGAATTACATATAAAATATTAATTATTCTTAGACGTCTGTAAAGAGGACAAAAATATTAAATATTAAATTTTTATAACTATTGCCATCTATTACTAATATTATTATTATTACTATTTTTATTTATTTATTTCAAGACAAAAGGGATTTATTTACATAGTTTATTTACTCTCTCTGAAAACGCAAGGTTCGAGGGATTTGTTTACATTATTATTATTATTATTATCACTATTATTATAATTATTATTTTATTTTTATTATTATATTATTATTATTATATATATTATATTTATTGTTATATTTATTATTATATTTATTATTACTGTGAATATTATGATTAATATTGTTATTAAATAGTATTATAATTATCAATACTAATTTTTTTATTATTCTCATAATATTATTGAGATCATATTATTTTTTGTATCGAAACGAAAGAAAAAAATTTTATCTTTTACCTTTTTAAAAATTAACAAGTTATAAAGAAAAAAAAACTGTAAAATTTGTTTTTCCAGTGAAAATTTAAAGTTACGAGAATTCTTTTTTTTTCGACGAGTGCTTTCTTTGGTTATTGAAGGAGAATCTATAATAAAGTTTGTGTGGAGCGAGATGTGGAATTAGGAGTGGAAAGTCAATAGAAGGAGATGCGGGACAAAGTTTTAGACGGAAAAGGACATTGAGGGATAAAATGTGAGTTCCGATGGAGAATTTCCTCCGTCGAAGCATAGCATGTCCGGTAAACGTAAAGTACCACAAATGTCTTACGAGTTTTCTTACATCTGGAACATATCGGATTTACTTTCTCTCCCTCTCTCTCTCTTTATGGAAAAATAACCATGTACATTTATCAGTCAAATCTAATTTAATCCAATGAATATTAAAATTTTACTTGTAGGAAAAATAGAAAAGAGAAAAAAATCGTAAATTAATGAAATAGAAAAAGTTGTTCATTCTGCCGAGAGAATTAAACTGAATGGAAATTATTCAATTTCAAATGGAAATATTTAAGTTAAATTAAAAGAAATATATAAAAAAAACAAAAAAAAAATGAATCACACTACTGCAATAAAATAATTTTAACAAACATAATACGTTTGATCTCAAAATAAACCATCATATGTTGTAAATGTGTTGGAAAAATCTGTCAATATTATTTCAAAAATATAGAATTAATTTTAAATTTTAATCAAAATTGATACATTTAATTTTTTAATATTTTATGGAAATAACTAAAAGAATATTTATGGAATAAATCACTTTTTAATTTTTATTCATAAATCTATTTTATCTGTATTATATATTTCAATGAAAATCGATTTGAATGAATTATTTACATAAGAAAATAAACTTTTATAGACAGTTTTTATTTATTTCAAATATGTAAATATAAACTTTTTCTTTTTATTTAATATAAATAAAGCGCAAGAAATTGTGAATAACAAAATGAAGAAATAAATTAAATTTTTAAAAAAGAAATTAAAAAAAGAAAAATTGAAGTAGGGAAAAAAGAAAACGAAGAAAATTTAAAAAAATGATTTAAATAATTTCCTTAGTTCATATCTATTTTAGAAAAATAATCAATTTATTCGTTACAATTTACAATTAAATAAAAAAATTCCCTTTTCAAGAAGAAGAAAAAAAAGACAAACAAACGATTGAATATCGATTTTTTTTAGGTTCGAAGAAAAGTATATGGAACGATTTTTTGATGGAAGATTTAAAAAAGAAAAATTACTACCGTGTTATAAATTCTGTTCGTCGATCATTCCATATTCTGCATACAAAAGTGATGCAAATTTAATGCAAGTCGAACGTCTTGTTGAATTTTAAGATCTCTGCACGTCAAGTTCGTTTGTACGCCTTAATAATTTTTTTTTCTCTCTTATCCAAGTGAATTTATGTTTCCGCATATTTTTCAAGTCTCCAACAGACATGTGAAACAATTTTCACGTAACTGATTTTTGTTTCATGATTTTACATCGCCAATGATCCCTTAGTATAAGTAATTGAGCCAAAAAAAAATATATATATATATTCAAAAGGAAATAAAAAAAAAAGAAAAAAATATGCGAAAAAATTTTTCTATGTAACTTTTTTCCATCACTAAAGAAATATTTTCATTTATTTAAAGTTCGTTAATATCGAAAAAATGAAACGCTGGCACATTTTCCTTTTTACTAAAAATTCCATTTACTTGGAAAATTTAATATTTCGTTTTCATAAAATTGTTGTGACCTGTTTTTTATTTTTATTTTATTTAAATGTGATTATTTTTATTAATACAAAAACTGTAAAAGGTTAAAGAAATCTAAAAAAAACTTACAGAGAACAAAAAATACCATTTAAAGCAAACTAAAAAACATTTTAAACTTTAAAGACAATTAGAGAACTTTTTAAAGAAAAATAAAGAACCTCCTTTAAAAAAAACTGAAAAAACTTGGAGAAAACAAAAAAACCTTTTAAAGAAAACAAAATAAATTTCTTTTAAAAGAAAACTAAAATACTTTTTAAGAAAAATAAAATACCTTCTTTAAAGAAAACTCAAAACATTTTAAAAAAACTAGAAAACCACCTTTAAATAAAAATCTAGAAAAGCTTTTAAAGAAAAATAGAAGACCTCATATTGAAGAAAACTAAAAAAACATTTAAGGTAACCAACAAATCTTAAAGAGAAAACAAAAAACCTTCTTTTAAAAAAAACCAAAAAACGTTTTTAAGAAAAATAAAATACCTTCTTTAAAGAAAACTGCTTTAAAAAACTGCTTTGATTATTATTCAAACTACCCTTTGAATAATAATCTAGAAAACCCTTTAAAAACAATAAAAGACCTCATGTTGAAGAAAACTAAAAAACCTTTTAAAGAAACCAACAAAACTTAAAGAGAAAACGAAAAAACCTTTAAAAAAAACCAAAAACCTTCTTTAAAAAAAAAATAAAAAAATTTTTAAAAAAATATAATACCACTTTTAAAGAAAGCTAAAAACCTTTTAAAAAAATTAGAAAACCTCCTTTTGAATAAAAATCTAGAAAACCCTTTAAAGAGAAACAAAAACCCTCATGTTGAAGAAACTAAAAAACCTTTTAAAAAAACCAAAAAAACCTTTCAAAGAAAACAAAAAACCTTCTTTTAAAAAAAACTACAAAACTTTTTTAAGAAAAATAAAATACATCCTTTAATGAAAACTAAAAACCTTTTAAAAAAACTAGAAAACCTTCTTTTGAATAAAAATCTAGAAAAACTTTTAAAGAAAAATAAATAATCTTTTATAGAAACCAAAAAAAGTTGAAGATAAAACAAAAGAAACTTTCAAAGAAACCAAAAAAACCTTTTAAAAAAATTGGAAACCCCCTGTGAAAAAAAATCTACAAAACCCTTTAAAGAAAAATAAAAAACCTTTTAAAGAAACCAAAAAAACTTAAAGGTAACAAAAAAACTTTTCAAAGACAACAAAAAACCTTTTAAAAAAAATTGGAAACCCCCTGTGAAAAAAAATCTACAAAACCCTTTAAAGAAAAATAAAAAACTTTTTAAAGAAACCAAAAAAACTTAAAGGTAAAACAAAAAAACTTTTCAAAGACAACAAAAAAACCTTTTAAGAAAACTAGAAAACCACCTTTGAATACAAATTTAGAAAAGCCTTTAATGAAAAATAAAAGACCTCATGTTAAAGAAAACTAAAAAAACCTTTTAAAGAAACCAAAAAACAAAAAACCTTTTAAAAAAACTAAAAACTTTTTAAACAAAATTAGAAAAACTTTTAAATAAACAAAAATACCTAAAGAAAACTAAAAAAAACCTTTTAAAGAAACCAAAAAAACTTAAAGAGAAAACAAAAAAACCTTGAAGAAGAAAACAACAAACCATCTTTTAAAAAAAACTAAAAAACTTTTTTAAGAAAAATAAAATACATCCTTTAAAGAAAACTAAAAACCTTTTAAAAAAACTAGAAAACCTCCTTTTGAATAAAAATCTAGAAAAACCTTTAAAGAAAAATAAATAACCTTTTATAGAAACCAAAAAAACTTGAAGATAAAACAAAAGAAACTTTCAAAGAAACCAAAAAACCTTTTAAAAAAAATTGGAAACCCCCTGTGAATAAAAATCTACAAAAAGACAACAAAAAACCTTTTAAGAAAACTAGAAAACCACCTTTGAATACAAATTTAGAAAAGCCTTTAAAGAAAAATAAAAGACCTCATGTTGAAGAAAACTAAAAAACCTTTTGAAGAAATCAAAAAAACTTAAAGAGAAAACAAAAAAACCTTGAAGAAGAAAACAAAAAACTATCTTTTAAAAAAAACTAAAAAACTTTTTTAAGAAAAATAAAATTCCTCCTTTAAAAAAAACTAAAAACTTTTTTAAAAAACTATAAAACCTCCTTTTGAATAAAAATCTAGAAAACCCTTTAAAGAAAAATAAAAAACCTTTTAAAGAAACCAAAAAAACTTAAAGAGAAAACAAAAAAACCTTGAAGAAGAAAACAAAAAACCTTTTAAAAAAACTAAAAACTTTTTAAACAAAATTAGAAAAACTTTTAAATAAACAAAAATACCTAAAGAAAACGAGAAAAACCTTCTAAATAAAAATAAAAAACCTTCTTTTTAAAGATAACTAGAAAACCTTTTAAATAAAAATTAAAAATAATTAAAATAAAAAAACAGTTTTAAGAAAAGTAGAGAATCTTTTAAAGAATACTTAAAAATTTCCAAAGAAAAGTAGAAAACCTTTTACAAAAAACCTCCATTTGAAGACAATTAAAAAACATTTTAAAAAAATAAAAAACCTGCTTTAAAAAATACTAAAAAAACCTCCTGTTGACGAAACTAAAAACTCCTTTTAAAAAAAACTAAATAACCACCTTTTACAGAAAACTAGAGAAAGCACCTTTTAAAAATACTGAGAAAACCTTCTTTTAAAAATACAAAATATAAATATTATACATTTTCGAAAATTCCACTTGGATTGTACATCTCTCTTGTGACGTCTGAGCCAGTGCATCGTTGCATAATCGACCCTGCTTTGCATTTGCCACAGTGGCATCTCCTTTCCAAGTATATCGTCCCGGATCATCGTGGATGTCATTATCGACCTAGAGCTGTCGCGCAGCATTCCTGACAGAACCAAAAGCAAGTAGGATTTCAACGTCACAAATTGAACGTTCTTGTTGAAAATTGGTACATCTGACATTATGATAAGACCCAGGGAGTTGCACTCACTCTCTCAAAAAAAGGAAAAAGTAAAAACGAAATACGATATAGAGTTAAAATACTTCTCTTTTTTAATAGAAAATACCTGACATTCAAAGATTCCACTTTGACAAAAAAAAAAAAAAAAAAAAAAAAAACTAAATCGACAGACGGGTTGAAATTTGTTCAATTTTAATTCTCTTCATTTGAATTCAAAAGAACAGAAAACATTTTTCTGTTTCCATGAAATTCAAGTAGTACAATTTAAATATTTATAATAATAAATATTTAAATTGTACTACTAACATAATTAATTATTTCATAATAGTTTATAATTAATAAATTTTCCCTTATAAATAAATATATTATTTTAGTTTTAAGATTAGATTTACATTTTTAAGTTATGTACGTTCTTTAACAGGAATTTTAATTTAATTCAATTAATGAAATTTTCGTTTATGTCATACAATTCGAATTTATATTTTATGTTTTGATTTTTCTTAATTCAAATTAAATTATATGCCAATTTCATTAAATAAATAATTTTTAATAAAAAGTGAATTAATTTAGAAAAAAATTAATTGTTCCACATTTTTAACTTTTCTATACAGTCAGTAGTAAAAGTATTATATAGTCAGACAACCAAAAATCGGTAGTAACAATAAATTTTAGTCAGACAAGATGAATTTTTTTATTGTATTCTTTGTAATTTTATTATTAGTAGTAGAAAGAAGTTTTTGTCAGTCAATCAGGATTTTTTTTGTGTTTCTGAGTAATAAAGAAGTCAGACAGAAATGGTTTATTTTTTCGTATTTATGTTAGCAGTAGTAACAGTAAGTTTCAGTCAGACAATTCAGTATCAATAGTAATGGAAAATTTAGTGAAACAGATGCGCTTAATTTCTTTTGTAATTTTATTGTTAGTAGTAAAAACATGCTTAATCAGAAATTTTCTATTTATGTGCTTTCGAAATCAGTAGTATAGGAAAATTTACAGTCAGTCAGAAACGAATTGTTATTTTTCGTTTTTCTTTTGTGAGAAGTAAAAATAACTTGGAGGAAAATAATTGAGTTTCAGTAGTACGAAAAGATTTCAGTCAGACAGAACCACAATTTATTATTTTTTTTTAAAAGTATTTCTAGAAGCTTTTTTCTTGTAATGTTAGTGTCAGTAGTGTAAATAAGTTATAGTCAGACAAGAACGCATTATTTTTTCATAGATATTTCTATTAGCAGTGGTAAAAGTAAATAAACAGTCAGACAATGTAATTTCAGTAGATACAAGAAATTTTAGTCAGACAGAATCGTATTTTCTTAAAACCTTTTTTTATAATTATAGTGTAAGTAGTATAAGGAAGTTTTTGTCAGACAATTTTATGCTTTTTGTAGTTTTTTCACCAGTAAAGGAAATTTAAGTCAGGCAGAAGCGTATTTTCTTAAAACCTTCTTTTATAATTATAGTGTAAGTAAGTTTTTGTTTAGCAATAGCCACTTTTTGTAGTTTTTTCAGTGATAAGGAAAATTTTAGTCAGACATATGAAGATTGACTATTTTCTCACTTTTCTGTTGGTCAGTAAAAATAAAATTAGTCTTTCAATTAATACTTTTGAATTTCAGATGTCAGTAGTAAATGAAAATTCAGATAGAAACAATCTCAATTCATATTTTATTTTCCATGAATTTATATTTTATTTTTGCCTCCATTCAATTTTTTTCCAATTCACATATTTTAAGTAATTCATATAAATTTTTTTTTGTATTTTCCCTCTTCTTTCATTCATGTATTTAAATAATTCCAAAAGACTAGAAGAAACTGTTAAAAAATTTACAAAAAAAGATAAAAAAAAAAAATAATAATCATCCCTCTGTTTTTGTAATTAGTAATTTGCAAATGAAAAAAAATTAAAACATTCTGATTAGTTTTTTCGTTTAAGAATAACTTTACTTTTGATAATTAATTAATATTCACTTGATAACTTGGTACGTAATGAAGGTTGATAAATGAATAATGAGATAAAAGCAATTTCTCTTAACGCAAAAGATGAGAATTTCTTCATTCTTGTGAGTTTTAAAGCTTCCAAGCTCGTAATGGAAGATGTAATGAAAAATTCTTTATGACTCACTCAAAAGAAGAGAGGAACAAAATTAAAGAAAAATGTTGAAACCACTTTTGATTGAACATGGTGGAAAGATAATCGATTCTCTTTCCGGCGCCAAATAACCCCTTCTGTCTGTATTACTTTATATATATATATATATATATATATTGCTTGTTTTATATATATAAAACATAAGCTTCCATGTTATTCGGAACCTTCAGATTCGACTCTCAGACCAATTAACAGCAAGTTGTAAGTAACTTTGCACTGTATGCGAGGAGAACCAATTCCGTATAACTTTCTCTCAATGGTCAGTATACGTGTACGTATTTGTGCCAGACTAATCCGAATATCGTCAAGCTTACAAGTTAATTACTACTAATTGCCCCGTTTTCAAACTTGAAAGCAAATCTATTTTATCTTAAAAAAACATCAATCGTCAAATATTTTTCTCATTTAAAAGAAAAAAAAGAAGGAGAGAGAAAAGAGAGCGAAGATATCATTAAATTCTTCTTTAAATTGAACAAAGTTATAAAAAAAGGAAAAAGTAGAGAAAGAAAGAAATGAAAGGAACATGAAAATGAATAGCTTTGCACGAGAGAATAAATATTTAATTTCCTCTTTTTTATATATATGTATATAAAACGGATCCTTGTAACTGTTATTTTAATTGTTATTATTATTATTATTGATATTATTACTATTACTTTACCTATTATTACCACTATAAATTTTGATTAGTAAAAATATTTACTAATTTGAACTAGTGACTGATTTTTTGCATTTGAATATTTTGAATTAGTAAACTTTACTAATAAATTAGTAGAAATTAATATTTATCAGTAAAATAATTGAATTCGTGTGAAATTTTTATTATTTATGAAAATAATTAAATGTTTACGTAAAATTTTATTAAAATTGAAAATAAAATGGAAAATGTTTGAATTTTTAAAAAATAAAGGAAAAAATTTTACTCAAAAAAATGTTCTCTTACATTTATTTACGAATTTCTTTAACTGCAAAATTATTCAAAAACATCAATAACTTCTTTTTTAAATGAATATTTAATTATTATTATTTTTTTTCCTTCGGAATTAAGATTTTCAAAAATTTCAACTTTAAACCTCTTTGAAATTAAACAACTATAAAAATATTCTTATAAAACATGAAGATATTGATTACTCCGAGTCGAAGACTCAAAGTGATGGATTTCTTCATTTTTTATAATAATTAAAGATGATGGAGAGATAAAATAATTATTTTATATTATGAGAATATTAGTACTGTAACGTCTTTAAAATTATTTTCATATTCAATTATTATCTAAAATTTTTACTAAAATTCATTTTTAAATCAATTTTTAATTTTTATTACAAAATTCTTCGAGAATTCAATTATTCAAATACAAAAGAAACAATTAATTGAATAATTGCATATTTCTTAAAATTGAATTCTCATAAAGAATTTTATTAAAAATTTTTCAAATAATTGAATTCTTTTGACAAATTTTAATAAAATTTTTAAAAATAGTTACATTTTTCAAGGAATTTGATTAAAAGTGTATTAAAAATAATTGAAATTCTCCGATAAGTTTTATTATTTATGAAAATAATTGAATTATTGAGAAGAAACTTATAAAAAATTTGTAAATAATTAAAATTCGTGTGAAATTTTTATTATTTATGAAAATAATTAAATATTTGCGTACAATTTTATTCAAAAATTTTTTTAAATAATTAATTTCCTTTAAGTAGTTGTTTTAATAAAATTCAAAGTTTTTCAAAAATAAAGGAAAACAATGTTTAGAAATTCTATTTGTCAATTACAAATTTTAATTGAAAATGAAATGGAAAATGTTTGAATTTTTAGAAAATAAGGGACAAAATTTTACTCAAAAAAATGTTCTCTTCCTTTCTTTTACGAATTTCTTTAATTGCAAAATTATTCAAAAAAATCTTTAACTACTTTTTAAATAAATATTTCATTATTATTATTTTTCCATACGAATTAAGATTTTAAAAAATTTCAAATTCAAACTTTTTTGCAAAAAAACAACTTTAAAAAAAACTGTTATAAAACATGAAGATATTGATTACTCCGAGTTGAAGACTCGGAGTGATCGATATCTTCATGTTTTATAATAATTACCGATGATCGAGAGATAAAATAATTAGTTTATATTATAAGAATGTTACTGTAACTTCTTAAAAATTATTTTCATGTTCAATTATTATCTAAAATTTTAACTAAAATTCATTTTTAAATCAATTTTTAGTAGAAAATTCTTCGAGAATTCAATTATGTAAGTAAATTATTTATTGAATAATTCAATGTTTCTTAAAATTTAATTCTTATAATGAATTTTATTACCAAATTTTTAAATAAGTAATTGAATTCTTTTGACGAATTTTAATGAAATTTTTAAAAATAGTTACATTTTTCAACGAATTTAATTAAAATTCTATTAAAAATAATTGAAATTCTACGATGAGTTTTATTATTTATAAAAATAATTGAATTATTGAGAAGAAACTTATAAAAAATTTGTAAGTAATTGAATTCCTGTGAAATTTTTATTATTTATGAAAATAATTAAATGTTTACGAACAATTTTATTAAATAATTGATTTCTTTTGGGTAGTTTTATTAAAATAGTAAAGGTATTAAAAATTATTAAAAAGAGGAAAATTTTTGAAAATAATTAAAATTTTGACAAAAAATTTATTAAAATTTTTGAAAATAATTGAATTTCGAAGAAGAATTTTATTATTTATAAAGATAATTGGGATTTTAATGAGATTTTTTTTTTCAATTTTGAACAAAATTGAATTTTTTGATAAGAATTTTATTACTTTTGAAAGTAATTGAATTTCTGCAATCATTCGTAAGTTCTTTAAAATTCAATTTTTTTAGTGTTTTTAACTAAAATTCTTCTATAAAGCCATTATTTTTAATAATTAATTAAATACATATTAAAAAATTTAATACATATTGAAATTTTGTGTATTAATTAGAAGATTTTGAATTATTAAAATTTTTCAAATTGTTGTCAGAAATTGAAAAAATTAAAGGTTTTGTATTATAATTAATTTTACAGTTTATGTTGGTAATTTTATAGTTTATTAGGCAAACAAAAAAGACACAAAAATTCAGAGCTTTCTTATGAATTCTAAAAATTTAATTTTTTCAGTATACTTTTAATAAAAATACCTGACTTTCATATTTTATTTTTATGAAAATAAATTTGAATTAAAAATTTTTACTTTCTATTATTTTTAAAATTGCTAATTTTATTCTTACTAATTCAAACTTAAATAGTAACAAAGTTGATAATATAAATTATTATTACTATTAAACTTTTTATCATTATTTACTTTTATTATTATTATTATTATTACTATTTTTATTATTTTTATTATTTTTATTATTTTTATTATTTTTATTATTTTTATTATTCTTATTATAATTATTATTTATATTTGAGAGAGAACACATTAATTTTTCCTTTTTTTTTGTTCCCAATAATTTCTCTCATTTTACAAAGTGTAAATGTTCCATTTGATAATTTTGCCGTGCGAATAATTGTTAGAAAACAAGACTGTTATTTTACCACGTTTCAGATTCAATTAACCGTAGTGGTGAGAGGGTGAAAAGATGAAGTGAACATTTAAGTGAAGGACCCCGAGGGCACACTCAAAAACCCCGACGCTATACTCTCTTTCGACCAAAACGATCGACCTATCGTTTAATTATGCGTTTAGTCTAACTTTTACACCTGTTTCATTTAATTTCATTCAAAGACTGCGAATAATTCTTCGCTTTCAATGCTGAATTCTAATTTTTTTTATTTCTCGTTCCGTGAAAGAATTTTTTTTCTGTTCATTTAGTTGTTGCAATCTTTTTTTTTCGAGTGAGAAAAAGACTATTACTTTTAAATTTAATTTTTATTTTATTGAGACTTATTTTATCGTGAAAATTGTTAATATCGAAAATTTTAAATATTAAACTGTAAAGTATAAACTATATAAAGTTAGATTTCATTTAAGTTGTATTTTTGCCAGACTATTTAAATATTAAATCGAATTTCCATACAAGTATATGTATATATATTACATTTCTTAAAAATATTTTTAATTGAATTTCTATTGTGGTAAAATTTAATAGAATAAAGTATTTAGAAGGAGATTTTATTTAGAATCATTTCTTATTAAAAATTAAAATGAATTATAGTTTTGTAGATATTTAAATTTAATTAAATTTACTTTTTATATTGATTATTTTTATAAATATAAATAAATATTTGTATTTTAGCTTTTCTATATTTATATGTATTAAATTAATAATTTTATATTTTTCAATATCTACAAATATTTTTAATATTGTTATAAAAAAATAATTAATTGTCAGTGAGACAGGAAGTTTTAATCGTCCAAAATATTTGCTCGCAAAACAATTTTTCATAAAAAATTCCTTTGAAATAATAACTTACTTAACTACTAATTTATATTTATTAATATTTCACTGAAACTTCATTCATGTCAATAAACAAAAAACACAAATAAAATTGAAAATTTCAAAAATAATTTCTTTTTAATTGGAAAAATCTAAATTAAAATATGAAGAGAGAATGTGAAAGAAGAGAATAATGGCATTTATGAATTTTCACGTTGATTCAATTCAAACACAATAGTAAGGTCTTGTGTAATTAATTATCGTGAATCTCGTGTTAAACAACGTTACATAACACGCATGAAGCATACGCCAGAGAATATTTAATCATAACTGGAATATCAAGCAGGGAGAGAACGAGTGTAGAGTTTATGCATTGATTATTAACCTTCATTATCATAATACCTCTTCATTGAATAAATTGACACTCGTGATGGCAAATGAATAGTAATCTAAGCTGATAACAGAATAAATTTCCAATAAGCACGAGGAACCAAACGATTCATTGTCAACACTAAAAACTAATAACATAATCCATGTGTTACCTTTATAAATTTTGCAAATCTTACAGTTGAGAGCTTATCCAAGAAACGTAATTATTTCACGTACCTGAAACAGAAAAAAAAATATTCTGTTATTTATCATATATTTTTATTGAAATTTGAATTACAATCACAATTAAAATTTAATTACAATGTTTATATTAATAAATTTTGAAAAATTTCCCTAAATAAATTTGAAGAAAAAAATTGTCTATCCCTATAGCTGTAATATGAAATATAAAATAAGTTTAAAATTATTTCGTTACGATTTTCAAAAAAGAAAGAGGAAAAAACAATTTTTACGTCAGAAATAAAAAGTGATTTCATTTTCAGGACTGTTTTTCTTTTCTTCTTTTTCTTTTTAAATATCACAAGAGAGACATGCTGGACTTGCAATCTTGAAGATTAAGGCGTGGAGCTTCAACATATCGGATAAGCGCAGAGACAATGGCTAGATCCCAAGAGATTTGCGGTTGAGAGACTTGCTGAAACTTGTGTTACAGAAATACGACTTCACAGAGAAACAGCTAAGCAATTATCTTTAGACAGTATACAGTATTACGAAATAGTTATCTATTGTAAATTTCAATCGATAGAAATGCGAGAAGTAATAATGATTTATAGAATGAATTATAATTTATAACAAAATTAAAAATAGAATTTTTCTAAATATTTTCAAAATTATCCCCAAAAAAAAAATTAAAAAATTTAAATAATAATATTAATATTAAATATTGAAAATTATCAAAAAAATATTAAAATTATTTAAAAAATCTCTTTAAAACGATTATTTCTTATTTTTCTCTCCAGTAGAAATTTCCTACGTATTTCCTCCTTATTTGCAAAAACAAATTTTAACGTCAAAAATTAAACTAAAAAACGTCATCTTTAGCTGAGCTTAAAGCTCTCTTCTGCTTCAAGAACTTCCATAATTTCCTAGTCACTTTTTCTTGTGAAAAAAAAGAAAATCATGCAACTGAAGGGTTTATCCCTTATCTCGAAAGAAAACTTCATTTTTCGACATTACCCAGTTTCTCCTGTTCTTCTAAACTCAAGTTTTTAAAATCGTTACTTCCTTAGCTTCATGGTTTGTACAAAAAAAAGAAAAGAACAAAAAAGTTGAAAAAAAGACTTTAACTGATTAAGTGATGAATAAATTACAGAGGCGAATAAAAAGAAGTTAATAAAACTGTTAAGAAGAAGTTAATAAGTCCAATAAAACTGTCAATCAATTAAAGTTAATTAAAACCAGTACTGAACGATGAAAACGACACAGAAACTTGCGAGAGAATTATTCTGACTTGATAATAAAAGAAAATCAATGAATCAAAGTGAGAAGTTTATCAAAGAAATTAAAACGTCTAAATTTGTATAGTTATTTTTTTCTCTTTGACAAATTTTAAAAAGTGAGAGTAGGCAACAAAATTAAAAGATTTATCATTTATCAACTAATTAACTAATCAATTATAATTTATTATCTTCAAAAATTCAAATAAAATTATTTGAAAGAATAAAATTGTTTTTATAAAAAGTAAATTTCTTCGCAAAAATTCAATTATTTTCATAAATAACGAAATTATTATTACCAAAAATGAAATTCATAAAAGTATTCAATTATTTTTAATACCTACAATTTTAATCAAATTATTCAAAAGAATTCAATTATTTTAAAAAATTCTAGTTCAATTCTCCGCAGAAATTTAATTATATTTTCATAAATAATAAATATCATCTAAAAATTAAATTATTGTTGATACAATTTTATTAAAATATCTTTGAAAAATTCAATTAATTTCAAATATTTTAATAAAATTCTTCGCAGTTCAATTATTTTCACATATATAGAATTCATAGAAGAATTGAATTATTTTCAATACAATTTTTTTTTAAATTCTCTGAAGAATTCGATTATTTTTAAAAATTTGTAGAAAATTCTTCTCAGAAATTCAATTATTTTCATTAATTTTAATAAAAATGCTTAGAAGAAGCGAATTAATATTTAATTCATCTCTAAATAAATTCCTTGAAGCAATGGAAATATTTTTAAAAATGTTATAGTGAAATTCTTCGACAGAATTCAATTATTTTTATAAAAAAAGTACAATTTCTCGAAGGAGGGGAATTACTTTTATTGCAATTATTTTTAAAAAATTCAACTAAACCATTATTAAAACATATTTTCAGAAAGTTTAATAAAGTTCTTTGCAAGAATTCAATTATTTACAATAAAAAATTATTTTCAAATTTTTGGAAAGAGTTAAAATATTTTTAAAAATTTTGATAAAATTCGTTACAAAAATTGAATTATTTTTGAAAAATTTGATAAAATTCGTTACAAAAATTCAATTATTTTGAAAAAATTTGATAAAATTCGTTACAAAAATTCAATTATTTTGAAAAATTTTGATAAAATTCGTTACAAAAATTTAATTATTTTTAAAAATTTTAACAAAACTCTTCGACAGAATTAAATTATTTTTATGAAAAAAATACAATTCCCTGAAGAAGAACAAACCTTTTTATTTAAATTTAAAAAAAATTGCTACTAAAGCATCTAATTATTTAAAAAAAATTTTAATTTATTGCAAAAATTCAATTATTTCAAATTTTGGGAAAAAGTTCAAATCTTTTTAAAAATTTTGATAAAATTAGTTACAAAAATCCAATTATATTTCTTAAAATTTCAATATAGTTCTTTGCAAGAATTAATTTATTTTCAATTCAAAATTATTTTCAAATAAAAATTATTTTCGAATTTCTGGAAGGAGTTTTCAAATATTTCAAAAAATTTTGATAAAATTCATTAAAATGTTATGTTTAAAAATTCTAGTAAAATTCTTCGAAACAATTCAATTATTTAAAAAAAAAACTTCAATAAATATTCCATGCAACAATAAAATTATTTGCGATTCATAGTCAGAAAAGTTACAATAATATTAATATTTTTAAATGAAAATTTAAATTTAAAATAAATTATTTTTATAAAAAAAAATACAATTCCTCGGAGAAGATCAATTATTTTTATTAGAATTTTAAAACAATTCTACCAAAGCATTCAATTTTTTTCAAATTTTGAAACTCGTTGCAAAAATTAAATTGTTGTAAATTTCTGGAAAGAGTGCAAATATTTCTATATTTTATTTAAATTAAAATTTCATGTACTTATTAACTCAAAATTATGAAAAATAAAATAATTTCCAAATTTTTCATCAAATTTATTCTCTAAAGTTGAATTAGTAAAAATTTAAACTAATTTAAATAAACGTGATGTTAAATTTCTATCAATTAATTTTTTAATTCTACTTGGAGTAAGACCAAAAAAAATCAAACAACAGAAAAGTAAAACAAAAACAGCAAACTGCGAACAAACTTCAGGAAAAAAACGATTATTATTAATTATTATTATATATTGATTGGATTGGTCTTTTATAAAATTAATTAAAAAAAAAAATAAACAAATTCTAATTTTTCGGATAGAAAAAAGAAATCTAATTTAACATTTAATTAAAACATCGATTGGAACACTTTGTTTTCATAAATTAAGTTCCAAAAAAGGAAGAACATAAAAAAGTGTTTAATTTTGCCAATAAATTTTTTATGGACTGTGTTTTTCTTTACCCCACGTACAACATGCATTGTGCAATGTCCATTAACTCACTGTACATGAAATGTTTTAACAAACTTTAATAAATATTGATTATGCAGCTTGAGTAGAACATGATTAAAACATGAAAACTTGTTGACCGGAATAATGTATTGTGCTAAAAACAGGAGCTATTATTGCAATGCAAGTATGCAGCAATGACCATAAGCAAACGAGAATGACGCCGTTGGCATTTTAGGAGAAAGAGCCCCTCTCGCTCGTATCCTTGTAATTGTCGACATTTCCTGCGCACGAATGCAATACAGCGAGTGCAGAAGACAGAACGAACCGTATTTCTGAATTCAGCATTACAACACTGCTCGAAACTACCACCGACATCTGGTGGGGGAAAAAGGAGAGGAGAGAGAACACTGTGAAGGAAATATAGTGGTGGTGGTTTGCTTTAAATTTTCACACAAAACGACACTGTAAAATGTTTCACGATTTAATTTCATAAATGAAACTTGAGGGGTTATAAGCGTAACATTTAAACTTTAAAATTAGACAAACGAATTTTCATCATCTTCATTCCTTCTTTTTTTTGTATAAAATATACACGAATAGTTATACGTTACATCAAGTTTACTTTTCAAAACTTCGTCTGAGCTTTAACTATAATCTTTCACCTGTACAGAAGATTTCCATCATCTCAATGTTACTTTTGGCTTTTGAAACTTTAATGCCATGAATATATAATTAATCGGATCTATTCTATGATTAAGTCAAACAGCAATGTTCCGAAAAAGTAATTTTCTTCATAAATATTCCTTATTTTAGACTTATAAATAATTTTATATTTATATATTTAATATTTCCTGTTTAGTTCACTTCTCAAAGATTGGTAAATTTGATAAAAGTCAAGGTTTCCTAAATACTACTTTTTTTTAGAAATAAATTTAAAAAAAATTAATATGAAGAAATAAAAGTGAATGAAACTGAATATTAAAGAAGAAAGTTAAAAATTATACCTAATAAAATAGACAAACAAATACAAAAATTGCGGGATTCAGGGAAAAGTCAGGAATTTTTATTAAAAGTACTGAAAAATATTAAATTTTTAGAATTTATAAGAAAATTCAGAATTTTTGGGTCTTTTTTGTTAACATCATAAACTATGAAATTACCACAAATTATAATACAAAACCTTCAATTTTTTCAATTTCAGACAATAATTTCTTTTAAAATAACTTAAATCTTCAACAACTATCATAAAATAATACCTAACTTATCAATTATTATAAATAAATAATTTTACTTAAATATCTCAAAATTAATTCAATTTCAAAAAAGTTGCGTTTACAATTTTCATCAACAAATCAACTTCAAACGGTTTAAATTTTAAATTTTATAAAATTTCAATGTTAAATTCATTTAATTAGAAATTTTAATGAACTTAGATTTTTGAAAAATTTTAATAATTCAATATCTTCTAAAATTAGTTAAATTTTCCAATATATATTTTATTAATTATTGAAAATAATGAATTTATACAAGAATTTTAGTTAAAAAGACTAAAAAAAAATTGAATTTTTAAGAACTTACGAATGATTGCAGAAATTCAATTACTTTCAAAAGTAATAAAATTCTTATCACAAAATTCAATTATATACAAAATTGAAAAAAATCTCGTCTAAATCCCTAATTATCTTTATAAATAATAAAATTCTTCTTCAAAATTCAATTATTTTCAAAAATTTTAATAAAATTCTTGTCAAAATTTCAATTATTGACAAAAATTTTCCTCATTTCAATAATTTTCAATATTTCTACTATTTTAATAAAACTACCAAAAAGAAATAAATTATTAAAAATAATTTCAATAAAATTATAGGCAAACATTTAATTATTTTCATAAATAATTAAAAAATTTTACAGGAATTCAATTATTTACTTTTTTATAAATTTTTCTCAATAATTCAATTATTTTCATAAATAATAAAACTCATAGCAGAATTTCAATTATTTTTAATGCAATTTTAATCGAATTCCTTGAAAAATGTAACTATTCTTCAAAATTTTATTAAAATTCGTCAAAACAATTCAATTGTTTAAAAATTTGGTAGGAAAATTCTTTATAAGAATTAAATTTTAAGAAAAATTTAATTATTCAATAAATAATTTACTTTAGTATGTAAAGAATTGAATTCTTGTAGAATTTTTTAATAAAAATTAATTTGAAAATGAATTTAATTTTAATTTAATTTAATTTAATTTATTTTTATTGTAGTAAATCCAACAGTCACATAGACCAATTACAGGATTATCAGCTAATAAACAATATAAAATATAAAAATATAAAAAAGGATGAAAAGTATTAAAGGATTATTTAAGTTTAAATTTTAGATAATAATTAAATATGAAAAAAAAATATTCTTATAAAAAAATAAATAAAAATATTTTTATAATATAAAATAATTATTTTTGAAAAATCGTAATTCTTGTGGAAAAACAATAATAATTAAAAATTTATTTAAAAGAGAAGTTATTGATGTTTTTAAATAATTTTGCAATTAAAGAAATTCGTAAATTAATGTAACAGAACATTTTTTTGTGTAAAATTTTTTCCTACATTTTCTAAAAAATAAAAAAAATTTATTTTCAATTAAAATTTGTAGTTGGTAAATAGAATTTTATAAACATTTTTTTTTCTTTATTTTTAAAAAACTTTGTATTTTATTAAAACAATTTTAATGAAAAAATAAAAATGATGTTAATTATTTCCTTATGAAAATTGAAAATTTTCAACAAAAAGATTAAGAAACGGGAATATGTAATATTTTTTTTCCCAAAATTAAAGAATGAGTTTTTAAACAATATTTTTATTGAGAAATAAAAATTAGGCATAAAATGAATATTTATTTCCTATTTCTTAATAATAATTTTTTCACAATTTTCTATTTTTTATAAATAATAAGAAGAAAAATTTGTATAATTTAGATCAATCAAACGAAATTTGTTATAGAAAAAAGCATATAATAAAACAAAAGTGGTATATTTTTCATTTGTTACTTATAATTTTTTTTAAATTTTCTAATTTCTAATATTATTTTATATTTTATTATGAATCATGAAAAAATACCTTTATATTTTCCATTTGTCAAACAATATTTTTTAAAGGAAAAAAAAACAAAAGCATACACAAGAACTAACTTTAAACTGCGGACAGAATAAATGAAAGAATATCGAGATTAATATAGTTAATCACAATTTAAAATGAATAGTATAATAATTAAATAGAAGTTAATAATAAAATAACAATTTTAAATAAAAAAAAACCCAAACATTTTGTTTCGCTTTCGCTTCATTAATTTAAATTAATTCTAAAGAAAAATTTTACAATGAATGTGAAAATAAATGTGAAAATAAATTTTCAAGAAATATTTTCACAGACTTGAGAATTTTTAAGGTAATTATAACCCAAAGGTTAAAATTAAAACTTAAAGGGTTTATAGGATTTTAAGAGATTTTATATTATAATACGAGGTGAGGAAAAAATCGCTTACCAGGTGATTAACTAAATATTTTTTCACGGAAAGCAAAGAAAAGTATACACTGTTGTTCAAATTATAAAATGAGATTTATGCTTGATAGAAGAAATTATTTCTTTACGTGCAGTTGATTGTAGTCGGGGATTCCCCAAACAACCGCGCCGTCTATATTTTGATAAGCATTAAAAAGGGATCAATTTTTTTCTTATTTCTTTTTTTGCTTTTTACACATAAAAAGGCGAATAAATTTCCGTAAATGAAGATATTAGGAAAAAAATGTGGGAAAAAAAAATTTCTAGAAAACTTCTAGCAAGAAACCCTTAAAATTAGATTTAGAAAATTTTCTTTTTCTTTATAAAATCGTTTATGTGGAAAACAGATAAATAAAAAAACTAAAAATTATTTTCAATATCTACTATTTTAATAAAATTTCACAAAAAAAATGTTTATGAAATTCTTTCCAAAAACTCCAATTATTTCCATAAATAATAAAATTTTTCCGAACTTCAATTATTTGAAATAGAATTTTCATAAAATTTTTTAAATGAGATTGATTATTTAAAATTTTTTTATAAAATTCTCTGAAAAAAATCAATTATTTTTTATAATTTTGAGAAAAATTTGTTTATAAGAATTCATTTAGTTTCAATACAATTGTAATTATTATCTTCAAAAGAATTTAATTATTTTCAAAAATCTTCAAAAAAAATTCAATTATGTAAAAATTTTAATAAAATTCTTCGCAAGCATTTAATTATTTTTACAATGAATAAAATTCTTCACTAAAATTCAATTATTTAAAAAAAATGGCAATAAAATTCGTTGCAATAATTCAAATTTTTTTATTTTTGAAAAATTTTGATAAAGTACTTTACAAAAATTCAATTTTAAGGGATATTCAATGAATTATTTGTTTTTGTCTTTAAATAATTGAATTTTCGTAGAAGTTTCTAAAAAGAATTAATCGAGTTAAAAATGAATTTCAAATAAAAATGCAAATAAAGAAAATAAATAAATAAAATAAAAAAATATATAAAATACAAAAATTAATTTAAAAAATTGAATATTAGAGAAAATAAAAAAATAAAATAAAATTGAATATTAGAAGAATATGAATATGAAATTTATCGAGTGCAAAGCTTGTGCACAGCGATAAAGTAATAAATAAAAAATAAATAAAATAATAAAAAAGAAATAAAAAAAAACAATTTCGTTAATAATAAATAAAGTAAATAAATAAAAATTGAGCGTGAAATCATGAAAAAATAGAAGAGAATTTTTTGTCGAAGCTTAATTTTATTAATTCAGGAAATAAATTGCAATCAAAGTAGAAATTCCTTTTCTTTTTTTCTGAAATTTTAATAATGTCAATATGTCGACCAGAAATGTACATTTTTTCCACAGCAAGAATGTAAATTTTTTTTTTTTTTTTGTTGATAATGAACATTTTCATTCCATGAGATTTTTTCCCTTACGCGAAATGTGTATGTATGTAAAAATAAACTTTTCGTAATTATAATTTTTTCTCTGGTTTATCCAATTAAGAGAGAGGAAAAAAACTTTTTTGTCTCGTAAGCCAGAAAAAAGTGTGCGGATAATATTCAAATATTACAACTGTCATGTCTTTATATTGGTCTGGAAATATTTGTCTTTCTCGTATTATAACAGAACTTTTATTCTAACTTTGAATTTTTGTTTGTATAAAGTCTGATTTTTTTTTTCTTTGGGAAAAAATCTTTCCAGAATTGAAAAAGTGGTTATTTTTCATTCACAGTAATTGGTCAGTATTTTTCTGTCATGCTGGAGGATTATGCTAGTTAAGGATTCACCCCTAAAAGTTAAAGCAAACTAACAGGTTCGCGTTAAGATTCTGTGTAGTGTGTGAAGCGCACCCCAATTGCAACTCAGAGAAAGATGAAAAGGGTGGTGAAAAATTACTATGCTAACAGGAGCAGATCACGTGCACTGATGAATAACAGGTCACGTGATTATTTGCATAATTAGTCTTTTGGAGTTTAAATGTACAAGCATTGGATTATAGTCATTGTTAACAATTTTTTTTTTGTTTCCTTCTTCCTTTTCATTTTCAAGTCGGTTCGTCCCTTAGATTTATTAAAGTGGAGAGTTTGCCTTTTTTTTGCAATTAGTTACTTTTGGAAATATTCATTTTTCATTTCTTATTTATGTTTCGTATTTATAAATGACGAATTTTTTGTAAAATTATGATTTTTGTTAATTATTATTCAACAGTAATTTTATGTTTCATTTTTATTAGGTATTTAATTGGATTATAGGAAAAAAAGGACAATAAAAAAAATCCAGACCGAAAAATCCAAGCAAAAAAAACCCAAAGCACAAAAAATTCAAATTAAAAATATCCAAAGTCAAAAAATCCAAAATAAATAAAAACGTCCAAAATTCTTAACAAAAATTCAATTATTTACATAAATAATAAAATTCTTTACGAAAATTCAAATATTTTCATAAATAAAAAAATCTTCACAAAAAATTAAATTCTTTACAAAAATTCAAATATTTTCATAAATAAAAAAATCTTCACAAAAATTTAAATATTCTCATAGATAAAAAAATCTTCACAAAAATTCAATTATTTTCATAAATTAAAAAAAATTCAATTCTTTTCGTAAATAAAAAAATTTCTAGAAAACTTTAATTATTCTATAAAATTTTTAAAACAATTATTCTAAGAAATACAATTATTTTCTCAACAATTTTGATAAAATTCTTTACAAAAATTCAATTATTTTTTTCAATATAATTCCAATTTAATTGCTCGATTAATTTAATTATTTTCAGAAATTTAAAATGTTAAGTTTACTAACTTTCGATTCACACTCATCGAAATGAGCAACCCCAAAGAAAGGACAATTTCATTGTAGGCAACCATTTAAATTTTTATATCTCAATTTTTTTAATTGGATTTTTAATTTCTTTATACTTTTTGACCAGGACAAAAAATAAAAAAAAAGTCGAAAGTGAAACTATTTTTTTTTACTTTTTTGGATTTCATTTACTTTAGATTTTTTGGTTTGGACTTCTTGTCCAGACAAACTTGTAGTTTTACAATTTAATTTGCCTATTTAATTACAAAAATAAAATTTTATTATTTATCTATTGAAATATTTTTATTTATTAGAATTTAATTTTTAGTTGCTTTAATAAAAATTTCGTTCCATCAAATAAACTTTGATTTCACCAACTAAACTTTTTGTTTGTTTCAAATAAATTTCAGTTTATTCAACAAAAATTTGATTGTTCTAAATAATTCGAAAATTCGAAATTTAGTTGTTTCAAATAAATTTTCATTGCTTCAATTAAAATTTCGTGTTTAAAATAAATTTTACATAAATGAATTTTGCATGATTCAAAAAAAATTTATCGTTTCTTCAAATAAATTTTTCTTGAATTGAACAAAATTTACTTGCCATATAGAAATTTTAGTTGATTAAAGAATAATTTGCTTTCGATTAATTCAATAAAAAATTTGGTTGATTCAAATAAATTTCGGTTGATTCGATCAAAATTTAGTTGTTTTAAATAAATTTTCGTTACTTCAATAAAAATTTCTTGTTTAAAATAAATTTTACATAATTAAAACAAAATTTTTCGTTTCTAATAATGTTTTTAATAATGTTCAGTTGATTAAAAATGAATTTGCTTCTTTCAAACAAAATTCGATTCGATTTAATTAAAATTTAGTTGATTTAATTAAAATTTAGTTGTTTCAAATAAACTGTGTTTGAATAAACCAAGATTTTTCGTTGTTTCAAAAAAATGTTGCATGATTAAAAAAAAATTCAACGTTTCTTCAAACAAATACTTCTTGAATTGAACAAAATTTACTTGTTACAAAAAAATTTTAGTTGATTAAAGAATAATTTGCTTGATATAAACAAATTTCTATTGATTCAACCAAAATGTTGTTGAATCAAATAAATTTTCGCAGATATAATCAAATTTTGGTTGTCTCAAATACATTTCTGTTGATTCAATAAAAATTTACTTGTTTCAAAAAAATTTTCGTTACTTTAACAAAAAATTTCGTTGCTTTGAATAAACTTTGGTTGAATCAACCAAAATTTTTCATTGTTTTTGATAAATTTTGCATGATTCAACCAAATTTTTTAATTGTTACAAATTTTTTCTTGAATGGAACAAAGTTTACTTGCAGCAAAGAAATTTTAGTTGTTTCAGAGAAATTTGCTAGTTTCAGACAAGTTTCGGTTTTTAAACACATTTTTTGTCAACTTAACACAATTTCATTGATTGAAAGAAACTTTTTTCTCATTGCACATTAATAGATTGAAGATAAGAATTTTTATTAAAACAAAATTTATTTATTTCATTGAAAAATTAGTTTCATATTGACAATTGAATTCAAGTGTCAATTTTTATCTTCACGGTTTTTTAAAGCCCGTGTAGAATTTAGTATTTTAAATATTTTAAATAGTACTGGTCTATTCTAGTCAGACAGATCGAAAAATAAAAAATACCATGGAAATTTAAGCAGTGACTAATTTCAGTAGTGAGTGTCAATTTTTAGCCAGACAAAATATTAGCCAGACAAAAAAGAGGGGACTTTTTGAAAAAAAATTTTTCTTTAATTGACTTTTTTATTTATTTATTTCTTTAAACAGGCTAACGCCTATTTAAAAAAAAATAAATAAAAACACAAACATTAATAGATTGAAGAAAAGAATTTTTCATCGAAACAAAATGAGCAAAACGAACCGAATTTCATTAAAAAAAACTAGTTCCATAATAACAATTGAATTTAAGTGTCAATGTTCACCATTGCGTACGAGAATACATGATTGAAATCAATAAATAAAAGTCAATAAGAGAAAAAAAATGGAAAAGAAAGAGAATTTTATAAGAAAAGGATTTCTTCCTCTTAAACATTACTAATATCGTGAATCTGTTCCAGATTTTTCTGAATATGGTGCAATGTGCATGCAATCATTTTTGGCCATATGGAAGCAAAATTCAGCGCCTTTTCATTCTGCGAGAATTCGTCCTACTCTCAACTCTCGTAATATCCCCCCAGAACAAACTCGTACAATAGTTCTCTGTCTCTCTCTATTCATTCCTCGCCCAGCGAGCGGTCCTCAGCCGGATTTTCCCTGCTGAGAATATTGGTGAAATGTGCGACACGGTTTATGCACTTGCTTGTTTCTATCTATTTTCGTATATTTATATATATATACTTTTATATACAGTATATACATATATATATAAATGTGTGTATTAAAAAAAAGAAAAAAAAATTTGCAATTTTCCAAACTTTTCCTACACTCTTTGAGGTCTCTCGTCTCCATTGCATTTTTATAATATAATGAAATTGTAGAGTATTTTCATGTACACAGCTGACTATAACCCACAAAAAAGACCGCACACACTTATTTGTTATGAATTTTTTAAAAAGATTTTTCCATATTCCGCAATTTTTTGTGTGACTCTGTGTATGTTGTTTTTAATAATTTTTCCGCAGTGTAAAATAAATTTGTTGATGAAAAATGAAAAAAAAAAGTAATTTTTCCATCTATATGAAAAAAAACAATTTTTTATCTAAGAGAAAGTGGGTCAAAACCGGGTATTGTAGTATTATTACTGTTTTCCAGTAGTGAGGGTCAATTTCTAATCAGACAGTTCTGGACTTTAAAAAATCTTTCTCTGTGTTAAAACTTTTGATGAAAAATAATTCTAATTAGTGTGAGTCAGTTTTGTATTAAACGGTTTTTTTAAACCTCAATTAAAATTTGGTTGCATTTTAAGTAGTAAGAATTAATTATAATCAGACAGAAAAGAAAAATATACTAGAAAAGTTGAGACAGTCACTGTTTTCAGTAGTGAGTGTCAATTTTTAGCCATAGATAATTCGAAATTTAAAAAATTGTTCTATGATAAAATTCCCACTAAAAAAATTTTTAAGTAGTATGAGTCAATTTCTATCAGACGATTTTTTAAAGCTTACGTAGAAATTAGAGTAGAATTTGAAGTAGTAATAGTTGATTCTAATCAGACAGGTCAAAAAAAAATTACTACAAAAATTCAGAAAGTAGTAAGTAATTCTTACTAAGTAATTCTTTTCAGTAGTAAGTGTCAATATTCGGCCAGACAATTCTGAATTTTAATTAATTGTTCTAGATTTAAAATACTCCAATAGAAAAGATTTTTAAGTAGTTCAAGTCAATTGCTATCATTTTTTTAAAACCCACTATGAATTCAGTAACATTTTAAGTAGTAATAATCAATTGCAATCAGACAGACCGAAATAAAAAAAATAATACAAAAATTTAGACAATCACTGTTTTCAGTGATGAGTGTCAGCCTCTAGTCAGACAATTCTAAATCTGAAAGATCGTTCTATAGTAAAATTATCAATTAGAAAAAAATTGTAAGTAGTTTGAATCAATTTTTATCAAAACAGGTTTTTAAAGCTCATGTAGATTTTAGTAGCATTTTAAGTAGTAACAGTTGTTTCTAGTCAGACAAGTCGAAAATTTTTTTACAAAAATTGATAAAGTCACTGTTTTCAGTAGTGAGTGTCAATATTCGGTCAGACAATTCTGAATTTTAAAAATCGTTCTATAGTAAAATTTCCAATCAGAAAAAAATTGTAAGTAGTTTAAATCAATTTTTATCAGACAGGTTTTTAATGCCCATGAAGAATTTATTAGTATTTTAAGTAGTAATAGTAAATTTTAATCAGACAGGTCAAAAAGTAAAAAATTTATTACAAAAATTGAGACATTCACTGTTTTCAGTAGTAAGTGTCAATTTTTTATCAGACAATTCTAATTTAAAAAAATCGTTCTGTAGCAAAATTCACAATTAGAAAAGAATTTTAAGTAGTTAGAGTCCATTTCTGTCAGACGGTTTTTTTACAGCCCACGTAGAATTTAGTAGAATTTTAATTTTTAAGTATTAAAAGTCAATTCTAGACAGGTCGAGAAGAAAAAAATTCTACAAACATTAAGCCAGTCACTGTTTTCAGTAGTAAGTGTCAATTGTTTGTCAGACAATTCTAAAATTAAAAAAATCTTTCTCCTATAAAAATCCCCAGCAAAAAAAAATATTAAGTAGTATTGAGTCAATTTCGATCAAACAGTTATTTAAAGCCGAAAGTAGAATTTCGTAAAATTTGAAGTAGTAAAAATCGATTCTAGTCAGACAGGTCTTAAATTTATTTATTTGTTTAAACAGGCTGTTTAAGAAAATAAATAAATAAAATAAAATAAAATGAAAAACTGTCGAAAACCTGTTTAAAAAAATAATTACAATAAAAAATTATATAAAAAACAAGAATTTAAAAAAAATTAGAAAAATATTTAGAACAAATTTTCGCAGGTGGCAAAACAAAGAAAAAATTTATTTGTCCAATTATTATTCGTATCGACTTTAATCAAATTTTTGCGAGTTGGTTCGTAATTCTTTAAAACTATCCATAAGCGATGGTTTTTTTTTCTTTGCTCATTTTTTTTTACATTTCTTACAGTGAACAGTGTGGTCGAAATTGCATAGCCACGTGCTCGGTATTACTCCCGACACATGGTTCGAATAATTCAGATATATGCATATAGTTTGAATTCGTAATTTCATTTTTTCGCGTATTTAAATTTCTAAAGAAGAATATCCTGCATTTCATTTAAAAAAGGGAATATGAATAAAAAAGTATAATACGTTATTGTTCTCGAAAATCTCGCTATTCTCATATATATATATATATATATATATATATATATAAAGTGGTATTTTTTTTTAAAGTGTATTTTTGACATTTTATTGGGAAAATAAATTTTTTCCAATATTCAATACAGAATATTATCGGTCTTTAATATTCTATTAACCTTGAAATAAATAAAAATTTATTCAATTAATCAATTACAAAAATTACAAATTTTAATAATAGTATTTAATTCACGTTATTTTTTTATATTTTTAATATTTTTCAATTCGTTTCATTTTAATTTCTTTGAGTAAAATAGTTGAAAATGAAAATTTTTTAGTTTCTTATTTATTTTTTTTAATTTCCAAAAATTATTTTTTCCCGAAATTTATATCAATAAAAAGGGAAAAATTATTTTTTTCAGAAATAAAATTACGGTCAAAATTTACTTCCACTATAAATAATCCTATTTAGAAATAATTTTTCATGAGATAATTTTAAATGGAAATTTCACAGACTTTTATTAAAAAGAATCTTTGGGATTTCGTAACTTCTGTTATATATCCAGGAGAATAGTTTGATTGGATTCACGCCAGATACTTCTAGTTTGAAAACTTCACTATTATCGTCTCTCATCGTATCTCATGCGAAAAAATCAAGAATTCCATGCATTTTGTTATTTGCTCCTCATTCTTGAGTTGAAAAAAATTTTAATTAAAAATATAATTAACTTTCTATTTTATTTTACTGCCTTGTTAACAATTTTATATTTTCTGTTTTTTACTTTTTTATCAATTTTATATTATATTTTATTTTAATTATTATTAGGTATTATTTTTTGATATTAATTTTCGTTCTTATTTTTATTTTTACTTTTATTTTTTATTTTTATTATTCATTTTATATTTTCCAAAGTTTCTTTTTTTAATAAGAATTAAATTATTTTGAAAAACTGTAATAAAATTCTATAAAATAAAGTTTAATTTTCCCACTTTTTCCTCCGTTTCTTTTTGAATTATATATTTTAATTCGCACAAAGACAGAAAAAAAAAATTATAGTGTAATAATAGTTAAATGCAAAATTCAAATTGAAGCTAATTTCTGTGAAAATCCATTTAAATTGCACACTAATTTTCAAGTCATAGGCGCGCACATATATATTCATTTTACATTGAAGAGAGAAATGATGTTCAGCAATGTGAAAAGAGAAAAAAAGATTTTTCAGTCGAAAAGCTATTCATGAAATTCACATTTGCACCGTGCACACACAAGCAGTCAGTGATCATGTTCGCGCGTCAGTAAAGCCAACGAATAGATTTTCATTCAAAGATACAGCATAAATATATGAATAGTCGAAATCCTCTGATAACAAATTCATATATTTCATTAGAATTGAATCCTTTTTTCTACAAATCGGAAATAAAGCGAATAAAAATTTAATATTCTACACAAAAAAAAAAGAAAAAAATCCGTTTCACGCCTTTTACATATTTTAAAGTAAAAATAAAAAATATATTCTTTTTCACAGAATGGTAGTAATAATGTTGATAATAATAAATGATAATAATTAAAATGACACAATGGTAAACATTTTGTTTACTATTATTATTTCAAAATGAGAATAATAGAATCGTATAAGAATAAAATAAAAAAAATCATATTCATTATTTCGAATAAAAATAAAAAATAATTTAAAAAAAAAAACCTCCAGAATTATGAATAATCAAAGACTACATTATGACAGTTTAATTGGATTAGATTAAATTAAACCTGAAGAAATACGGTTGAAAAAAGAGAGATTGAAAAAAAGTACCTTGAACCGTTTGTTACTTACTCAATAAAATCTAATTAGATAATGGAAATCGTTGGTGCTTTAACGTTGCGACTGAAAGTCAAGAGAGAGAGAGAGAGAGAGAGAGAGAGAGAGAGAGAAGGAAAGAAAACTCATCCCGTGAAGGCGAACCTGAAGCTTTTTAATAAATTACAATGTTCTTTAACTTACTATAGTCGCATGAGAGCAAGCTGCTTCGTTTTCTTGGGGAAAGGCGATCAAATCCCAGATTTACGAATAAAAAAGGTGCCGAGAGAAGAATCTTTCTTTTATTTGAATTACAATTTTTATCAATTGTATTTCAATCACACTCTACTTTATTATCTGATAGTATTGCTTTTTCAGAGTGAAAATAAAAGAAAAAATTTCTCTCACTTCTACGGGATTTTTTTAATATTCTCGCGTATATTCCTTCGTATTTATATTTTTATATTCTTATATTTTTTAAATAAATGCATATAAATCTAAATATAAATCTGAATTTAAATGTAATTATAAACACAATATTCTCTAAATTTGAATTAGTGAATTACTTTTTTCTATTGAATTAGTTTTTACTAATAAATTAGTAGAAATTACTATACAGTCAACTCTCGATAAGACAAAGCGCGATAACTTAAATTTTTCGGTAAGTCAAAGTAATTCTTGGGTCCCGTTCATTCCTTATAACCTTATAAGCATTATTAACATTTGATAACTCAAACTTTTCGATAACTCAAAGTTTTTTCGGTCTCCCTTCGAGTTTGTCTTATCGAGAGTTGACTGTATATATATATATATAAATATATATCAAAAATTAATTACAGCATTTAATTTTATCAAAGTAAAATATTGACTTAAATAATATACACAATAGAGAAAATAAATTATATTGTAATTTATAAAAATTGTAATTAGTTTTTTTTATATTTAATAAATATATTAAATATAATAAAGAAATAAATAATAAAAATTATAAAAAGCTAATAATAATTATAATTATAATAAAATTATGAAAAATCATATTTTTGGAAAGAGTTTCAGTAAGTGCGGGTTTAATTGCAAAAATGTATTTCTAAAAAAGAAGTTTAATTATGACTTAATAACAGGCTCGACGGGCATTTAAAAAACTTTTCTCGTTTAATTAAAGAAAACCTTTTTAAAAATATGCGTAACTTAAATTTAATTATAATAATGACAATTTTCTTTGTCTTTTTCTTCACAGATTGGCACTAATTTAACTCGGAATTTCTAAAGAAATTATTATTTAGCATCTTAAAGTATTCAAAATCATTGAAATCTGGCGAAGAATTTTATCAAAAGATTTGAAAATAATTGAATTTTTTCGAAAAATTGCCTTTAAAACTTTAAAAAATAATTGAATTCTTTCGAGAAATTAAGTTTTCATTTCAATACAAGGAATTGAATTCCATGGAAAAATATTATTATTACGAAAAGAATTGAATATTTTATAGAATTTTAAGCAAATTTTTGAAAATAATTAATTTTTTTTAATCTATGAAAATAATTGAATTATTTCAATGAATTTTATTACAATTGTAGAAAATAATTAAATTTTTATAAAGAATTTTAATGAAATTTGTAAAAATAATTTCAGCCTTCGAGGAATTTATTTAAAACTATATTAAAAATAGTTGAAATCCTTCAATACGTTTTATTATTTATGGAAATAATTGCATTTTTACAACCAATTTTGTTTAAAAAAAATTTAGAATAATTGAATTATTACTAAATAATAATAAATTAATTATTACTGTTCATATTTTCAAAAATTTTAATTAAATTTCATGAAAAATTTCCATTATTTTCTAAAATTTTAATGAATCCTTCTAAACAATTCAATTATTTTTTTAAATAGTAAAAGTCTTTACAAAAATTCAAGTATTTTCAAAACAATTTTCAATTGAATTCGCCGAAGGAATTCAATTTTTAAAAAAAAATTTTAACACATTTCGAAAAAATTTAATTTTTTTCTAAAATTTTAATAAATCCTTCGAAAAAATTAAATTATTTTTATAAATAGAAAAATTCTTCTCAAAAATTCAATTAATTTTATAAATAGTAAAATTCTTTGCAGGAATTCAATTATTTTCAAAACAATTTTAATTGAATTCGTCGGATGAATTCAAATATTTTTAAATATTTCCATAAATTTTAATTATTTCCTAAACTTTTAATAAATTCTTCGAAACAATTCAACTATTTTTAATTTTTATAAATACTAAAATTCTTTGCTGGAATTAAATAATATTTAATCCAATTTCAATAAAATTACACGAAAGAATTTAATTATTTTCAAAAATTTCCATAAAATTAAATTTCAACAAGAATTTAAAATTTTTTAAAAATAATTCAATTATTCTCAAAATATTTAAAAAAAAATTCTTTATAAAAATTAAATTACTTTTAATGCAATTTTTAAATATATACGTTGAAAAATTGAAAGAATTCAATTATTTTCAATAAATAATAAAATTCTTGTAATGAATTCAATTATTTTCGAAATAACTTTAATTGAATTTCTCGAAAAAATTTAATTATTTTTAAATATTTCTATAAAATTCTTCATAACAAATTAATTATTTTTTAAAATTTTAATAAATTCTTCGAAACATTTCAATTATTTTTATAAATAGTAGAATTTTTCGCAATAATTCAATTATTTTTATAAATAGTAAAATCCTTTGCAGAAATTCAATTCTTTTCAAAACAATTTTAATAGAATTCCTCGAAAAAATTTAAATTCTTAAATATTAACATAAAATTCATTTATTTTTTTAAATTTTAATAAATTCTTTAGAACAATTCAATTATTTTTATAAATAGTAAAATTCTTCGCAAGAATTAAATTATTTTCAATACAATTAAACCCCAGTAAAGTCTACTTCGATTGTGAGAGAGTTTTCGTGCCATCTGGATGGGAACTAACAGAATTAAAATGTCGCGAAATTCAAATTTCACATACAATAACCAACAATCATTAAGAAAACCATTTCGAAAAAAATTTATTCGCCATTTGTAAAAAATCAAATGAAAAAAAAATCCAATCATAATTAAAAAAAGCAAATTTTACTTTTTGTAAGGAAAAAAATAAAAAAGATTTGAAAAAGAGCTTCAATAAATGAAACTCAAAAAAAAAATAATAAATTGGCCCACTTTGCTTAACTCCTTAGTTAAATAATTGCGTCCAATTCAAACTGACCGTACTACATATAGATTACTTCCGTGTTCGAAATCCCAGCTTTACTGTTCGTTATCATAAAATACAAGTTTTCCTTTGCTCAAAAAAAAAGAAGAAGAAGAAGAAGAAAAAATTCAGCAAGATTCTCCTCTCTCACTCTTCCAATGTAAGTATGAAATAAGTTTTCTACTTTTCTCATTTTCTACTTTTGCAAGAAGGTTGCTCGGTGTTCCTAAAACAAGAGAGGGTTCTCCTCTTCGTACTTAGTACTGTCCCATAGACTTTCGTTTCTCTCCGAGAGAGACTTTTCTCCAAGTCAATCGAGCGAAATGCAGCACGTAATGTCTGATTTTCCCTGAGGCCCCCTGTTTAATTCCACCTCTCTCTTAAATCAGTTTCTGTGACAATTTACTCTCCTCGAAATGGGACGTGGTCCCTTTGGCGTCCTCTTGAAAAAAAAGAGAAAGAAAGAAAGACGAACCAGTTCTCTCACATCAATTTAAAGACCCTTGGGCGCGCGTCTTTTAAAGGAAAATTCCAATTGGAAAACTTGACGAACTTATCAGACAAAGTAACAATGAAATCATGATTGAACTCGAAAAGGAGATTACAATCATCTTTGATTTCCTCAAAATTATTGCTGGGAATTTTATGAATAAATCATTACACCGCATTTTTCATTCTTTTTTTTTTCTCTAAAAGAAAAATTTCTTCTTTTTATTAAAAAAATTATGTTATAATTCAAATTTTATTACTTTTCCTTATTATATTAATTAATATCATAAAATTAATTAATGCAATAACAATTAATTAATAGATACAATAAAAATAAATTAATATTTCAAAATAATTTTCCAAATATTGAAAAAAATATTAGTAAGAGAAGTTCACAAGGTTTATAAATTAACAATTATAAAAGAAAAAATATTTTTTCTGCCGAAAACAAAAAAATTTTTTTATTGTTTGTTTTATAAATTCTAAAAATTTCACCTTTTTAAAAATAATAATTGAATTCTGACGAAAACAATAAAACTTTTGTCAATTTTTTTTTTGTAAATTATTAATTGAGAAACAATGCAAAAAAAATTTTTTTTAAGAACTTTATAAAAATACTTTTTCCTCTTAATTGTTGGTTATAAACTTTGTTAACTCGACTATTGTAAAAATATTTATTCAAATATATCAAAAAAAACATTTTTCCAAATATTTCAAAAGCAATATTTTCCAAAAAAAAATTTTCCATCGTCAATTGAATTTTATGTACAAAAAGAAATATTTATCTTCATTTTTTTCCCCTAACCAAGAAGGACAAAATTTACAAAGAAAAATGAATAATTTTTTAATTCAATGTTTCATTTGTTTCAGAGTTTAATTTTTTTTCTATGCAAATGCCAAAAAATAATATTCATTCTCCGTCAAACAAGTTTACTTTTATTCAAACTTTCTATCTCTATCTCTCTCTCTCTCTCTCTTTTTCTCTCACTCTTCCCGCAATCCTTCAATTTCAACACATTTGTGTCACTAAAAATTTCCGTAAATGTCGAAAATGTGAATTACTGCTTGTCGTTGAATATTTAATTCACGCCAAGCAAGCAAGAGAGAGTAACCGAAGAGAAGAGAAATATGGTGATTAAATCTTGTTTTCATAAAAATGAAATCGAATATTTCCCCATGACAGAAATATGGAATTAATAAATTTTTTTCCCCGCATTTTTTATTTAAAGAAAAAAAAATAGGGGAAAAGAATAAAAATTTATTTTTAAAGTTTTAACAGATTTTTTTTTCAAGTTTAATTAATTCTTGTATAATTAAAAAGATTTCGAATGAATGAACAAATAATTACAATATTGTTAATCAATAATTATGAAATAGAATAGAATATTTCCAAATTAATAAATATAAACGAAAAGTCGAAAACTTTAATAAAAAATTTTTCAATAATCCAATTTGTAATAATCATCAAGAGAAAATTTGCACATGAAGGAAAAATTTTAATTTTTTGAACTTCTTTTCATAATTTTCTAAAAATAAAAAAAATACTGTAAATGTTAAGTACATAATTAATTTTTTAATCAGTTCGAGTTTTTAAAGAGGAAAAGAAATTTTCGCAAATTTGGAATAATTCTTTTTTTCAATTTTAATTGAAAATTTTATTTATACAACTATAAATTAATTTCAAATCATTTTGAATTTCTGGAAACAGAAAGAGATATTTTTCCTCTAATTTTCCAATAATCAAATTTTATAATATTAATCAGGTGAAAATCTCAACAAGAAGCAATAATTTTTATTTCAATTTTTGGAGCTTCTTAATATATGACTTATTATTAAACATAAAAAAATACTGCAAATTTTAATCATAGAAATAATTTTTTTAATAATTGTAATTAATTATTTGATTATATATCAAATAATTAATTTATTGAAATTTTTCTAAATAATTAAATCATTTTGAAGAATTGCGTTAAGTTTTTTGAAAACAATGCAATTTTTTTAATAATTATAAATAAAAATTGTTTTAAAAATTTTTTGAAAATAATTGATTTCTTTCCGGAATTTTATTACAAATTTTACAAAAATAACTGAATTCTTTCGGGAAATTTTATAAAAATTGTACTGAAAATAATTAAATTGTTTCAAAAAATTTTATAAAGATTTAAGAAAATAATTGAATTTTTTAGAATATAAAAAAAAACCTTTTTTTCATTATTAATACAAAAAATAGGAAATTTTAATTATATAATTATCAATTAATTTAAAATAATTTTGAGCTTCTACAAAGAAAAGTAAATTTTCCAGATTTTCAATAATTGTTTTTTCAACAAATTATTTAATAGTCCGATGTAAAATAATGAGATAATCTTCATGAGGAGAAAAAAATTTATTTTATCTTTTGGACTATTTTTTTCTTTCTTTTAATAATTAATAGAAAAAATCTTTTTGCATTATTAATAAAAATTCCATTATTAAAAATATTTTTTTTATTAATAGAGAAACGAATTTCATTGTTAAATAAAAAATATTTAAAATTTTAATTATACAATTAATTTTGAATTAGTGCAAGTTTCTAAAGGGAGAAAAAGATATTTTTGTAATTTTTCACGTCTCCAATTACACACACACACACATACACACACATAAACATGCGCTTTTTGTCTCGCGGACTTTTAATTCTCTAACTTTCGGAGGCAGGAAATACTGAAGTAGATGTCTTGTTTGTTGAGAAGCGTTGCAACTAAGAATCCCTAGTGTCTCTTCTTTTTACAATGTTTTATCACTAAGCTTGCAAAACGCAAGAACAGAGGCTCCCACACTGTGTATATACCATAAGTTTCATTCTCCTATTCTTCTCTCGTCCTTTTATTTTAACTCTTTCCCCTCTTTTTTCACCTCCAGCTCTCTCCCACCCCCCACCCCCTACAAACCCCTTTCCACTTTCTCCCAAACACTTGAAGCATTTCTTTCGAGTCCAACGTTCTGTCCCTAATTTCTTATTCTAGTAAATATTCGGTTTCTTGCATCCGTTATATAATTTCAACCCAGCTGCTAAAAGCATTCGCCATTTTTTTTTTGTATTCGGCAGAAAGGGGGAGGGGTTATTTTTTATTTTTTCCTTTATTTCTGCTTTACATTTCAGTGAAAACCAGTAGTTAAATGCAGAAACTGTTGCAAATTAACTATCAAAAGAATGCTCACGTTTAAAGCGTAACTCACATGGATAAATCGATGGCAATTAAAAATGAAATATGAAGAAAAATGGAGAAATAGAGAAAAAAAAAGAAGTAAAGGAAAATAATGGATATTTTATAATTATAAAAGAAAAAAGTTTGTTATTTAAATTAAGATTAATTAGTAGCAAATGGAATATTAGACTAAATAATAAAAATAATAAAAACACTAAAAAAAATAAAAATAATAAAAGTAATAAAAATAATAATAATAATAATAATAATAATAATAATAATAATAATAATAATAATAAAATTAAGTATATTAATCTTTGTATTCTTTCATTCATTCTGCCTGCAGTTTGAAGTTAGTTTTTATGTGTACTTTTGTTTTTTTAAATATTGTTTGACAAATCGAAAATATGCAGGTATTTTTTCACGATTCATAATAAAATAATATTAGAAATTAGAAAATTTAAAAAAAAATTATGATTAACAAATGAAAAATATACACATTTTGTTTATTATATGCTTTTTTCTATAACAAATTTCGTTTAACTGATCAAAATATTATGCAAATTTTTCTCCTTTCTATTTATAAAAAATAAAAAACTGTTAAAAAATTATAATTAAAAAAAAGGAAATAAATATCCATTTTATGCATAATTTTTATTCCTTAATTACAATTGTTTTTATAAAATTTAAAATTTTCCAAAAATAAAGAAAAAGAATGTTTATAAATTTTATTTGCCAATTACAAATTTTAATTGAAAATAAAAATTTTTTATTTTTTAGAAAATATAGGAAAAAATTTTACTCTAAAAAATATTCTGTTACATTTATTTACGAATTTCTTTACTGCAAAATTATTCAAAAACATCAATAACTTCTTTTTTAAATAAATATTTAATTATTATTATTTTTCCATAGGAATTAAGATTTTCCAAAATTTCAAATTTAAACCTTTTTGAAATTAAACAACTACGAAAATATTCTTATAAAACATGAAGATATTGATTACTCCGAGTCGAAGACTCAAAGTGATCGATTTCTTCATTTTTTATAATAATTAAAGATAATCGAGAGATAAAATAATTATTTTATATTAAAAACAATATTTTTACTGTAACGTCTTTAAATTTATTTTTATATTCAAAATTATTATCAAAAATTTTAAATAAAATTCATTTTTGAATCAATTTTCAATTTTCATTAGAAAATTCTAGGAAAATTCAATTATTTAAATGAAAAAAACAATTAATTGAATAATTGCATATTTCTTAAAATTGAATTCTCATAAAGAATTTTAATAAAATTTTTAAGAATAGTTACATTTTGCAAGGAAATATAATTAAAATTGTATTAAAAATAATTGAAATTCTCCGATGAGTTTTATTATTTATGAAAATACTTGAATGATCGCGAAGAAATTTATAAAAAAAATTTGTAAATAATTGAATTCGCGTGAAATTTTTATTATTTATGAAAATAATTAAATGTTTGCGTACAATTTCATTAAAATTTTTTTTTAAATAATTAATTTCTTTTGAGTAATTTTATCAAAATAGTAGAGATATTAAAAATTAATAAATTATTAAAAATAAGAAAAATTTTTGAAAATAATTGAAAGTTTGACAAGAATTTTTTTTTTTAATTTTTTGAAAATAATTGAAATTTTGACAAGAATTTTTTTTTCAATTTTTTGAAAATAATTGAATTTTGGAGAAGAATTTTATTATTTATAAAGATAATTAAAATTTTGACGAAAATTTTTTTTTTTTGAACTTTTGAACATAATTAATTTTTTACAATCATTTGTAAATTGTAACTTCTTCAAAATTCCATTTTTTTTAGTGTTTTTAACTAAAATTCTTCTATAAATCTATTATTTTTAATAATTAACTAAATACCTATACCTATATTGACAAAATTAACTAATTTTAGAAGATTTTGAATTATTAAAATTTTTCAAAAATTTCATTTCTTTAAAATTTCTAATTAAATTCATTTAAAATTGAAATTTTATAAAATTTTAAATTGAAACCGTTTATTTATTTATGAAAATTGTGAACACAACTCTTTTAAAATTGAATTAATTTTGATATGTTTAAGTAAAATTATTCAACTAATAATTTATAAGTCATTGTTTTATGATAGTTGTTCAAGATTTAAGTTAATTTAAAAAGAAATTATTTTCAGAAATTGAAAAAATTGAAGGTATTGCGTTATAATTTGTGGTAATTTCATAATTTCATAGTTTATGAGTCAAACAAAAAAGACCCAAAAATTCTGAATTTTTTTATGAATTCTAAAAATTTAATTTTTTAAAAATAATTTTAATAAAAATCCCTGACTTTTCCCTGAATTTCCTGTGTCTGAATATATGATGTTACAGTTATAATAATATTAAAACTATATTCCAATTCCTATTTTATTTTTATGAAAAGAAATTTCAGTTAAAAATTTTTACCTTTTATTATTTATTTTATTATTATTATTTATTATTATTATTTATTTATTTTATTGTTAAAAAGTTAGTTGATTAATAATTATTATTTATTATTATAAACTGTAAATAGTTTAAAAGATGAAGAAGAAAATGTATGTAAAGAAAAGGACAAAGCACTGTTCCATTAACTTCAATTTTCGACGAGAAATATATTTTTTTTTCAGAGAAACTAAATACTGAAGTCTCGAGTGAATCATTTCATTCAACTATTTGAGTTTGCTGGTTTAAAAAAAAGGCCCGTAGTTTAATTGCGCTGAATGCAAAATGCAGTAGTGGTACTTTCGCATGAAAAGCGGTAAACGACGCCATTTTAAAAAAAAAAGTCTATACACGGATGAGTGCACAAAAGTCGCGACCAAAACTATTCTCACCAAAAAGTCACGAGATGTATCAAAGTATAAATAGGTATATATGTGTGAGCGAATTTAATATTTAACTTAGTGGTGTAACTAACAAATATGTTCTCTCTCTTTTTTTCTCTCTTCTCTCTCCCTCTTTCAGTCTCTTTCTCTATTTTCTTTTCTCTTCTTTCTTTCTTTCCTTTCTCTTTACTTTCTTTCTTGCTCACATTTTCTGTTTTCTCTTTCTCACTCTTTCATTTTCTTTCTCTCTCTTACTCTCTCCCTCTCTCGCTCTCTTTCTCTCGTCTTCTCCTTTCATGAAAATTTCCAAGGGGGTAAACAAGACGACTTCTCACGTAGAGGGAATCTTTCACGCCCTTGTCGCCATCAAGACGCGCAAACGGTGAGACAGAGAGAAGAAACGGCAACAGGGAAATGGAAAGCACGAGGAAAGTTGAGCAAGACAGCGTGAATAAAGAACATGATGCAACCCAGTTCGTGTCATGGAACTTCTTTTAGCTCTGCTTCTCAGTTTCTCTCAATAACTTTTCATATACATATATAACCGTTTGAAAAAAAACAAAAAAAAAAAGTTTCCCCACTCGTTTAAATACTTAATTTACCCTCAAGATTTGTATCAAAACAAAATTTTCTTATCTTCAATAGCACTAATAGTAGTTAAATATTCTATCTTCTTTCAAATTTTTATCATCAAAACTGAAAATCTGATGAAAAATCCAACCTGATTTAATTTTTTTTTAAATATTTGAAAGTTTTTTCTAATATTAAATAATCTTGCGATTTTAGTTACTTAATTATTAGAAAAAACTTTCAAATATTAAAAAAAAAAATTAAAAAAAGAAAATAAAAAAAACCGTTAAAAGAACATTACCAAAAAAGCAAATGTGCAGTAAAAAATTTTCCTCTGTAGAATTATAAATTAAAGACGAATAATAATTTTTATTAACGATATTAAGTGAGGCGTATATTAAAATGAAACGACCAATAAAGAGAAGTTGGTTGAATATATGGATTTATCACCAAATTTAAACTCTATACGTCAAAGTGCTATATGCACTAGAGAAACGTGCATATCAACGATGTTCATTTACGTAGATTCGACGTAACAATTCTGCAGAGAGTTCTGCAGTAATTGAATAGGGAATGGTTACAACCGACATATCAGACGGCAAGTGACGAGTGTTGTGACTTGCGACACATATGGCCAACGTTTCAAATTAATGTCACTTTTCAAAGAGTTCAATGAACAAAATTTTTTCATATTTACACATTCATTCCACTAACGAGTCGCTAATTGACACTTTTTCTTGTTATACACGTTCTTCTTCAATTTTAATGAAAAATCAACTTTTTCAAATATTTCCAGCACTATATCGTACTTTCAAATAAAAAAAAAAAAAAAAAAAAAAAAAACGATGAGAGGGAAAAAAAGGAAAAAAAATCAATGGATATTTTTACATGTACGTTCATTTCTCTGTATATAATTAACATTTTTAAATATTATAACTATTGTCTGCAAATAGAATTTTTAACTATTATGCGTAACAATTATTATCTGTAACCATCATTTGTAATTAACTGAAACTTTTATTTTCAACCATTTTTTGTAACTAATATTTGTAACTATTAATTGTAAGTATTATCAGTAAGTATTATTTTTAACAATTGTTTGTTACCATTATTTGTAAATATTAGTTGTAATCATTATCATTAACCATTATCATTAACCATTATCATTAACCATTATCAGTAACCATTACTTGTAACCCTTATCTTTAACCATTAACTAGAACCATTATCTTCAACCATTAATTGAAAGCATTGTTTATAACAATTAACTGTAACCATTATCTTCAACCATTAATTGAAAGCATTGTTTATAACAATTAACTGTAACCATTATCTTTAACCATTAACTGAAATAATTATTTGTAACAATTAACTGTAACCATTATCTGCGACCATTGCTTGTAACTATAAACTAATCATTATTTACAATTATTATCTGTAAACATTAACTATTACTATTAACTATAACAAATAATTTCCCAAAAAAAAAAATCTGCAATTAAACTTTTTCAAAAAAATTAATTTCAAAATTCAATTATTTCTAAAAATTTACGCTATATATCACGGAAAAATATTTGGGAGAGTATCTGTACCTTTTGGTGCATCGGCTATTCCTGTCTAAAAATTTTACTATTCAATTCACTTCACATTTATTATTTCCTATTGTTTTTATATGAAGTGAAGTTAATTGTTAGATAAATTTTTTTATAGGTATAGCATGTGCACCTTAGATTTTTCCGTGTAGCTTTTAATATTCAATTATTATCTAAAATTTTAACTGAAATACATTTTTAAATCAATTTTTATTAGAAACTTCCACGAGAATTCAATTATTTAAATTCAAAAATAAATAATTTATTGAATAATTGAATGTTTCTTAAAATTTAATTCTCATAAAGAATTTTATTAAGAAATTTTTAAATAATTGAATTCTTTCGACGAATTTTAATAAAATTTTTAATAATAATTACATTTTTCGAGAAATTTGATTATAATTGTATTAAAAATAATTAAAATTCTGCGATGAGTTTCATTATTTGTAAAAATAATTGAATCCCTTAGAAGAATTTTATTATTTTTGAACAATATTTAATAATGTAATATTTAATTTTCAAAGATTTTAATTTGAAACCATTTCAAAATTCAATTATTTCTAAAATTTTCACGCTCTAATGCTTTTAATATTCAATTAGTATCTAAAATTTTAACTGAAATACATTTTTAAATCAATTTTTATTAGAATCTTCCACGAGAATTCAATTATTTAAATTCAAAAATAAATAATTCATTGAATAATTGAAGTTTCTTAAAATTCAATTTTCATAAAGAATTTTATCAACAAATTTTTCAATAATTGAATTCTTTAGACGATTTTTAAAAAAAAATTTAAGAATATTAATATTTTTCGAGAAATTTGATTAAAATTGTATTAAAAATAATTGAAATTCTGCAATGAGTTTTATTATTTAAGAAAATAATTGAATTCCTAAGAAGAATTTTATTATTTTTGAATATAATTAAATTTCTGCGGACGATTTTATTAATCTTAAAAACAATTTCTGCAATAATTTGTAACTTCTTCAAAATTAATTTTTTTTAATGTTCTTAACTAAAATTTTTTATCTATTATTTTTAATAATTTTTGAAAAAGTATTTTGATGATTTTTATATTTATTTATTTTTAACTGAAATTCATTTTTAAATCAATTTTTATTAAAAAATTCTGCTAGAATTTAATTATTTAAATACAAAATAAAATGATTTATTGAATATTTGACCGTTTCTTAACATTGAATTCTCATAAAGAATTTTATCAACAAATTTTTAAATAATTGAATTCTTTTGACAAATTTTAATAAAGTTTTTAGGTATAATTACATTTTTCGAGGAATTCGATTAAAAATAATTGAAATTAGTTACGAAAATAATTGAATTATTGCGAAGAAATTTATAAAAAAATTTGTAAATAATTGAATCCTTATAAAATTTTTTATTATCTAAAAATAATTAAATGTTTGCGTAGAACTTTATAAAAAAATTTTTTAAATAATTGAATTCTTTGGAAAATTTTTTTAAAATAGTAGAGATTAAAAATCATTGAAATGAGAGGTAAATTTTTGAAAATAATTGAAATTTCGCCAAGAATTTTATTAAAAATTTTGAAAATAATTGAATTTCATAGATGAATTTTATTATTTCTTAAGATAATTGAAATTTTGACGAGAATTTTTAAAAATTTTTCAACATAATTGAATTTCTGCGAAGAATTTTATTACTTTTGAAAATAATTGAATTTCTCCAATCATTTGTAATTTCCCTAAAATTCTCTAAATTTATCGTACAATTTACGAACTTTTTGTCCTTTTTTAATCAAATTACGGACTTTGCGGACCTTTTTTCAAAAAAACTGACTTTTATGGACTTGATGTAAATTTACGGACCTTTACGTGCTTTACGGACCTACTTCGAGCCCTGCTGTAATCATTATCTGCAACCATTATTTACAGCCACTATCTGTAACCATTAATTGGAACCATTATCTATAATTAGTATCTGCAACCATTATTTGTAACCAATATCTGTAACCATTAACTGAAACTATTATCAGTAACCATTATTTTTACTTAATCATTATATTTAATCATTATCAGTAACCATTACGTTTCACCAATTTCTGCAACTATTATATGAAATTTTTGTCTGTAACCTTTATTTATAACCATTAGCTGCAATTATTATCTGTATCCATTATTTGTAACCGATATCTGTAACCATTATCTCTAACTATTAACTATTACTATTATCAGTAATCATTATTTGTAACCATTTTCTGTAATCATTAAGTGGAACCATCTTCTGTAACCATTAACCGAAATCAGTATCTAGAACCATTATCTGAAACTATTGTTTTCAATCATACTGTGTATAATCATTAAATTGGAACTACTATCTGTGATTAGTATTTGTAACCATTATTTGTAACCAATATCTGTAACCATTATTTGTAACCAATATTTGTAATCATTATTCGTAACCAATATCTGTTTAATTTAATGTTCCTTGTATTAATAGCTATCACTATTATTACCAATTGCAATTAATGATTGTTTTAGTTGGTAGTAGTTGCAAGAAATAGTAGTTACATCCAATTGGTACTAACTACAACTAAAATCAGTAAAAATAACCAAAGTTAGTTGCATTTTGCCACCACTACTGCTATCTAATGATAGTTACAACTAAATTTGCCATCAACAACCATAATTATAGTTTCATCAAACAATGGTAGTTTCTTTTTTTCATCTCTTTCTTCTTCTTCTTTCTTTCAAACAATTATTCAAAACATTGTTTTAAATTTTTTTTCCCAGTAAATTTTAAAACCACCAAAGATAGAAAAAAATTAGAGAAGAAATTTGCAAATTCCCTGTGGAATTAGAGAATAGGATTTTAGGAAGGCAGATGAGGGACTGGCCAATCGGGACATTATGAGTCCCGGTTTCCAGAGTGAGAGAGTAACTGAGAGAGAGAATGGGGAGTGGTTTGGAGAGTGTATCGCAATGGAGAGAGGATGAGATTTGCAGCATGCACAGCGGTTCGGTTGACGCGACGCGTTGCATTATTCATTTCTAGCCAGTAACGGGAACCACCCCTGACTCGGTACCGCGCTCCAGAGGGTTCTGACACGCTCTGGACCACGTCACCACGAAGCCCACCGTCGTGCATCTAACCCGTATCCGTCGGTCACTTGTCAGCTACAATTAGATAGGTACACCCAACGCCTAGACATAGTCCTTCGTTCGCTTGCGTACCAATAACGCGGAAAATCGTGACAGCTCTGAGCACTCTATTCAAAAGCCAATTTTGCTTTACATTACCGCTTCTCCACTACATATACACACATATCCACATCCATTTTGCCTAGATAAAGCATCTCTATACATATATCTTATCGTTTATCGATCAATGAATGTCTCATAAACCGTTATCAGTTTGAAATTAGCTAAAATCCCCCATGCTGAAATTTATATCAAAATAAACTTTATCAGATTGCAAGCAAAACATATTGTTGCGTTACTTGGAGCTCCATATATTGAATATTATTCATTTCATGATTTTAATAATTTATTTTAACTTCTGTTTTATTAATGAACATAATAATACTAATACTGCTACTATATACTACTCTCTAAATTTGAATTTGTAAAAGTGTTAACTAATTGGAATTATTAACTGTATTTTTGCTTTTTTAATTAGTAAAGTTTACTAATAAATTTTAATATCTACTATTTTAATCAAATTCTCTAAAAAAAAATAAAGAATTGAATTATCTAAAAAAAATTTAATAAAATTCTACGCAAACCTTTGATTATTTTCATAAAATAATAAAAATTTCACAGAAAATCAATTATTTACAAATTTTTTTTATAAATTTCTTCCCAATCATTCAATTATTTTCACAAATAATAAAATTTTTACAGAGATTCAATTATTTTCATAAATAATAAAATTTTTACAGGGATTCAATTATTTTCACAAATAATAAAATTCAATTATTTTTATAAATAATAAAATTCTCTTTAGAAATTCAATTATTTTCATATAAATAATAAAACTCATTGCAGAATTTCAATTATTTTTGTTAATTTTAATCGTGTTTCTCAAAAAATGAAATTATTCTTAAAATTCGTCGAAAGAATTCCATTATTTATAAATTTGTTGATAAAATTTTTTATGGGAATTGAATTTTAAGAAACATTTAATTATTCAATAAATTATTTTTTTTGTATTTAAATAATCAGGCTTCAAAGTGCCCCTAAAAAGTATTTTAGGGGAAATGGGGGACTGAAAATTAAAAAGAGGGGACTTTTAGGGGACCATAAAAATTGGTTAAATAAAGATAAAAATATAATTAATTATTTGTACAGGGTTGCCACAAAAATTTAACTTTATTTTTCCCTGACTTTTCCCTGATTTCCAAATACAACTTTGACTTTTTCCCTGATCCTAAAAAATATTCTGATTCACTCTAAAAATTATAAGATACTCAAAAAAATGTTTTATTAAATTTACTTACAAATTTTTTCAAAAGTAAAATTATTCGAAAACATCAATAGTTTTATTTAAAATAAATATTAAATCATTTTTTCTCATTGTAATTAAGATGTTCAAAAATTTCAAATTCAAACCTTTTCAAATTGAACAACTCATAATAATTGAAGACGACTGACTGATAAAATCATTATTTTATTATTATAAGAATATTGTTACTGTAATTTCTTCATAATTATTTGTATCATTTCAATTCAATTAACATTTTCTAGAATTTTTAACTAAAATTCTACTTTAAATCAATAACATCAATTATTATTCAATTAAACTTTTAAAAAAAATTAATTCTACAGAATTGTTAGTTAAAAGTACAAAAAACAATAATTTAATTCTACGAGAAATCAATTATTTAAATACAAAAATAAATAATATTGAATGTTTCTTAAAACTTAATTATTACGAAAAATTGTATTAACAACTTTTGAAAATATTTTATTTCTTTTAAGGAATTTAATAAAAATTTTAATGAAATTTATTATATTAAAGAGTTTTATAAAAATTTTTTGAAGAATTTTATTAAATTTTTTGAAAATAATTGAATTCCTGAGAAGAATTTAAATAATAATTTTTGAAAACAATTGAATTCATGAGAAGAATTTTTTTAAAATTTTGGAAAATAATTGACTTTTTGAGAAGAATTTAAAAAAAATTTTTGACAATAATTTAATTCTTGAGAAGAATTTCCCAATCTATTTATAAAAATAATTTAATTTTTGACGAGAATTTTTAAAAAAATTTGAAAATAATTTAATTTCGGCAAAGTATTTTATTACTTTTCAAAAGAATTGAATTCTTGTCATGAATTTTGATAGTTATCAAAATAATTGAATTTTGGAAAATAATTTTCTTTAAATTCCTTAGAATAATTGACTTTATTGGAAGAATTTATGCGATTTTCTTGTTTATCAAGGTACATTATTGAATTCTTTTGCAAAATTACTTGAAAATTTTTGAAAATAATTGATTTTTTGTGACGAATTAAATGTTATTTATAAAAATATTTGAATTATTGCAAGGAATTTTATTGTTTTATTGAATAATTGAATGTTTCTTAAAATTGAATTCTTTCCTCAAGTTTTAATCAAATTTTTAATAATAATTGCATTTTTCAAGGAATTTATTTAAAATTTGTATTAAAAATATTTGAAATTCTGCGATGAAAATAATTGAATAGAGTAAATGAATTTTTATTATTTAAAAAAAAACTTTTAAAAATAATTGAAATGTTGCAAAGAATTTTATTTAAATTTTTGAAAATAATTGATTTTTTGGCGAAAAATTTTGCTGTTTATAAAAATAATTGAATTCTTGACGAGATATTCATTAAAATTTATAAAAATAATTGAATTCGTGCAAAGTATTTTGTTAAATTTTGTTTAAATAATTGAAATTTTGCCAAGGAAGATGTTAATTAAAATTTCTGACAATAATTGAATTCTTGAGAAGAATTTTGATATTTATAAAAATAATTTAATTGATTTTATGGGGAGAATTTTGTTGGTTATCAAGATAATTCCTGCGACGAATTAAAAAATATTTATAAAAATAATTTTTAAAACAAAAGTTTTCAATTGAAAGTGTTAACGGCACTTTGTTAAATTTGGCGTGAATTCATCTTTAAAAGATAAAAGAAAAAAATAAAGGGAAATTTTCAAAATAGGGTACGTTTAGGGGCTAAAATTAAAAAAAGGGGATTTTTAGTGAAATAGGGGACAGACTGTGAAGCCTGAAATAATTGAATTTTAGTAGAATTTTCTAATAAAAATTGATTTAAAAATGAATTTCAGTTAAAATTTTAGATAATAAATAAATATTCAAAGCATTATTAGCGCGAATTTTTAGAAATAATTGAATTTTGAAATCAATTTTTTTGAAAAAGTTTAATTGAATTTTTTAAATATTATTTCAAGTTTTTATTTTCTGACATATATTTAATTGAAGAACTAACGAAAAATTGAAATTTCGTAAAATTGAATATTATAAACAAATGGATTTGAAAAGTTTCATAGAATTTTTTCGCAAATTATTAAAAATAATCAATTTAAAGAATAATAATTTTAGTTAAAAATTTTTGAAAGTAATAATTGAATTGGTAATGATTACATCACTCGTTCTTCTCTCTAATTTTGAATTAGTGCCTAACTTTTGGTCCGTAAATGGTCCGTAATTTTTTATTTTTGGTCTGTAAAGTTCGCTTTTTAAATACTTGGTAATATATTTAATACACTTGTTCGTGCCTTAAAATAATGGTTACAGATAATAGTTAGAAATAATGGTTGAAGATAATGGTTATACAGACAATGATTAATTGCACTATAATATTTATATTAAATATTCATTCGTAATTAAGTGAAATAGACAAAATGATATTAAATAAAGTATCAAGCCTCAACTGTAATACTAACCAGAGAATTTAATTTCCAAATTCCAAGAGATTGTTGAATATGTGGATAAAATGAAATTTAATTAATACGAGTAGTGGAGTAATAGACATATGTAAATATTACAAGATTAATTCACGCATGTTATCTTTAAGTAAATATGTGATCAAGTTCTGAGTGTGTGTGTGTATATATATATATGTACCAGAAAATTACGAAAGTTAAATATTCAAGTTTCAGAGGAAACGTGACTTTGGGAAAGGGCCGTGGTGGCGCGGTGCGCGCGTTGGAGATGGTGTTGCCGAATGTACGCGGGAAAAGGTAATAAGTGCACTACGTAACTTCCGGCAAGTTCCGGAGAAGTTTAGATCCCTTGCCTCTGGCTACGGGGGCGAGTAACGCCACGTTCACTTATTACCCAGTTGTAAGCTAAAACAGATTCTCGCTTGTACACTTGACACGTAGTTGGCAAATCAGGTTTGAGTTATGAGTCAAGAATACCTAACACACCGTTTGCAAACCAGATTTGTGGCACGTTTCTCTGCTAGATTTGACGTTCACTTCCATATATACTTTTATATCCTAACAATCTTCCGTCAGCTAGAAAGATTCTTTTAGAGAGATTCATCATCTTCTTGTACGTATATAAATATGAGTATGCGGAGGTATTTTCTCTGTTATGTGATATAATATGATGTTTTTTTTTTGTGGCGTCGCTTTTTTTTTTGTTAAAAATAACTTTCTCGTCAGAGAGAATTTCTAATATTGAATATTTATGGATATTGCAGAAAAGAAGAGTATAGAATCGTTGGTAAATATTCTTACATACGGAATCTTCTTTACACTTCGTCTTGTTTATGAGTAACGAATTTTTCTTTTCCATTTTTGATTTAGTTGATTTTATTTTTTATTAATTTGAATTTCGCGCCGGTTTAGTTCTGTAATTTCCCGTTCAGATGGCATGAGAACTCTCTCACAAGTTATGAGTCAAAAACGAAAGTATGCCCACAACCGAACCTATTCCCCTATTAATTATGAATATTATGACAATAATAATAATAATAATAATTATTATTATTATTATTATTATTATTATTATTATTATTTATTTTCATGTGTATTACTTTTATTTGTTATTATTTTGTTATTTAAATTATTATTATTATATTTATGATAGTTTTAAATACTTATTTTTTATATAATTATTTAATAATAATAAAATAAATGTTATTTTTCAGAAAATTTCCACTACGATTAAAGAACGAGAACCGTGTGTCTCTAAATAAATAAAATCTCTAGAAATAAAATTCTGAATGTGTTCTTTAAAACATTCTAAAATGGACTTTCGAAAATCTTCAGTATTAAACGAGAATCTTCGACGAGGAGGATTTCCAAATCGTGTTCGAGAGAAATAGAATATTTGAGAATGAATTTTTCAGAACATAATTCACAGTAAAAGGAAAGTCTTAGTTTAAGATTGAGTCTTAAATCTAGCACTACCAATCATAATGATAAATCCATTCGATAAATTTTAGCATATTTGGCTATTTTAAAAAGCATTGAAAGACATTTTTCCTGACGGAATAAAAAAGATCTTTCTTTAACTGTATTAAAAAATTATTCTCCTATTTTTCCGCACTCGATAGAGAATTATAATTTTATCATTAATATTGTTATAATTACTATTATTATTATTATTATTTTTAGTAGTTGTCTTCTCTAAATTTGAATTAGTAAAAATGTTTACTGACTTGAATTAGAGACTGAGCTTTTGTCTTTACTATCAGTAACTAGCAATAACAATATACGTTACTTAAAAAATAATTAAAAAAGTAAAAATGCAAGCAAAATTTTCCAGAAGTTACTTTAAAATTTTTCATTTTTTGAAAATATTACTATCAGAAATAAATTCTTCACTTCTAATCAACGTTGATTAAACCAAAATCTATCCAAATTTTGTAAAGAGAGAAAAACTTTTCTATATTTATCAAATAAATTTTACGTTCTTTTCATTTGAAGGAAAATAGAAAAAGAAGGGGAAAAAAAACGTGAAAATTGGAATAATTGGTTTAAAATAAATTTTCTGCTTTCAATTAGAATGTAAATTCTGTTTAGACTTTGCTTGTTCGGTCCAAAATCATTAACGAAGGTGTCCTGTTGGACGATGGATTAAGAGCACACATGAGACGCACAAGTGTTGGTTAAACTATAGAGGATGCGTTATTCGCGTAATGTCGGAAACCATTTGCATCACCTACCTAATTACTACAACGATCCCTCATCCCCCCATCCAGAATACACCCATCAGTTTACATTAAGTCTTTAAGTAATAGCTGAAATGCATGCAACGCTTGTTACTTCTAGATTAAAAGAATATTAGCTAAATGTTCTTACCATCTGTATTCCCCTCTTGTTTCTCTTTTTCTCTCTCTCTCTCTAAATATATAAAAAAAGAAAAAGAAAAATAGAAAAAAAATGAAAAAAGAGAAAAAATAGAAAAATAGAAAATGGAAAATAATAGAAAAAAGACACTAATAGGAAAATGAAAATGAAAAAAAAAAAAATAATCACAAAATAAAAATTGAAAAAGGAAAAGAGTCACAAAATAAAAATAGAAAATGGAAAAAAATAGGAAAATAAAAATAGAAAAAGAAAACTAATATTAAAATGAAAATCGAAATAGGAAAATAGTCACAAAATAAAAATAAGAAATGGAAAAAATTGGAAACTAAAATAAGACAAATAGAAAATAGAAAAAGGAAACTAATATTAAAATGAAAATCGAAAAAGGAAAATAGTCACAAAATTAAAATAGAAATAGGAAAATAATAGAAAATCGAAGAATAGAAAAAGGAAAATAATAAAAAAAAAGAAAAAAAAACACTATTAAGATAATGAAAATTGAAAAACGAAAATAGTCACAAAATAAAAATAGAAAATGAAGAAAAATAGGAAAATATAAATAGAAAAAGGAAAATAATAGAAAAATAAAAATAAAAAAAGACATTAATAAGAAAATGAAAATTGAAAAAGAAAAACAGTCAAAAAATAAAAATAGAAAAAGGAAAATAGTCAGAAAATAAAAATAGAAAATGGAAAACAGAGGAAAATAAAAATAGAAAAAGGAAAATAATAGAAAAATAAAAATAGAAAAGGAAATTAATAGGATAATGAAAATTGAAAAAGGAAAATAATAGAAAAACTAAGAATAGAAAAAGGAAAATAATAAAAAAAAACAAAAATAAAAAGACACTAATAGGAAAATGGAAATTGAAAAAAGAAAATAGTCAGAAAATAAAAATAATAGAAAAAATAAGAATAGAAAAAGGAAAATAGTCAGAAAATAAAAATAGAAAATAGAAAAAAGAGGATAATAAAAATAGAAAAATAGAAAATGAAATTAATAAGATAATGAAAATTAAAAAAGGAAAATAATCACAAAATAAAAATAGAAATAGGAAAATAATAAAAAAAAACAAAAATAACAAAGACACTAATAGGAAAATGAAAATTGAAAAAGGAAAACAGTCAGAAAATAAAAATAGAAAATGGAGAAAAATAGGAAAATATAAATAGAAAAAGGAAAATAATAGAAAAATAAAAATAAAAAAAGGAAACTATTAGGAAAATAAAAATTAAAACAGGAAAATATTCATAAAATAAAAATAGAAGTAGGAAAATAATAGAAAAAACAAGAATAGAAAAAGGAAAATAATAGAAAAAGAAAAAAAGACACTAATAGAAAAATGAAAATTGAAAAAGGAAAATATTCACAAAATAAAAATAGGAAAAGAAAAATAATACAAAAAAATAAGAAAAGAAAGAGGAAAACGATAGGCAAATGAAAATTGAAAAAGGAAAATAGTCACAAAATAAAAATAGAAGTAGGAAAATAACATGAAAAAATAAGAATAGTAAAAGGAAAACCATAGGAAAATGAAAATGGCGAGGAGATAAAATTCTTTGCTCCAGTTATAAAATGAATAAAAATATAACTTACAATAATAAACAGTAAATGATTAATAAAATTCATAAACATAATCATAAAACTATTAATGAATAAAATTACACATTATAAACGGGGAAAAAAGAATGAATAAAAATATTAAAAACAATTATTTCCTCAAATCATGTTTGATTCAATTTTCTCTTCTCGGATCGTTATCAGAATGCTTTCTACCAAAAGAAAAATTTAAAAGTTACAATTAACAATTGCGACAAAAATTTTTTATTAACACTGTCGTATATAACAGAAATTTCAACTTTCCAGTATTATATTGAGATTTGAAAAAAAAAATATTATTTTAACAGCCACGTCCCAAAGGGAAAATTTTTCCATTCCCAAACTGTTGGTTTTCCTTTTTCGGAATTTTTTTCCATAGAGAAAATGTAGAGGGAGAAAGGGAAAGAGAAAAAAAACTCGTTTTTTCGACGAGCTGATAACGAAACGTGGACAAAAAAATTGAATGCGTTGACAAAATCACACATCAACGACTGTGGGTGAAAAAAAAGAGGTGGAAAAAAAAATTTGTTATAAGGTAGATGAGGAACGAGTCTACTATACATATATATATATAGATGTAGTTCATTTCATAGAGATAGCTGTGAAAAATTTCTAAACGATAATTTTTCACACCCGGATAGCATGCATTGCCAGATTGCATCGTAATTACCTGCTATTTCGTACGTCTGGCAGATACTGTTAATGCTATATACATTGTTATTAGAGTGGTTTAAAAGTTTGCGATCTATAACGTTTATAATGGCACTCATCACGCAATGCGTGCGACGATTATTATAAACCATGATAAATGCCTTTCATTTGATAATAACAAACCGAGAGTGTGTACATTCAATTAAGCAATCAATTGCCCACATTTAAAAAGAGATTTTTACCTCCGATAAAATTGAAACACCATTCAGCAATTATTATTCATTTGTGAAAATTTTTTTTATTTACTTAATGTTCAGATGCAAAAAACAAAAAGCATTGTAATAAAAAAAAAATAAATATCAATTAGTACAGGGAAAAATTCGTTTTTCATTATCCAAAGCAATTGCGAAAATTTTCATAAAATTATTTAGAAAACAATTCATAAAGTTGATAGTCAAGTTGAATTTTGAAGACGCTGAAATTGCTAATTGTTTAATTACAAAACTAATTTAAAGCAAGGGTCAAAGTTTTCATGTTTTGGAAATTTTTAATCTAATTCTGTTCCTAATTATATTTTATTAATAATTTATTTTTAATTTCTAATTTCGAAATGAAACTTGTGTCTCGTAAATTTTAGTCTTGCCATTCTGACTAAGAATATGGATTTCAACAAAAGTTAAAATGTTTTAATAATCTGGGTAAAAAATTTTGTTTTTCATTTTCACGGGACAATTTTCCGGGACATCAATTAGGGTAAAAAAAATTTCATCTACGGGTAATTAACAAGAGAAATAAAGCACAACAAATTTTGTTTCACAAATAATTTTAAAATAACGAGACATTTTTTGAAAATTTGGAAATTTTTGAAAATTCAGGGCAAAAAACGTGGAAATTCCGTGACATTATTTGGACTTTAATTTTCTTTTGCAAAAAGAGGTACTCGTTAAGAGTAAAAAACGATCATAAAAAATTTGGTCTGACAAATATCTTGGTAAAAACAACTATTTTAGAGAAAATATAGAAGATTTTTCAAAATTAAGGGCAAAAAGGGACAAACTTCCGGTACATTATTTGGGCAGAAACTTTTTGTTATACACATAGGTAATCCCCAAAAGTATAAAAAACAACTATAAAAGATTAAGTCTCGCAAGTATTTTGGTGAAAACTCTTTTGAAAAATATTAAAAATTCTTGAAAATTCCGGGCAAAAAATAAGAAAGTTCCGGGACACCATTTAACACCATTTAGGCTAACACTTTTTTTTGCACTTAGAGGTATTCTTTAAGAGTAAGAATTAATCACAACAAATTTATTCTCGCAAATAATTTTGTAAAAACAACTTTTTCAAAAATTAAAATTTTTTTTTAAAAATTCAGGGCAAAAGACAACAAAGTTCCTGATCATTATTTGAGCTAAAATTTTTTTCGCAACTAAAGGTATTCTCTAAGAGTAAAAAAAACAACCACAACAAACTTAGTCTCGCAAATATTTCGGTAAATACAACTTTTTTAAAAATTTTAAAGATTTTTGAAGATTTCGGGCAAAAAACGACAAAGTTTCGGTACTTAATTTTGGTTAAAACTTCCTTTTACACTTAGACCTAATCGCCAAGTATAAAAAACAACCGTGGAAAATTTTGTCTCACAAAAAATTTGATAAAAATAACTTTTTAAAAAAAAAAGTGGAACATTCTTAAAATTCCGGGCAAAAATGAATAATTTTCAATGACACCAATTCTGCTCAAACTTCTTTCTGCACTCAAACGTAATCTCCGCAAGTAAAAAACAACCATAAAAAAATTAGTTTTGGAAATACTTTGGTAAAAATAAATTTTTTTGAAAATTTTAAAAATACCGGGTAAAAAACAAGAAAGTTTCGGGATATCATTTGGTCCGAAACTTTCTTTTGCACTCAAAGATAATTACCAAAAGTGGAAAATAATCGTAAAAAATTGTCTCTTGCAAATAGTTTAGTAAAAACAATTTTTTTTCAAGGTAAACATTTTTAAAAATTCTGGGCAAAAAATATCTATGTCCCGGGTTACCATTTGGGCTAAAAAAAATTTCTGCGCCTAAAGGCAATCACCAAAAGTAGAAAAGAACCATAATTTGTCTCATAATTACTTTACTGACAATTTTTTTTTCAACTTTGAAGATTTTTAAAAATTTGGGTCAAAAAAATTGCTCCGGGACATAATTTGAAAAATGTCAAAAATAATTTTCCAACTAGTAAAACTACTACCACTTGTATATCTAACAGTAGAATACCTTTTATAAAAAAAATAATACGAAAGTTTAAATAATTTTCTCCTTTTGCAAACGGAATCCTTCAAAATGTGTATTATTATTATTATTATTATTATTATTATTATTTTTTTTTTTTTTTTTTTTTTGAATAAATTTCCGAAAGGCTGACATTGTTGTCAAGACGGCAGTCAGCGAAGGGTGTTGAGCGAACTAAAGGCGACTCGAGTGACTATGGGAAAACGCAGCTCTTTAATTGGCAGATGCCGAGGTGCAGAACTTCGACGGAACTTTGTCTGGGGTAGAAATTAATTCTAGAAAGAGCAGTTTACTTGGAACGAGTTTCAAACCAACTGACTAGGAATGAATAACGAGAAAGTTTGACCAAGTTGTCATCCATGACGGTTGTGATGGTAATAAATTACGTCTCTTACCAATATCTGATTTTCATTTTCGTAAACGTTTGAAAATCCAATCAACATCGAGACTCGTGAAAATTTACATTTTCTCATTAAATTTAACAATTCAGATAGAAATTCACCGATTTCCTTTAAAATCCAGGAGTATATTTATTTTATATTAAAAAAATATACAAATGTATATTTATCAAAATAAAGCACAAAAATTTATTTCAGAGAGTGTAATAAAAAAAGTGGGATTTTGTTATTTTTACTGTGACTTTCGATTCGTTTTTGACTTTGTCGTTTTTGACTTTGACTTTCATTTTCACTCTAATTATGATTTTGATTTTGCTTTCGATATTGAAATTCGAAGGAAAAATGAAAGTCAGTTTCAAAGTCAGAGTGAAAATGAAAGTCAAAGTCAAAATCAAATCGAGAGTCAAAGTCAAATTTAAAAATCAAACCCCAGCTAAAAATTTCCTTTTTCCTTTTTTTTTTGAAAAAGTAATTTTCACGAAAATATTTTCAGTAAAAATAAGTCTTCTTTTCGAAACAAAAACTTGAGATTAGAAAACTTATTAGAGAGCTTTAATAGAGTAAACCGATTATAGAATTCGGTGGAATTAAAACAATAAATTTCATCATTGTAACTTAAATTTCTCGTGTAAAAAAAAGGTTATATTCTGGGGGAGGGAATTTATGACGGGGATTTTTCCACTTATATTAATCGACTATTCTCCAACCCATGGATATCGTTTTGCTGCCCAAGTTTCAGCTTCTCTTCTATGAGTAAAAGAAGAAGACGAAGAAAACGATGAAGAAGAAGGAGAAGAAAAAGAGGAGTTGAAAGTCTCTCTAAGAGTGGCGTTCTTCGGAAAGTCGTGGAGATGAGCTCGACGAATATAAGAGTATTTGCATAGGAAATTCACCTTGGCAAAAGGAGGTGTATCAAAAGAAAATCCTGCTTTGCACCCGAACTCACCAGAACGAATATTAAAACTTATTTCCTCTGGTTTTTCTTATTTCTTTCCTAATACTTCTCATATCGTCTCTCATGGACTCTACAATTAAGTCGTTATAGTAAGAAAATAAAGAAAAAACTTTTAAATTTATAGTTGTCTAAATTAAAAATTTTCCTTTTTGTTTTTTCAAAAAAGAAAATTGCTTTTTGAAAACGAAAAAAAAATTTTTTAATTTAAACAACTAAATTTAAAAATTTTTACTTTTCGAAAAGGAAAAGAAAATTTTTAATTTAGACAACTAAATTTAACAGCTTTTACTTTTCGAAAAGGAAATTTCCTTTTTGAAAACGAAAAGAAAAATTTTTAAATTAGACAACTAAATTTAAAAGCTTTTACTTTTCGAAAAGGAAATTTCCTTTTTGAAAACGAAAAGAAAATTTTTTAAATTAGACAACTAAATTTAAAAGCTTTTACTTTTCGAAAAGGAAATTTCCTTTTTGAAAACGAAAAGAAAATTTTTTAAATTAGACAACTAAATTTAAAAGCTTTTACTTTTCGAGAAGGAAATTTCCTTTTTGAAAACGATAAGAAACATTTTTAATTTAAACAACTAAATTAAATTTGAAAAAAAATATTAAATCATTATCATTTTTCCATAGGAATGAAGATTTTCAAAATTTTCAAATTCAAACCTTTTTTTAAATTAAACAACTTATAAGAATATTATTATATATAATCAATTATTTTTAATCATTTTTGAAAATTGTTTACAATTGAATTTTACGAAAATTTCGATTATTCGGAAATTTTTTAATTTAATATACATTAGAAAATAAAAACTTCAAGTAATTTAAAAAAAAAATCCAATTAAACTTTTTTAAAATAAAAAACTCTACAAAATTATTAGTTGAAATAATGGAAAATTCAAATTTTCAAAGATTTTAACTTTAAACCTTTTCAAAATTCAATTATTTATAATAATCCACGCTATAATGCTTTCAATATTCAATTATTATCTAAAATCTTAACTGAAATTAATTTTTAAATTAATTTTTATAAGAAAATTCTGCCAGAATTCAATTATTTACATACAAAAGTAAATTATTTATTGAATAATTGAATTCCTGGCAAAATTGAATTCACATAAAGAATTTTATCAACAAATTTCTAAATAATTGAATTTAATAGAAAAATTTTAATAAAATTTTTTAAAATAATAACATTTCTCGATGAATTTGATTAAAATTAATTTATTAAAATTTATTAAAATTAATTAATTTAATTAAAATTGTATTATAAATAATTGAAATTCTGCGATGATTATTATTTATGAAAATAATTGAATCCTTCTAAAACATTTTATAATTTATGAAAATAAAGAAATTTATAAAAAATTTGTAAAAAAAAATTCCTGTGAAATTTGTATTATTTATGAACATAATTGAATTTGTGAAAATAATTTTATTATACTTTTAAAAATAATTGAATTTCTGCAATCATTTGTAACTTCTTCAAAATTCAATTTTTTTTTACTGTTTTTAACTAAAATTCTTCTTTAAATCAATTATTTTTAATAATTTTTGAAAAAGTTCGTTAAGAATTTTCAAATTTATTTGTTTTCAATTCAATTTTACAAAATTTCGAATATTCGGAAATTCTTCAATTAAATATATATTAGAAAATAAAAACTTCAAATAATATAAAGATATTCAATTACACTTTTTTAAAAAAATTGATTTTACAGAATTGTTAGTTAAAAATATGAAAAATTCAGATTGTCAAAAATTTTAATTTAAAACCAGTTCAAAATTCAATTATTTCTAAAAAAAATTCGCTTTTAATATTCAAATATTACCTAAAATTTTAACTGAAATTAATTTTTAAATCAATTTTTATTATAAAATTCTATCAGAATTCAAATATTTACATACAAAAATAAATAATTTATTGAATAATTGAAAGTTTCTTAAAATTGAATTCTCATAGAGAATTTTATTAACAAATTTCTAAATAATTGAATTCAATCGAAGAAATTTAATAAAATGTTTCAGAATAATGACATTTTTTAAGAAATTCGATTAAAATTGTATTAAAACGAATTAAATCTCTGCTATGAGTTTTATTATTTATATAAATAATTGAATTCATACAAAAGAATTTTATTATTCATGAAACTAATTAAATTCTTGCAAAAAGTTTTATTATTTAAAAAAAAAAATTATTGCAAAGAAATTTATTAAAAATTTGTAAATAACAAAATTCCTGTGAAATTTTTATTATTTATGAGATTTATTAAATGTTTGCGTACAATTTTATTAAAATTTTTTTAAAATAATTGAATTTTTTAGAAGAACTTTATTAAAATAGTAGATATTGAAAATCATTAAATTGATGAGAATTTTTGAAAATGATTGAAATTTGGACAAGATTTTAAAAAAAAATTTTGAAAATAATTGAATTTTAGAGAATAATTTTATTATTTATAAAGTTAATAGAAATTTTGATGAGAATTTGTAATTTCTCCAAAATTCAATTTTTCTACTGTTTTTAACTAAAATTCTTCTTTAAATCTATCATTTTTATTTTTAATAATTAATTAAATATATATATAAAAAAAATTTAACTAATTTCAGAAGAATTTAAATTCTTAAAATTTTTCAAAAATCTAGGTTCTATATTTCTAATTAGATTTATTCAAAATTAAAGTTTCAGAAAGATCCAAATTAAAATCTATTTGAAGTTGATCTATTTATGAATATTGTAAAATTCAGTTAATTTTGAAATATTTAAGTAAAATTATTCATTAAATAACTTCCAAGTAATAATTTTATAATATTTCTTATATTTCTTTAAGAATGAAGTTATTTTAAAAAAATTATTGTCAGAAATAAAAAAAAAAAATTGAAAGTTTTGAATTGAATTCAATTTTTAAATCGTGGTAATTTCATAGTTTATGATGCAAACAAAAAAAGACACAAAAATCCTGAATTTTCTGACCAATTCTAAAAATTAAATTTTCTCCAGTAGTTTTAATAAAAATCCCTGACTTTTCCCTAATTTCCCTGTCCAATTTTACTTTGCCTAACTTTTCCCTGAATTCTCTGATTTGTGTCAACCCTGAAAAATCAAACTGATTATTGGTAAAAAATAGAAAATAAAAACCTTTCATGGTTACTAAATAATAAATTTTACTAAACATATTTATTTAAAAAAACGTATTAACTAATCACTATAATATTTGCTAAAGTAAAAAAATAAATAAGAAATTAAATTGTCATAATTATAATTTTACTCGTATTATATTTTTATTTTAAAGGAATGCGTTCGTACAGAAAAGGGCGTAATGTTAATTTGTCATTGAATTTGCAAGGATTGGATTGAGTAAAGCAGTTGGTACTTCATTAACACGAGGGGCTTCCGTTTTTATCGCGTCACGAGTATATACAAAACATGTACGAGTGCTTGATTTTACCACTAAAATAACACAGTCTGTGATGTGCCAGCAGTTAAATAAAAGGCACGATTGTATCCCGACTCAGCACGCAAGGAACGAGGGGCATGCTATCGCATAATGTTCTGTACTGGTCGTAGACTACTTTGCTTACTGAGATAATAAACAGCCGTTGAAAAATGGTATGTGGCCAAGATAAGGTCAAGCACATGGTTCGAATGCGCGTGAAACCTCTCCTCTCAAAAAAAAAAAAGAATTCCACCCTTCTTTTTTTTTTTTTTTTTTGGTCAGCAATTACACCTCCACGTGTACTTTCTGTCACGATTAACGCGATCTTCGCATTTATTACGAGGTGAATGTCCCAATTTGCAAAACAGTTCCAAATTGAGAATTGGATTCAATTATAAACTGCATTTTAAATGAAATAATATTTAATTAAAGGAAAATTAATGTATATTCGGTTAGCTACTTATTTTTGGATTAAGAACAAATTTACTGCAATTTTTAATAAACCGACTTTTCTTGGGTTAAAATTATCTGATTTTTTATTAAATAATTTTAATTTTAAAAAAACTTGTTATTTAATGGAACTAACGATTTTCTGTGTAGGAGAAAAATTAGTTATTAAACTTTGGACAAACTTAATGTTCACTAAGTATGTTAAGTATTTGTAAACTGTAGAAGCTAAATTAACAATCTTGAGAATTAAATAAACATTTTTTACTGCTTGCTTTTACTTCCCCTTTTGAATTAAAATTCATTTTTTGTTTTTTAATTCAGGTGCTTTTGTATTTTAATATTTTCAATTCGATTCAATTTTAGGAGTTTAAAAATATCCAGAACCAACTAGATTCGAACATTTTAAATTTAAATATTTTAAAAAATATTAAAAATATTTTAAAAATATTTTCTCGCTACATAGTTTTAAAATGCTGTATAAAAATTGTTTCCTACTTTTGTATATATTTTGTGTAATAAATAAATAAAACAAGTAAATTTACAAATATAAATATAAATATATATATAAAAATATAAAAATATAAATATTTATTTACAAAATATATATTTATATACACACTCTATGATATCGTTTCATCCTCTGAAAAAAAGGAATCCATTCGAATAAATGGTTTATTGCAATCCGATCAACTCAGCTGTAACAAATTTTTCAAATCAATTAATTGAAAATTCCAATTTATTTATATATATTGTATATATACAATAAACAGGATGCATACCTTAAATTAATTAGAGTTTCAAACATTTGCTTCCTCTCCGAGAATTATAATTAGCGCAATATTAATAAATAAATAATTACAGAACTAATAATAAAATAACAATTTAATAATACTAAAACTGTTCAAGAAATTATTTCCAATCTACAATAGAATAATTATTTTACAATTCACCCAGAATTTATGAATTTCTTCTTAAAAAAGAATGTACGTTAATAAATATTGAATAAAAATATAACTTTATTTTACTTAATTATATTTATTAACAATAATAATCGTCGTATTCCGTCAATTCTGTTGTAAAATTGTTGTAAAATTAAAATTAGAAAGTAGAAATTATTTTGTACATTTTCTGCTTCTTAATTGCAATTCATAAATAAAGTACAAGTTTTAAGTAACAAAAAATGTTATAAATCAAAATTTTATTTAAGAAATTTTAAATTTATTTTGGAAAAAAATATTTACAAAATTTCTATTTATGTTAAAGACGATTGTAAAATTATTCGAAAATATCAATAACTTCCTTTCTAAATAAATATTTAATCATTATTATTTTTCCACAGGAGTCAAGATTTTCAAAAATTTCAAATTCAAACCTTTTTGAAATTAAACAACTTATAAAAGTATTTTGCTATAAAACATGAAGATATCGATTGCTCCGAGTCGAAGACTCGGAGTGATCGATTTCTTCATGTTTCATAATAATTAAAGATATCCGAGTGATAAGATCATTATTTTACATAATAGGAATATTTTTACTCTAATTATTTCAAAATTATTTTCAAAATTTTAATTCAATTATTATTTTCTCGAATTTTTAAATAAAATTCTTCTTTAAATCAATTATCTTTAATAATTTTTGAAAAAGTTCTTTGAGAATTTTCAAATTCAATTTGTTTACAATTCAATTTTACGAAATTTCAATTATTCAGAAATCCTTCCAATTGAATATACGTATTAAAAAATAAACACTTGAAATAATTTCAGAAGAAAATTCAATTAAACTTTTTCAAAATAATTAATTCTACAGAATTGTTAGTAATAAGTATAAAAAAATAAGATTATCAAAGAATTTAATTTGAAACTTTTTCAAAATCCAATTATTTCTTAAAATTCATGCTATAATGCTTTTAATATTCAAATATTATTAAAATATGTGAATAATTTGAATAATAAATATTCAAATCTAAAATTTCAACTAAAATTCATTTTTAAATCAATTTTTATTACAACATTCTACGAGGATTCAATTATTTAAATGCAAAAATAAATAATTTATTGAATAATTAAATATTTCTTAAAATTGAATTCTCATAAAGATTTTTATCAAAACATTTTTAAATAATTGATTTCTTTCGACGATTTTTAATAAAATTGTTTAGAACAATTACATTTTTCAAGGAATTCGATTAAAAATTGTATTAAAAATAATTGAAATTCTGCGATGAGTTTTATTTATGATAATAATTGAATTTCTAAATAGAATTTTATTATTTACGAAAATAATTCAATTCATGTAAAAAAATTTTATTATTTATTGAAAATTATTAAATTATTACGAAGAAATTTATAAAAAAATTTGTTAATAATAGAATTACATACAAAATTGAGGAAAATTTTTGAAAATAATTAAAATTTTGCCAATATTTTTTAAAAAATTGAATTTTGACAAAAATTTTATTAAAATTTTTTTAAATAATTGAATTTTGAAAAAGAATTTGATTACTTTTGAAAATAATTGAATTTATGCAATCATTTATAATTTCTTTTAGTGTTTTTGAGTAGAATTCGTGTATAAATATACTATTTTTAATAATTAATTAAATATATATTAAAAAATTTAACAAATTTCAGAAAAATTTGAATTATTAAAATTTAAAAAATTTTTTTGAATTAGTAAATTTTACTAAAAAATAGCAATTTCTACTAATTTAGAAGAATTAAAAGTACTAGTAGTAAAATTATCTTTTTAATTAGTAAATTTTACTAAAAAAAACAGTAATTTCAACTGATTCAGAAAAATTGGTAGAATTAGCTTTTGAAATAGTAAATTTTACTAATAAATTGATAGAAATTACTATTTATTTATTCAAATTAAAAAAATTAAAAGTTAAGTTTATTAATTCAAAAGTAAAAAGTCAATCACTATTTCAAATTTGTGAAAATTTTAACTAATTCGAATTTGGTAAAAATAAAATTGAACAACTATTAAGTAAAAATAAAGAAATTAAATACACATATTTAAATATACATATATGCGGAAATTCATAAAATTTTAAAGTCTGTGTTAATTTATGAACTTCGAAATGAACCTCAGAAAACTAATAAATTTTTAAATTAACCTGTGTACGTTTATATATTTCTAAATATACCCCTATGTACCTTTATGAATTAATAAATTTACTTATGTACCTTTATAAATTTTTAAATATGTCCATATAACTTAATAAATTTTTAACTACATGCAAATATAAATTATAAAATATACCTCTCCAACATTATCTTTTATATTATTAATATTATTAATAATGACATATAGGTAATATTATTTTAATATATTATTAATATTTCTAAAATTAACTAAAAATATTTTACCATTGAAATAAATTGAAAATAAATGTATAAAATTTTTTGACGAGCGTTAAAAAATGAAGCGCGATATCTTAAGTTATTGCTTTTATATTTTCAATTACTGTTTCATTATTTATAACGTCATTAACAATTCGGATATATAAAGTTGACCTTATCGTTGTACTTTAATCTATGAAGCTATTATTCGCTGAAAATAATAGGACTGCATTAACCTACTTCTGCCGAGGTATATAATCTTAAACATGATGCAGTTTTCATCTACTGAATATTACACATGTACGATTAGCCGCAAGTTAAATTATATCCTGATCGGTACAATATTATAGACCTCAACATCAATTTTTTTTTCTCCTCAAAAATTCTTGTAAATAATTTCAAAAAATCCTTCACGAGTTTTTTTATCCAAACGAAATCGCATATTTTATGAAGCTGAAGTCCGCAACGTTTTTAAAAACGAAAAATCAAAAAAGAATTTTTTTCCAAGTTAAATTCATCTCTAATTTTCATGTTTCTTAATTTTTAAGAAATTAATTGTTGCTTAAGATACAATTATTAAAAATTAACATGATTTAGAATCAAAAATAAAAAAACCGTCCCTTTATTTTTTCGTTTTCGTTTTTAAAAACGTTGCGGACTTCAGTATCATATATTTTTCGACAAAACTTATTTATTTACCAAAAAATAAAAAATTAACTTTATTTATTTACAAATAATGGTAAACATTTTTTATTACTCTTTTGTTATTCTTTTTTGTTAAAACAGCTTTTAAATTATTTTTTAAATATAAACGAGAGTCAGCGAGGTAACAAAAAATGTTTTCTTTTTACAAAAAAATATTAATAACTTTTTTGCAAATCTTTTGCAATTTATAAAAATAGTAAAGTCAATTATTTTCATTTGAATAAACACTGAATGTAATTAAATATTCAATAATCAGTGCAGGCTTCACAGTGCCTCTAACAAGTATTTTAGGGGAAATAGGGGATTGAAAATTAAAAAATAGGGGACTTTAAAAAATATTCTGATTCACTCTAAAAATTATAAGATACCTACTCAAAAAAATGTTTTATTAAATTTACTTACAAATTTCTTCAAAAGTAAAATTATTCGAAAACATGAATAGTTTTATTTAAAATAAATATTAAATCATTTTTTTTTCATGTCCCTAAAGTTTTGAACGTTCAATTGAACGAAATTTATTTATTTCTTCTTTAAATTAAAATTTTTGTTGCAATAATATTGCGTCTAGTATTAGAAAAATAAATTATAACAATTTTAACTGTTCAATTTCATTTTTACTTCTTATGAGGCAATAATTTTTGAAAATGTTTATATTGGTAAAAAAAATTCGTTCATTTGAACGTTCAGAACTTGTGGATCATTTTTTTTTTCATTGGAATTAAGATGTTGAAAAATTTCAAATTCAAACCTTTTCAAATTGAACAACTTATAATAATTGAAGACGACTGACTGACAAAATCATTATTTTATTATTATAAGAATATTGTTACTGTAATTTCTTCATAATTATTTGTATCATTTCAATTCAATTAACATTTTCTAGAATTTTTAACTAAAATTCTACTTTAAATCAATAACATCAATTATTATTCAATTAAACTTTTTCAAAAAAATTAATTCTACAGAATTGTTAGTTAAAAGTACAAAAAACAATAATTTAATTTTACGAGAAATCAATTATTTAAATACAAAAATAAATAATATTGAATGTTTCTTAAAATTTAATTATTACGAAAAATTGTATTAACAACTTTTGAAAATATTTTATTTCTTTTAAGGAATTTAATAAAAATTTTAATGAAATTTATTATATTAAAGAATTTTATAACAATTTTTGAAAATAATTGAAAACTTTTTGAAGAATTTTATTAAATTTTTTAAAAATAATTGAATTCCTGAGAAGAATTTAAATAATAATTTTTAAAAACAATTGAATTCATGAGAAGAATTTTATTAAAATTTTGGAAAATAATTGACTTCTTGAGAAGAATTTAAAAAAATTTTTGACAATAATTGAATTCTTGAGAAGAATTTCCCAATCTATTTATAAAGATAATTTAATTCTTGACGAGAATTTTTAAAAAATTTTGAAAATAATTTAATTTCGCCAAAGTATTTTATTACTTTTCAAAAGAATTGAATTCTTGTGATGAATTTTGATATTTATCAAAATAATTGAATTTTGGAAAAGAATTTTCTTTAAATTCCTTAGAATAATTGACTTTATTGGAAGAATTTATGCGATTTTGTTGTTTATCAAGGTACATAATTGAATTCTTTTGCAAAATTACTTGAAAATTCTTGAAAATAATTGATTTTTTGTGACGAATTAAATGCTATTTATGAAAAGATTTGAATTATTGCAAGGAATTTTATTGTTTTATTGAATAATTGAATGTTTCTTAAAATTGAATTCTTTCCTTAAGTTTTAATAAAATTTTTAATAATAATTGCATTTTTCAAGGAATTTATTTAAAATTGTATTAAAAATATTTGAAATTCTTCGATGAAAATAATTGAATTCGTAAATGAATTTTTATTATTTAAAAAAAAAACTTTAAAAAATAATTGAAATGTTGCAAAGAATTTTATTTAAATTTTTGAAAATAATTGAATTTTTGGCGAAAAATTTTGCTATTTATAAAAATAATTGAATTCTTGACGAGATATTCATTAAAATTTATAAAAATAATTAAATTCGTGCAAAGTATTTTATTAAATTTTGTTTAGATAATTGAAATTTTGCCAAGGAAGATGTTAATTAAAATTTTTGACAATAATTGAATTCTTGTGAAGAATTTTGATATTTATCAAAATAATTGAATTGATTTTATGGGGAGAATTTTGTTGGTTATCAAGATAATTCCTGCGACGAATTAAAAAATATTTGTAAAAATAATTTTCAAAACAAAAGTTTCCAATTGAAAGTGTCAACGGCACTTTGCTAAATTTGGCGTGAATTCATCATTAAAAGATAAATGAAAAAAATAGGGGAAATTTTCAAAATAGGGTACGTTTAGGGGCTAAAATTAAAAAAAGGGGACTTTTAGGGAAATAGGGGACAGACTGTGAAGCCTGAATCAGTTAAATTTATAATTAATAATCTGCTTGAATAAATAAATAAATCTTAGAAAAGAAAGACAGTGGAAAATAAAATAGTTCAATTTCCAAATAAATTTCCATCAAGATGAAAAAAATTGGACTATTAATAAAGAGATATTACACAGAATTTCAACGAATAATTCATTTTCAATTTTTCCATTATAGTTATTCAATCAACGGAAAGGGAACACCTCATCTATTATAGATTACAAAATGTAAAAGGGTATTATTACTTATTCGTGATAGCATATAAACATTAGGGGTAAGCTGTTGTAAATCATCGTCGACAAGTAAATCACATTAAATGTTTTCAGTGATTTTTTGAATTCTTTTTTCTCTTTTACTATTATTACCACTATTACTACTACTCAAAAAATTATAATGAATTGATGATTTATATTATTTATAAAAATTATAATATTTATTAAAACTATTATAATTTTTTGTAAATTATATAGATTAATTTTATTTATTATGTATATTTATTCTTATTTTTAATTTATTATAATTTTTTTATACTACACAAAAAAATTTTAAATGTAATTATAACTATTGTAATTTTTTTTTTAAATTTTCCTTTTTTGGTATTTTTTGGGCATTTTTTTTAAGGTGATTTCAAGGTGACTCGACAATTGTGCGAGATGGTTGTAGATATCAATCAAGGAAGCAAGCATTTTAAACTAACGTGCGGATTTATTTGTAGCGTTCAGATAACTGTGACAGTAAAACCATAAATCTACTTGCACTACACACAACGAAAAGGTTTTTGTTCGTGCAAACGCTCTTCTTCGAAGGCCTTTGCTTGATGTCCGATCGATTCGAATAAATTGCCGCTCCTCCACTAATGCCACAATTAAAGGGTCGATTGGTAAAAGCCGCTTCCCCTCCACCCCTCTCTCCCTCGTCTTTATTCACTAACCCAATACTCCCCCCACCCCAACTATATTGCCCTCACGCAATTACTTCTAGATTTCCTTCTAAATGGTCCACTTCCTGTTTTTTTTAAAAAATTGCACCTTTACTTTGTAATTATCAATTTTTTATGTGAGTATTTTTGATTTATTATTTGTTGTAGAGTATTAATTAATTATTAATGAACTACCAAAACTATATGCGCGTAAAATTTTCGTTGACATTGTTACTTTAAAAGATTTGCTTTTTGAAATTTAATTAAAATTCTTCAATTATTAAAAAATATAATTTTGTTAACAGTTCTTTTTTAAATTAAATTATTTGAATAACTCGTATAGAAATAAATTTATTCGAAATTTTTTTAAAATTCAATTATTTTCCAAATTTTATTTGGAATTTAGTTAGAATTCTTCATCAAACAGAGGATTTTATTTCAAAATAATTTTTAAAAGTAAACAAATAAAATTTGTTAAAATATTAAATTTATTTCAATGAAATTTAACAAAATTCTCAATTGTTTCAGTTTTTTAAAATTGTTTTCCGAAATACGATTATTTTAAAAAAAATTTTAATTACATTTTTGCAAGAAACAATTTTTCGGAATTTCCAAATTAAATTTAATTATTTCTAAAAATTGCAACTGTAATTCTTCCAAAATTCAATCCTTTTTTTAGAATTTTTAAATAAAATTATTAAAAACTTTAAGAATTCTTAAAGAAAAATAATGTAGTTAATAATTTTTTAAAATAAAAATTTTAATATTTTTATACTTTTGCTTCTCTTAAATTTTTAAGGAATTTAATTAAAAAACCTTTTAAAATTTAATTAATTCATAAGATTCCTGCTATAACGCTTTAAATATTTAATTATTTTCTAAAATTTTTAGTGAAATTTTTTTTTTAATCAATTCCTATCAGAATTCAACGACGAGAATTGAATTATTTAAATAGAATGATTTTTGTAAATTCATTAAATAATGTATTTTCAAATATTCAATTATATTTATAAATTATTTTTAAAGATGAAAAAATATAATTCTTTAAAATATAAAGTTTTACATAATTTCCAATTGTGTCAATTTTTAAAAATTATTTTCGTAAATTCAAGTATATTTTCAAAAAAAATTTTAATGATTATTTTTTGAAAAGCTAATTTTATCAGAATTTCCAAATTAAATCTTTCAAATTTCAATCATTTTTGTAAAATAAATATTTAAATGCTAATTGTTCCTTAGTTGCTTAAAATTTTACGAAATACTTTCAATGTAAAACCATTGGTTAAATTTGTTATTAAAATTTCCGCTGCAAGACTTCTAAAATTAAATTATTTTTTTAGAATTTTTTGAATATATTATTATTGAAAACTTTCAATTTTTAAGGAAGATAACAAATTAATAATTTTTTATATTTAAATATTATTATTATATAATATATAATATTTATTATATTAATATTATTATATTTAATTATTTCTGAACAATCCTACTTTAATGCTTCTAATTATTTTTCTAAAGTTTTAACTAAAATTCTTTTTCAAATCAATTCTTATCAGAATTCAATTATTTAAATTATTTAAATACAAAAATAAATATGTCGATTATTATAATATAATTAAATTTATTTATTTCTTATTTGCTCCTTTCTCAGTCAAGGTTTCTTAAATAAAATATTTTTTTATGAATAATTATGACGTCATTCAAAGCATTTGTTCAAAAACTATGACGTCATAATAGTTCAAATTCCCTTAATCGTTTTTTAATTCTTTACTTTTTATTATTATTATTACTCTTACTGTTTATTTTCTTATTATTTTTCTTTTACTTAACTTTTTTATTATTTATTTTTTCATTATTTAGATTTATAATTATCTACTATTTTTTCGATTGCACAGTTCTTTATTATTTACTTTTTAATATTTTTCTTACTGTTTCAATTGTTTATTCTTTAATTACTTTTTTATTATTTATTCTTTTATTACTATTTTTCTTATTGTTTATTTTTTGTTTTAATTATTAATTTTTTACTTTTTATTATTACTCTTATATTGCTTATTTTCTTATTATTTTTCTTTATTACTTTTTTGATTCATTTTTTTTATTGTATAGTTCTTTATTATTAACTTTTTATTATTTTTTTATTGTTTTTTATTGCTTATTCTTTTATTACTAATTTATTTGACTAATTTTTTTTTATTACAATTTTTCTTATATTTAATTTTTAAAATTTTATTTTGTATTAAATAATTAATATCATTTTACATTAATATTTTTTTCTATTTTCAAAATTTTTTACTTTAATTTTCTCTCATTTTTTTAAAAAATAAATTCAATTTATTTTAATCTTATTTTCTCCTTGCCGTGTATGTATCAGTGAAGTAAAATTGAATTTGAAAATTCATTAAATTATATTCATTTGTGTTTGAAATTATTTTCCTAATGAAATATACTGGTAAATAAATTTTGAGTGACGTAACGAGGCCAGATTTTAATTTACTTTCATTCTCATCTGCCTCAGCTTATTTACATCAAAAAAACTGTTTATATGAAAGTTTAATTTTTTTATTTTCATATTTTTAAACGAAATTTTATAAAATGAAATATAAATTAACATTGTCATTTCAGTTGGGAAAAAAAATATTGTTTGAAAATATAAATATGAAGCGACGCGAGAGAATGAGTGAGAGAGAAAGAGAGAGAGAAAAAATTAAATAGAATTTAAAATAATTTGCCTTGACAAAGTTTGTTACGGTAGTGTCGCTCGATACACTTCAACCTCCTATGCTTATCGAGTTTTCCGGGGGTTTACAAGGATCTAACTGGAAGAAATGGATTGTTTGGTTTACAAGACAACCACTTAAAGTACTTAAGATTCTCACACAATGCAGGAAGTTTCACTCAGCAAGAAAATCAAGTCAGTGTAAATAATTTAATAGCACTTGTGGTTCAGAATTGTACCTGGTACCAATCCTGCAAACATTCTGTCGTTATACACACTCACGAGAGGTTTATTTCTCTCGATTTTGTTTGTGCAAGCATAAAATGTTGATTCAATTTCAAATAAACAATTAACGAAATTCTCGAGAAAAAAAAACATTTTAATACTAATTTCGAAAATAAGTCAATTTTCAAAAGACTATGAAAAAACAATTCCCAACAATTCTAGAAAAAATAATTTCAAAACGAAGTCAAATTTTAAAAGACTCAAAAACAATTTCTAATAATTCTAGAAAAAAGAACATTTAATACTAATTTTAAAAATAAGTCAATTTTTAAAAAACTATCAAAAAATAATCCACAACAATATTTTTATATAAAATTTTCCAAATTGGCAAATTTTCACGAAAAAAAATCGACAACATTAAAATTAATAAATTAAATTGAATTGAATTTGAATTATTATAAAATTGTAAATAAAATTCTATCTAAAATGAAACTTTTAATTTTATTAATACAGTTTTAATTACGAAAATTTTATTGAAATTTCTGCATTCAACAAAAATATATAATTTAAACAAAAAATGCTTTCTTGACAAAGTAGGTATTATTTTCACAGAATATAATTTTTTATTTTATTAACAAACTGAAAAAATTCATATTAAATATTTCGAGAAACGGAATAAGAAATTAATACTGTTTCAAGCTAAATATTTTTCACAGTTATATTAGATTCCTGTTAAATATTATTGTCGGAACTCAAGAATTTTAATATAAACTTTAAGCGTTCTTGTATTTCTGTTATGAAGAAATTTCAAATAAAAGTTTTTATTACAACAAGAGAATTTATATATATATATATATATATATATATATATATATAAAAGAAATCGATACTTTTAAAAAATTTAAAAAAATATATTATGAAAATTATATGTACTGGTACTCATGTGTAATTTATAAAATATATATTTTATAAAGGAAAGTTCATAACAAAGCAGAATGAAATAATCAAAGTTCAGATTTCAACATAAAAAAACACGTACAGCTCCGGGTGAAAAAGTATCATATTTAATGAAACAAAAATTTAATTCATAATTAATCGTATTCAGGAAAATCCAAACAGTTTTAATTGTTACAAAAATTAATTACCCCCAGCGGCTATTTTTGATTAAAATGAAATATTCCATTGAAATTAGAAATAATTGCAAAAAGGCAAGGTAAAAAATAAAAAATTTTATTTTTAGTATTCTTTAAATTAATTTTTTCTTCCATTTTGATATTTGTAAAGAAATTTTTTTTCGATTTTCAGAAGATGATTATGATTATGAATATTTTTATTATTATTATTATTATTATTATTATTATTATTATTATTATTATTATTATTATTATTATTATTATTATTTGTTATTATTAATATTATTTAGAAAATAAAAAGCAAAATTAAAAATAATTGTTTTTCACTTTTTTACTATTAAGAAGAGAAGAAAATTATTATTATTATTTTCGTTGTTATTATTAATAAAATAAAAAGCAAAATGAAAAATATATTTCACTTTGTTATTAATAAGAAGAAACGAAAATTACTATATTAATAAAGTAAAAAGCAAAATAAAGAATAGTTATATTCAACTTTTTTGTTATTATCAACAAGAAAATAAAGAATGAAAATATAAAATAATAAAAAAGAAAATAGAAGAGAAAAGAACTGAAAATTATTTCCGTGTTATAATAGTAGATAGTAATTCTAAATTAAATTACCGAGAGCAAAGAAGAAATTTAGTTTGGAAGTTAATAATGTCTTTCCATAATTAAAATAATTTTTCTTATCCGATTAGAGAAAGAGAGGCAGAGAGAGAGAGAGTTGTATATTAGTCCAAAAATATATACGAGCTTTCTTTTCCCTTTCTTCCATTACCATCTTTTTAGATGAAATAAAATTACGAGTGGCAATAATGAGTCGTTTCTCGTTTTGTTTTTTTTTATTTTCTTATTTTTAAGTTGCAATTTCTATGGAGGAAGCTCGTGCAAAGCAAACTACAGCAGCTGCTTTAGGAGTGTAGGCGATATTGTAAATGGGCCGTGAGCACGCAGTTACGTTACAAATTCGCCCCCGTCTGATTCATTATGCCTTAATCTGTTCGCGAGATCCTAACATCCTGGTGGGACAGATACAGTCTTACCGCAAAACTAATTTACAAATCTTGCTTAGCATATGAATGGACGAGAAAGTAGAAAACGACTCCAACCGTGCGACAAAAGGTCTCTCTCTCTCTCTCTCTCTCTCTTACTTTCTTTACTCCCTTTTCTCTCTTACTGTAAATTCCCAGTATTAGCAGAATCACTTTAAATTTAAAACAAAAGAAAAATAATGTTTAACAATTTACCGACTTTGCAGAGTGGTCCAATTAAAAATTTGCTTTAAATTCTTTTTTATTTGCGGTTCACGTGTTTTTTGTTTCAGAAAAATTTCAGTTAAATTATAACGGGAATTAAGATTTGATTTTTATTTTTAAATTACAACTGTGATAATAATTAGAGGAAATGAATTTGCACGACTTTATTTTAAGTGATATTATTTGATTCAATTAAATATTTAATTGATAATAGTCAATTAATCGGTTATTTGAATCAAATTAATTTTTTTTTTTCAGTGGAATAAAACAAGAAACTGTTTAAGAAGGCGTCTGACTGAAAGAGGCTAAAACTACTTATAATAATTTTACAAAAAGTTAAACGTCTGACTATACAACAAATATTTACTACTACTTCCGAGAATACAAAAAAATAATGTCTGACTTAAATTGACTGCTACTGCTGTTGGAATTTTTATAATAAGATTTGAATTGACAAATTGACGTTTGTCTTACTAAAATTTACTTTTTACTATACTGATAACAAAAGTACAAACTATTAGAACGTCTGACCTAAACATACTGTTACTACTTTTAATCATTTTTCAATAATAGACAGGATTGACTAAAATTGAATTTTTCTACTGATGCAAAAAAACATCGTAAATTAAAATGTCTGACTAAAGCAGGTTGTTACTACTGCTATTACATTACAGGAATATAAAAGTCTGATTAATATTGGCCTCAACTACTGCTACCAAAAATACAATCATTTATGACGTCTGACTATTACTGGCTGCTACTACTTTTGTAATTTTTACTAAAAACTTAAGGCTGACTTATACTACTGCTAAAAAAACAATAATTTATAACTAATTTTTTCTATTTTTAGCATAAAGATCCATACTGACTGCTACTACTGCTAAACATGTAAAAGTCTAAAAAAAATTAATATTTACTACTGCTAAAAAAAATTCAAATTTTTAAAATGTCTGATTTAAACAGTCTGTTACTACTTTCATTAACTTTACAAAAAATATAATTCTGACTGAAATTAACTTTTTCTACTGCTAAAATTAATTCAAGATAATAAAACGACTGATTTAAACTGACTGAAAGTACTATTATTATATTTACAAAAATACAAATATCTGACTTAAATTGATCTTTACTACTTCAACCGAAAATTAACTATAATAATCGTCTAATCCATTCTTTCAATCTGTCCACAACTAAAGTTAGTTTTTGTCTATTCTTTTGTTTTTTTTTTCTTTAAAAAAAATTTGTTTTGACAAATCGAAAATATGCAGGTATTTTTTGATGATTCATAATAAAATAATATTAGAAATTAGAAAATAAAAAAAAATTATGATTAACAAATGAAATATTTACCCATTTTGTTTATTATATGCTTTTTTTCTATAACAAATTTTGTTTGACTGATCTCAATTCATATGCAAATTTTTCTCTTGTTTATTTATAAAAAATAGAAAATTTGTTAAAAAATTATGATTAAGAAATAGTAAATAAATGCACATTTTATGCATAATTTTTATTTCTTAATAACAATATTTTTCACAAACTCATTCTTTTATTTTGTAAAAAAACATTACATATTCTCGTTTCTTAATATTTTTGCAGAAAATTTTCAATTTTCATGATGGGGAATAAATTTACATTATTTCAATTTTTTAATTACAATTGTTTTACTAAAATTCAATTTTTTTTAAATAAACGAAACAAATGTTTATAAATTGTATTTGTCAATTACAAATTTACATTGAAAATGAAAATTATTGAATTTTTAGAAAATAAAGGAATAAATTTTACTCAAAGAAAATGTTCCGCGTTACATTTTTACGAATTTCTTTAATTGTAAAATTATTTAAAAACATCAATAATTTCTTTTTTAAATAAATATTTAATTATTATTATTTTTCCACAAGAATTAAGACATTCAAAAATTTCAAATTCAAATTTTTTTGAAATTAAACAACTTATAAAAGTATTTTGCTATAAAACATGAAAATATTGATTGCCCCGAGTCGAAGGCTTAGCGTGATCTATTTCTTCATGTTTCATAATAATTTACAATAATTAAACATTTATGAAAAGAATTGAATTATTGCAAAGAAATTTATAAAAAAAAATTGTAAATAATTGAATTCCTGTGTAATTTTTACTATTTTTGACAATAATTAAATGTTTGTGTACAATTTTATTAAATTTTTTTCCTAAATAATTGAATTTTTACTCGGAAACTTTGATTAAAATAGTAGATATTGAAAATAATTGAAATTAGGACAAGAATTTTATTGTCATTTTCGAAAATAATTGAACTTTGGGGGAAAAATTTTGTTATTTACAAAGATAATTAGGATTTTGATGAGAATTTTTTTTTTAATTTTAAACATAATTAAATTTTATGAGAAGAATTTTATTACTTTTGAAAATAATTGAATTTCTACAATAAATTATTTGCAATTTCTCCAAAATTGAATTATTTTAGTGTTTTCAACAAAAATTTGAATTTAAAATTTTTAAATTCTATTATTTTTTTTAAATTGCTAATTTTATTTAAAAGCTTTAATAAAAAGTTATCCGCGCGCTTTACACGCTCGAATTGTTCATAGTATGAGAAATTAAAATGTCTGACTAAAACTGTCTGTTACTACTGTTATTATATTTAAAAAAGTCTGTCAGTCTAAAATTGACTTTTACTTATACAAAAAATATAAATTTTACCTATTTTTGAACATTTTCGACAAGAAATCAATTTTTTTTCTCTAACAACAATTTTTCTAACTACAGAGATAAAAAAAACACAAAAATGTAATTCGATTTGTCTGACTAAAACTGTCTTTCTCTACTTACAGTGAAACTCGACTATAATTTAGTTCAACTATTTCTAAAATTTTATCATTAATGCAAAAATTTTACACAAATTGAAACTCCTCCAACCAAAAAATTAATTTATTTAGTTGAAAATTCTCTCAAAATAATCAAAACTCGATTAAACTGAAAAAGTGTTACTTTCACTAAACTTGATGAACTAAACTTGATCAAGTTCACTGAACTTGATATTATTTTGCATAATAGAATCGCAATCATATAAAATGAAAATTTAGTTTTGAAAGTCCTCTATTAATGTATAGAATTTCATTAAATTTGTATTTTGTCGTTTATGAAAATAAACAAATCCTTTGATTAAAAATTACGATGATACTAAATTTTTTCTCACTTAATATTCAAGTTTGTATTTAGAAGAATATTATTTTTTTTACTTAATTTTAAAAAAAAGATGAAAAAATTCTTTTGTTGTAAACTTTTGTCCATTTTTATAGGATTGAAAAAAGAAACTAAATTCAAAAATACGATTTTCTAAATTGATGGTACATTAATTTCACTTGCTCCTCATAGAAGAAAAAACTTCTCATAGAAAAAAAGAACTATTTAATCACTATCAAAAGTACATTGAACCCCGAGGGCTAGGTGAGATTTTATAGCACATGAACTTTTTTATTTACACGCATTCGAAATGATCGAAACTTAATTGAAAAGATGTTAACCTTGTTCTTTTTTTTTTTTTACTTTTTCCCTTTTTCTTTTTAGAATCTGCCTCAAGTGAAATCAACAAATAAAGTTTTATATATATATATAAAAGTAAGAGCCATTAAAGAAAAAGAGAATAGAAAGTACTCGAGATAGATAAACTGAATTAAAACCCTTTTAATGGTTTTTTGCGAATTATGGACTTGCGGCCGATATAAAAGGGAATCGCTGGGGGATAATTAAACTTAGGAGATCAGAAAGAATATAGTGTCAGGACAGCAGTGTACAACGATACATTGTGTATAGATTGTGTGTGCACTGTAAAAATCCCCGAGAAACAATTCCTGCCTTTCGTGTGCGGTGTGTGATCGAATAAGTGAGAGAAAGAGAAATTGAAGAAGAAAACGAATTGTATATAGTATATAGTGGAGACTGTAAAAAAGAATAAAGAACGGAAAAGCATTGCCATTCAGTTGATGATTTGGGAGGTGGGGTGGGGGTAAATAAAAAATTTCCTCTTTTCCGTATGTACTCAATATATATATAGTCCATTGATATTGGTACCATTTCCAAGCAACCAACCAGGAACGCAAAAAACTTAGCACGAGTGCCACGTCTTGTAGTAACCCAAGTGGTATTACTTGGAGCAGTCCAATGACACGTGCATTAAAGTCGTTTGCGAATACGACTCTTTTCACTCGTGTGTCGATGAAAACCTATAGCAATCATCCAAGGTATTAGTGCTTCTTTTCCTCTCGCACTCTCGTCTACTACGTGAGCCATTCATCCTCAGGAAACCAAGAGGGATGTGTGTGTGTGTGTGTGTGTGTGTGAAATTATTTTGCCATCGTCGACAAAATCGATGCCAACTTTACATTCTCGTTATGGAGAAAAAAAAGAGAGAGAGAGAAAAAATTTACACCATTTTCTATCTAATATAAACTAATTTTATTATTTGAAGCGAAAAAAAAGAGGCAACCACGACTGAATTCGATTCACTTCTATAAATACAAAAATAAAAAATTTTAAAATATTCAATACAAAATTAAATCTCAATTCTAGTCTGTCTAGAATTATCTCTTCTACTGATATTAAAAATTAGTTATTATTTTTACAAAGATTTGAAGAGTCTTGCAATTTAAAAATACAAAGTTTTAAAATGTCTGACCTAAAAAAGACTGTTACTACTTTTAGTAATTTTACAAAAATAGATAGAATTTAATGAAACTGACTTTTTCTATTGCTGCAAAAACAGAATAGTTAAAAATATCTGAATAAAATCAGTCGTTACTACTTTTATTACACGAAAAGAATCTCAAAGTCTGACTAATATTAACCTTTACTACTGCTACCAAAAATACAATAATTTATAACGTCTCACTGATACTGGCTGCTACTACTTTTCGTAGTAGCCTAACAGGAAGTTTATTAGATAAAATAACTATTATGATAAAAATTGAACAAAATAATTATTCGAATAAAAGAAAATTATAAAAATTGGTTATTATACAATAAAGAAAATCGTATAAATAATTATTATTACAAAAATTTTGAAAAATACTAATTCAATATAATAATAATTATGAGAAGTGAATATTCGGTAAAGTTATAGTTAGAAGAAATACAAGTTAGAAAATATATTAATTATAAAGATAATTTTACTATTTGAAATTAAAATGTCTGACTAAAACAGGTTTTTACTACTGTTATTCCATTACAGAATTGGGAAAGTCTGACTAATGTTGGCCTCAACTACTGATACCAAAAATGCAATTATTTATAACGTCTGACTCATACTGTCTGCTACTACTTTTGTAATTTTTACTAAAAACTGAAGGCTGACTAACGTTGACTTTTTTTACTGCTAAACATAATATAAATGTCCGACTTAAATTGGCCTTTACTACTGATACAAAAAATATTAGAAATTAAAATTTCTGTCTAAACATGTCTGTTACTACTGTTATTATTTTTGAAAGAATCTAAAATTTGCTACTAACGTTATTAATTTTATAAAAGATTAAAAGTCTAGCTAAAAATACCTTTTTCTACTGCTACCAAAAATACGAAAACATTGTAAAAAAAAATAAAAAATAAAAAAAATAAAATAAATAAAAAAAAAATAAAATAAAATAAAATAAAATAAAATAAATAAATAAATAAAATAAATACGAAAACATTTTACTACTACATTCTAAATAGGAATTAAAATTAATTTAATTAATTCTCATTTAGTTTGACTAAAATTGCCTTTTACTACTTAGAACCCTCCAAAACTAAATAATCGTAAAATATTTCCATTTTTCACTATGGTAAATTAAATTTAAGAATTATCACTAACTTTTCAGTCATGTTATTCATAAAACATAAATTTTTTTAGAATAAAAAAAATTTTTCTATAACAGAAAAATTTTTTTTTTCTATCCTTTTAAATAATAGTCGAGATTTGGAACTATACTGGAAATATACGATAGAATAATACACTTGCGTGGGAATTTAATACAATTTTCCACCATTCCATTAGTGAAAAAAGAGAAAGCCTTTCAAACTACACATTTTTTTGGAATCTAGAAAAAACAATTTAACTTATTCACGTAAAGAATTTTTTTCTGACAATTGCAAATATTATCGGATTTTTTTAAATATAAAAACTGTTTTCCTTTGAAATATTTTCACTTTTTCTCTTTACTAATAAACGAGAACCACTTTTTCTACTGAAATGATAAAACTAATATTTTTTACAAGATTTTCACCAAATGAAACGAAATCCTTTTACGATTTTTTTTTTTAAATATTTAGATTAAAAAGTTAAATAAAAGCTGTTTACGTTCATTTTCAATTGGAGTGGAAAAAAGACAAAAATAATTTACGCTTTTTTGTATAACAATTTCATTCAATTTTGCAATTTTCTCTCGGGATTTATTCAAAAATGAAAAACAAAAAACTTCATTCTCTATGAGCAAGCAAAGTGTTCATGAAATGATCACAAAAATAAAACCATTAATGATAAAACTGGGCAGCGGTTTTTTTGAAATTTTATATTTTCTTTTACATAGCTCCATTGCTAGATAAATCACGGCGACGCTTATTAATGAATCTGGAGACTTCAGTCAGTTGGAGGGCTGCAGAAAATCGAATAAAAGCACAAGAAGGCAAAGGAGAAGAAGGTCGGCAAAACGATAGCAGAAAAACGTTTGTGACTGCACCTTTTCAAGAATCAACTGACAATTTACGAGATTCTCATTTATTAAAAAAAAAAAAAAAAAAAAAACTTTCTGCAAACTTATATATTTCTACTTCCTTTCAAAAGATTATTTTTCCAATAATAGCATTTCCATGTTCAATTACCTAATTTCAAAATATTTCCACTTCAAACTATTTTTCAACTTTATCAACTCTATGGTTTTGTAAATTAAATTTTCAAAATGAAAATAAAAAACTATTTCAGAAATGAAAACAAAAATAATTTGTGAAAATATATTTACGATAAAATATTCCAGTAATATAAATATTCCTACTTTTCATTTGAAAATATTTCGAAAGTTTGCAATAATTTAATTAAAATTGTAAACTCACCACAAAAATGAGGGGATACTTTAAAAAAATATACGATTCGCGTGCTTACCTGAAACAAAAAAACATTTGGAAAAATTAATTATCTTTTTGTAACATACAAATAACAGTTTCAAATTTATAAATTTTTCTTTTTTTTAGTATTTTTTTAAAAAAAGAGAAATGAGTGTTATTTTTAGACACACACACACATTACGGTCTATATAATAAAACCCTTTTATTACGTAAAGATAGACAAAAAAAAGTTTCTCTCCACCTGAAAGTTGTACTGAATAAGAATAATTGCATTTCTCCTCAAAGTATATAAATTACTTTCAAAAATACAAAAAACCGTGAATAAACTTGACAAAGTTTTTTTTATTTTTTTTTTTAACTCCAACAGTAGTCAGCTATTATGTTTAAAAACGTTTTTCAGTGCAAGACCAACGTTGGTGTTGTCACGTTTCGCTTGGCTTTCATTTTAACAGCTTGTTTTTTCATCTTCCAAGTTATTTATTTCACATTTTTTTCGAACATAAAATTCACATTTTAATAACGGGTCAATTATTTCGTTAAATTTTTTATTTATGCTCTTGACTGATGATAATATTTTACTGTAATATTTATTTATTTAATTATTAAAAAAATCAATATGGGATCTTTTGATAATATGATAATGAATTTAGAATTTCACATAATAGAAATATTTAGTTGCGTTATTGATTTTTGAAAATTAATTCAAAATTAGTGTAGTTTCAATTAATTAGTTGTAAGTTTTCAATAACCGATGTATCAAATCATACTCTATCTACTTTCTGTGTATTGTTGGAGTAAATTTACTTTTGTGAAAAAAGTAATATTTATTTAGTAATTTTATATTTTTTTTAAATATATTTTTATATTTTTTTAATTATTATTTGAAAGTAATAGTAATTATTTATTTTCTTATTGAATTTAGAAGAATATAAATAATAAACGGTAAAAATAATTAGTTAACATACAATAATTAACATTAATTACATTAGAATTTTTTCTTAGTCTGGAATTTAGCAAACTTTGAATCAAATTGTTATTTTTGAAAAATTTTTATTTACAGAAACTATAGGAGAATATTTGGTAATATAAAAATAATTATTTTTAAAGTACATTAGAGCAGAAGTGATTAAAAAAAAAATTCTTTACCGACCCCCCTCCAAAGTTCGTATAAAATGACGCATGCGCGGATCGAGCCAATCGTAGGCAAGTATTCGCCTCTCTAACGCACAATTCACCAATCCCACGTGACATTTCTTCCAATGCTGAGTATAAAAGGAGAGCGCTCACTGACAACTTTGCAGACTGTTTTGAGTAATTTGAACGGCAAGGAGTGAAAATTTATGAAGAAAAAAAATCTGATCGTTACATCATCATCTTATTCACTCGCGCAGTAATTCAATTCTCATTTTCTTTTGCCTAACAGTAAGTGAAAAGTAATATCACACAGTGCAGTCATTTCTCGCTTACCGCTTCTTCTCGAAATAAATTTTCACTTATCGCTCAATCGCATTAGTTCTCTCATTTTTATATTCTTTCGTTTTAATTCTTTTTTTGCAAACAAAAAGAAGAAAAAAATTGCGAAAAGAAATATTGAATAATGATAAAAATTATTTTTAAATAATTAATTGTTTTTTAATGACTATTATCATTTTTACAAAAATATAAATGTCCGACTTAAATTGGTCTTTACTACTGCTACGAAAAATATGAAAAATTAAAATGTCTGACTAAAACTATTTTCTACTACTGTTATTATGTTTTAAAAAGTCTGCAAGTCTGATTAAAATTGACTTTTACTACTGATTTAAAAAAATTACTTGTATTTCTGTCACAAAAGTCTGAAGTATGTCCTTAAATTAAAATGTCTGACTAAAACAAGTTGCTTCTACTGTTATTATTTTTACAAATACCTGAAGTCTGACTAACGTTGAGCTTTACTACTGATTAAAAAGATAATAATTTATAACGTTTGATTAAATCTGTCTGGTATTTTTAGAAAATATTAAACGTCTGACTAAAATAAACTTTTTCTACTGATACAAAAATTCGAAAAATAGAAATGTCTCTATTAAACATTCCAAACAAGAATTGAAGTTTTTCTATTCCTGTACAGTTTGTAACTACCCATAATAACTACCAAAAAAATTTAATTCGCAGTTTGTCTGACTAAAATTGCACTTTACTACTTAAAACTCTGATAAAAACTATGATTAAAAAATTATTAAATAAATTTTAAATAATAAAAATTATAATTAACTATATTAATCATCGTATTTCTTCATTCATTCTGTTCGCAGTTTGAAATTAATATTTGTGTATAATTTTGTTTTTTTAATATTGTTCGACAAATCGAAAATATACAGGTATTTTTTCATGATTTACAATAAAATAATATTACAAATTAGAAAATTTTTTAAAAATTATGATCAACAAATAAAAAATACACCTATTTTGTTTTTTCTATAACAAATTTCGTATGAGTGGTCAAAATTATTATGGAAATTATTCTTCTTTTTATTTATAAAAAATACTAGAAAATTGTTAATTGTTAAAAAAAATTGATTAAGAAGTAGGGAATAAATCCATTTTATGCATAATTTTTATTTCTCAATAAAACTATTGTTTACAAACTCAATTTTTTCTTTTGTGAAGAAAAATATTAGATATTCCTGTTTCTTAATATTTTTGTACAAAATTTTCAATTCTCATAAGGAAATAATTTGCATCAATTCTATTTTTTGAAATTCAATTGTTTTCATAAAATTCAAAGGTTTTTAAAAATAAAGGAAAAAAATGTTTAGAAATAATATTTGTTAATTAGAAAATTTAATTGAAAATGAAACGGAAAATTTTTGAATTTTTAGAAAATAAAGGAAAAAATTTTATTGCAAAAAAATGTTCTGTTAAATTTATTTACGAATATCTTTAATTGTAAAATTATTCAAAAACATCAATAACTTCTTTTTTAAATCAATATTTAATTTTTATTATTTTTTCATTGGAATTAAGATTTTCAAAAATTTCAAATTCAAATTTTATTGAAATTAAATAATTTAAAAAATATTGTCATAAAACACGAAGATATCGATTACTCCGAGTCTTCGACTCGAAGTGATCGATTCTTCATGTTTTTTAAAAATTAAAGAGGATCGAGTGTAAAAATCATTAATTTAAATTATAAGAATATTGTTACTGGTAACTTCATAAAAATTATTTTAATATTCAATTATTATCTGAAATTGTAACTCAAATTCATTTTTTTTATCAACTTTTATTAGAAAATTCTACGTGAATTCAATTATTTAAATACAAAAGTAAATTATTTATTGAATAATTAAATGCTTCTTAAAAATTAATTCCTATAAAGAATTTTATTAAGAAATTTTTAAAAAATTAAATTCTTTTGATGAATTTTAATTAAATTTTTAGAAATAATTACATTTTCCGAGAAATTTGATTAAAATTGTATTAAAATAAAAATAATTGAAATTCTGCATTGAGTTTTATTATTTCTGAAAATAATTGAATTATTAAGAAGAAACTTATGAAAAATTTGTAAATATTTTAATTCCTGTAAAATTTTAAATATTAATGAAAAGAATAAAATGTTTCTGTACAATTTTATTAAAATTGTTTTTTAATAATTGAAATCTTTTAGGTAATTTCATTAAAATAGTAGATATTGAAAATCATTAAAATTATAAAAATTTTTGAAAATATTTGAAATTTTGCCAAGAATTTTATTAAAATTTTTGAAAATATTTTAATTTTGAGGAAGAATTTTTTTATTTACAAAGATAATAATTGGGCTTTTGTCGAGATTTTTTTGTAAATTTTGAACATAATTGAATTTTGTGATTATAATTTTATTACTTTTGAAAATAATTGAATTTCTGCAGATATTTGTAACTTCTTCAAAATTCAATTTTTTTTAGTGTTTTTAACTAAAATTCTTGTATAAATCCTTTATTTTTAATAATTAATTAAATATATATTGACAAATTTAACTAATTTTAGAAGATTTTGAATTATTAAAATTTTCCAAAAATCTAAGTTGATTAAAATTTCTAATTAAATTCATTCAACATTGAAATTTTATAAAATTTTCAAATTAAAACCGTTTGGAGTTCATTTATTAATGAAAATTGTAAACGAAACTCTTTTAAAATTGAATTAATTTTAAAATATTTAAGTAAAATTATTAAATAATTTTTTTTTTCTATGATAGTTGTTCAAGATTTAAGTTATTTAAAAAGAAATTTTTGTCACAAATTGAAAAAAAGGTTTTGTTTTAAAATTCGTGGTAATTTCATAGTTTATGAGTCAAACAAAAAAGACACAAAAATTCAAAATTTTCTTATGAATTCTAAAAATTAAATTTTTTTTTCATTACTTTTAATAAAAATTTTCTGATTTTTTCCTGAATTCCCTATGTCAGAATACATGATTCTTATAATTATAATAATATTAAAAATATATATTCACATTCATTTTTTATTTTTATAAAAAAAATTTGAATTAAAAATTTTTACGTTCTATTAATTTAAAATTAACTGTTTTATTAAAAAAAAAAGTGAGTGAGAAGTTAGCCGCGCGCAAATTGTTGCTAGTTAAATAATTATTTTTCATGTAATGAAAATTAAAATTCAAAAATAAATTGCTTTTTAAACAAAAAAAACTTGGAAATAAAATATTTCGAATTTCGCACTTGGTCAATTCCTGAGATACTTGAAAGGTTGTAGACAAGATGAGCTGGAGTTTCCAAACTTTTGCGTCAGTGTGTACTAGTGCAGCATGTGGCACCTGCTGTCGCGTCGTCCCGACAACCTCCTCCTTTCACTCTAGACCTAGATGAATTCAATTGGTCGCAGCATCTTTGCATCTCTGGGTGGTGCATGCACACACACACACACACACACACACACACAGCTTTTCTCCCTCTCTCTCTCTTTCTCTCTCCCTTTTCACTCTGTTTCTCTCCTCGGGTAGTTCCAACTCTCATGGACCCAAAGTATATGCAGCACATTCTCCTAGTACACCCCCTTAAGGGGGTTGGTGTTCCTGCCGACTTGATAAATGCACCGGCACTTCCGCACAGACGAGTGGACCGCGTGGAATGCGCACGACCCGAATTTATGCTAAATTAATTAAATCCTTATCCCTCTGCCGAGTCTGCGTGCCAAGTTCCGAAAAATTACCCGCATAGGATGGAAATCTACCTTGATTAAAATGCGTCTACTCTCTCTCCCTTTCTCTCTTTTCTTTTTTCTTTCTCATTGACTAGAAACTAACATATTTTTTCTCCTCACATATAGGAATAAAAATAAAAATAAAATGAAAAAAAAGAATAGAGAAAGTACCAGAGATCTATTTTCACACTGCCAACTTCAAGTTGGAGAGTATTGTGCACGAGAAGAAAAGAATTGTTGTGGTACAAAAAAAAAGAAGAGTTCACTACCAAGGCGCATGAATAACGATATTTTTTTGTCGTTGCCATGAACTTTTTTTTTTTTTTTTTTTTTGTCACTCGAGCTAAAAATTTGGAACCATTTTTCTAAAAATAAATGAGAAAGAGAGTAGAAAAACAATCCAAGCGACGATTTTTTGTTTACTTGTTAGAAACTATTGTGAATTTTTTCCCAGTTCACATTGTTATTTGGGTGTAATGAAAATAACAGATTTTGAGCGAACTTTCTATATTGATTTAACTATTTTAACAAGTATTCAGTGCATTTTAGAGACGATTGGAATTTTCTCCCTTCTAGTGAAAGTGACCGAAATTTTTAAAGCGAGAAAAATAGAGAGAAAAAATTAGAATTTAAATTAAATTAAATTAGAAAAAGAAACAATTAGAATTCTAAAAATTTAAGATTTTAGACTAAAGTAAAATTTTCGCTACTGATAAAAAACATATGTGAATTTAATTTTTGACTACAATAAATTTTCCACTACAGATAGAAAATATTGTCAAATTTATAGAGGTCTGACTAAAAATGCCTTTTTACTACTTGGAAAAAATCAAATTGCAACTGTGCAACAACACGTGTCAACTAGTGACAAAAAAATACCATTTTTATAATTATATCTAAAATACGTTTTTTCTAATGGCAAAGAAGTTACAGAATTCAAGTTGTCTGACTAAAATTTGTTTTTACTACTGATAAAGAAATTAATTAATTAATTAATTAATTAATTAAAAGAATTTAAACTTGTTGGCGTTAATTATTATTCTACTACTGGGAAACAAATTATTAGAATTTAATATGTCTGACTAAAATTAGTTTCTACTACTTATAAATAAGTATAAATAATTCTACTACTTGAAAAAAGAGTAAGAAGAAGTCTGACTAGAATATGTTTTTACTACTGATAAAGAAATTAACAGAATATAAAGTTGCATTGTACGCGACAACAAAAGAATTGTGGTTCAAAAAAAACTACTGCCAAGGCGCATGAATAACGATATTTTTTACCGCTGCCACAAACTTTTTGTCACTCGAGCTAAAAATTTAAAACCACTTTTTTAAAAAAAAAACAATCCAAGCGACGATTTTTTATGTACTAGTCAGAAACTATTGTAAATTATTTTTCATTCGATTTCATTACTTCGAGTAGAATAAAAGTAATATAAATATTAAACAAACTTTTTTTTTTTATTAATAATCCAAGAATTTTAGTGAATTTTCGAGACGAGATCTACAGTGAAAATGACCTAAACCTTTAAAAAGTGAAAGAGAAGGAGAGACAAAAATCTGTTCGTCCCGTGAAAATTGAAGTTATTTGTCGAAACGAGACGGAAGTCTTAAAAAATTGTTAAAAAGCAGTAAAAAAAACTTGTTAAAAAAGTAGTAAACTTGTCTAATACTGTCGTAAAATCTTAAACTGTGACCATTTCTATAATATAAAAACAAACTTTTCCTCCAAAAGCCTATTTTACGATGGTTAAAAAAAATTTAATTAACTTTTACACATGTATAGGGAAAAAAACAAATTTTTTTCACCCCTCATCGATTCACCTAGAATACAAAAATTTATGCGACATCAAAATTTTTATCTATTTTATAAATTTATTTATAACAACAAAATGTACTTAGACAATCTTTTTTTTATGATGGTTGTCATAATTTTTTTTTCGAATAAATTATTTATTCTCGTTTCTTAGTTTTTTATTAATGATTTATTACTGCCGTATCGACACTTTTTTTTAAATATTTCCTAATCCCCTTTTTTTAAAAAAAGCTTTCTATATTTGCACTCATCATGCTTTAGAAAAAATAAAGTTATTTTTTTTTTAAAACGAATTTTTCAGTAGTAGAAAATTTCTAAACTATGACGTATTAAAATTCAGTGATATATTTTCTTAGTAGAAACTAATTTTAGTTAGACTTAGACAGTTTAATTTTAAAAATTTATTTTCCAGAATGAAAATAATAATTGATGCCAACAACTTTAAATTCTTTTCTTTTAGTCAGACAATTTTAGATTTTTTAATTTCCTTGTCAGGAGTAAAAATAGTATAATATTTGTGCATTCCATACAAAATTATAAGAATTTAATTATTTTTAAAAGTAATAAAAATCTTTGCAAAAATTCAATTAGGTTCAAAAATTTTCCTCAATTCGATGATTTTCAATATCAATTATTTTTACAGGGATTCAATTATTTTTCTAAATAATACAATTATTTTCAGAAATTCAATTATTTTGATAAACACCTAGTAAAACTCATCGCAGAATTTCAATTATTTTTAATAAAATTTTAATCGAGTTCCTCGATAAATGTAATTAATATTAAAAATTTTATTAAAATTTGTCAAACGAATTCAATTATTTAAAAATTTGTGGATAAAATTCGTTCTGGGAATTGAATTTCAATAAACATTGAATTGTTCAAAAAATTATTTGTCAAGAGTAATAAAATCATTTGCAGAAATTTAATTATGTTAAAAAAAAGAAATTTTTCTTAGAAATTCAATTATTTTCATAAATAATAAAACTCAATGCAGAATTTCAATTATTTTTAATACAATTTTATTCAAATTTCTCGGAAAATGTAATTATTTTTAAAAATTTTATTAAAATTCGTCAAAGGAATTAAATTATTTAAAAATTTGTTGATAAAATTCTTTATGAGAATTCAAGAAACAGTCAAATATTCAATACATTATTATTTGTATTAAATAAATGAATTTTAGTAGAATTCTCTAATTAAAATTGATTTAAAAATGAATTTCTGTTAAAAATAAATGAATTTGAAAAATCTCAAAACACTTTTTCAAAAATTTTTAAAAATAATGGATTTATAAAAAAATTTTAGTTAAAAAACTACAAAAAAAATATTTAATTTTAGAGAAGTTACAAATTATTGCAGAAATTCAATTGTTTTCAAGAGTAATAAAATTTTTCGTAGAATTTTAATTATGTTGAAAAGCAATAAAATTCATCTTAGGAATTCAATTATTTTCATAAATAATAAAACTCAATGCAGAATTTCAATTATTTTTAATACAATTTTAAACAAATTTCTTGGAAAATGTAATTATTCTTAAAAATTTTATTAAAAATCGTCGAAAAAATTCAATTATTCAAAAATATGTTGATAAAATTCTTTATGAGAATTGAATTTTTAAAAACATTCAATTGTTTAATAAATTATTTTTTTTTATTTAAATAATTGAATTCTAGTTGAATTTTCTAATAAAAATTGATTAAAAAATGAATTTCAGTTAAAATTTTTGATAATAATTCAATAGATTAAAATCAATATAGCGTGAATTTTTAGAAATAATTAAATTTTGAAATTAATGGTTTTGAAAAAGTGTAATTGAATTTTCTTTCATATTAATTGAAGTTTTTATTTTCTAATAATATTAGAAAATCTAACATATTTAATTGAAGAATTTACGAATAATTGAAATTTGTAAAATTCAATATTGTAAATAAATGGATTTTGAAAATTATCGAAGAACTTTTTCGAAAATTAGTTGATTTAAAAAAAAAATGTTAGTGAAAAATTCTTATAATATAAAATAATGATTTTATCAATTTGCCATCTTTAATTATTATAAAACATGAAGAAATCGATCACTCCGAACTCGAAGTTATCGATATCTTCATGTTTTTTAGTTATGAAAAATTTAATTTATACTTTTAGGTGAAATGTTCTCTAATTTGACTCTGACTGGTTATATTGCGGACCAATTACTGACAAAAACTTACTTTTTGTCAGTAATTGGTCCGTAATTTTTCATTTTTTGACTGTAAAGTCCGTATTTTTAAATACTTTCACGAGTTTTGAACCCTGTTACTAAGTTCAATGAATTATATACCTATATATTTAAATAATATAAACAATTTTTGCCTAAAATTTGTCATATAAATCAAATGTGAAATTCAATTACACAATAATATAAAGTTGAAAAATATTATTTCACGAATTTATATTCTTTCCAGTTAAAAATCACTAAAATTTAGTAGAATTCATATGTAGAAATTCTATAGAATCATTCTAGTGAAATTCTGTAGAATATTCACTAGAAATTATGTAGAATGATTTTAGTGAAATTCTATAGAACTTTTTCAGCTGGGTTGTTAATAACATTTATTATTAAAACTGTTTTTTTGAAAAATTTAATAAAATTTTATACTATACTATATATATATTATATATTTTATACTATACTATACTATATAAATTTTATTTTTATACTATTTTATTGAAAACTTTTAGATCATTTATTGAAAAGTTTGAGATCATATTTTTGAAAATGTTTCTTTTTGTAAAATAGAAGAAATGAGAAAATAAAAAGTTGGATGTAAAGTGAAGAAAAGAAAAAAAAGTGTTAAAAAAGAAAAAGTGGCTCTTATTTTTTTCCATGTACATTGATTGAGCGGGGAGTATAAGAAAGAAGTCGAGCTGTGTAGTGGTTCAAATTTCTTATGAAAGACGTTGACGGATACGATTCATAAACAGGAAGTGAAATTATAATTCGCCGCGTACACCGCCTCGCGGATCGGCTTGTTGGTAACATTGTCGACAAGAGGGAAGGCTTATGAATAAACGCCAGTCGTTTAACGATTTTTTTTTTTTTGTTATTTTTTTTATCATCCATCCAACGCGTACGAAAACACTTTCATTCATATGCATGACCGAATATGCAGGAAGCAAGTTAGAAGTTGGCAGAATCACATCGTATCTAAAGGGCCGCGCTGATTATTCTTGCAAGAGGATAACATCCAACCAGAACTGTTGATATAGGAAATCTTTGCACGTTCTCGTAGTGCGCGGATTTGCGATCAAACCTCTTTGCTTCCTCTTGCTCTCACTTTCTCTCTTTCTCTCTTTCTCTCTTTCTCTCCTGCTCTCTCTCTTTATTTCTTTTTCTATTTCTCTCGCTTTATCCTTTTCTTTCTCTCTTCCCCTTACTTTTTCCCTCTCTTTATCCTTTTCTCTTTTTCATGTCCCAGTGACGCAGAAACATGCTTGTTAACGGGCACTATTTTCGACTTGAAAATCGTTTGGAAATCAAACGAATTTGAATCCATCCATGTCGACTGCGAATCGTTCGCTTAGCACCCCTTGGATATTATGCGAAACAATTCTTTGATCGAGAAAACTACTTTTGATTCTAGGTCAAAACTTGAGAATTGTTCTACCGCTTGTCTTTAATGGTTTCGCTTAGAATTTCGATGCTACACATCGCCAATTTCTCCTTTTCAAAAATGGGAATCGAATTTTCTTTACCTCAGAAAGCAAATTTTTTTCTTTTTTTTATTTCTTTTATTATAATCGATTTGGTTGCAGTTTTTCTACAGGGTTGCCACAAAAATTTAATTTTGTTTTTCCCTGATTTCGAGAAAAAATTTTGTCTTTTTCCCTAACTCTGAAGATTATTCTGATTCACTCCAAAAATTATTAGATTTTCAAGAAAATATTGTATTACATTTATTTGCGAATTTCTTTAATTGTAAAATTATTCAGAAACATCAATATATTCTTTTTTAAATAAATATTTAATCATTGCCTATTATTTTTCTAAAAGAATTAAGATTTTCAAATTCAAACCTTCTGAAATTCAATAACTTTTGAGAATAATGTTATAAAACATGAAGAAATTTAAGATGACAGATAAAATCATTATTTTTCATATCATCAGAATATTGTAACTATAAATTCAAATTTTCAAAGATTTTAATTTAAACTCTTTTCAAAATTTAATTATTTCTAAAAATTCACGCTTTTAATATTTATTTATAATTTAAAATTTTTAAGTGAAATTTATATTTTAATCAATTTTTATTAGTAAACTATTTGAGAATTCAATTATTTAAATAAAAAAAATAAATAATTTATTAAATAATTAAATATTTCTTAGAATTGAATTTTTATGAAGAATTTTATAAAAAATTTTTAAATAAATAATTGAATTCTTTCGGCGAATTTAAAAAAAAATTATAAGAATAAATGCAATTTTCCAAAATGTTATTTGAAATTGTACAAAAAATAATTGAAATTCTAAGATAAGTTTTGTTATTTATGAAAATAATTGAATTCTTGCAATAAATTTTATTAAAAAATTTTTTAAAGAATTCAATTCCTGTAAAGAATTTTATTTCTGAAAATAATTGAATTCCGGAGAAAATATTATTATTTATGAAAATAATTAATTTCTTGTGAAGAATTTTATTCAAATTTTTTTAAATAATTGAATTCTCAAGAAAAATTTTATTATTAATAAAAATAATTGATTTCTTGTGAATAATTTTATTCAAATTTTTTTTTTAATAATTAACTTTGCATAAAAAATGTATTATTTGTGAAAATAATTGTATTCTTAAGAAGAATTGTATTGAAAATAATTATATATCTAAGAAAATTTTATTAAAATGTCAATTTTATAAACGGAATCTTGTAAAGAATTTTGTCAACATTTTTTTAAATAATAGAATTTTCAAAAGAAATTTATTTAAATTTTTCAAAATAATTAAATTTTTCAGAACTATTTTTTTTTTAATTGTTTGAATATATTTGAATTTCTTCGAGAATCTTCATTAAAAAATTAGAAGTAATTGATTTTGGTGCGAAGAAATATTGCCAAGAATTTTATTTAATTTTTGAACTCAATTGAATTTATGCGAAGAAGCTTTAACACTTTTGAAAATAATTAAATTTCTTTAATCAGTTGTTCTTAAAATTTTTATTTAAATTCATTCGAAATTGATATTTTCTAAAATTTTAAATTAAAACCTTCAAAGTTTATCTATTTATGAAAATTGTAAACGCAACTCTCTTGAAATCTAGTTAATTTTGAAATTTTTAAGTAAAATTATTCATTAAATAATTTATAAGTAATAATTTTATGATATTTGTTCAAGAATTAAGTTATTTAAATTTTAAAAAGAAATCATTATCAGAAATAGAAAAAATTGAAAGGTATATTTGAATTTTTTGCAATTTCATAGTTTATGAGGCAAACAAAAAAGACACAAAAATTCAGAATTCTAATGTTTTTAGTTTTAATAAAATTTTATTTATAATTATTTTTTTTAATAAAATAAAATTTCTGTATATTTTTTTTTAATAAAATTCAACTTCAAAATATTTGTATATTTAATGTTTATGTATATTCTGCCAAAAGGTAAGAGAATTCAAGATGTCTGACTAAAATTGATCTCTACTATTGATCAAAGGTATTACTTAATTTTAAGACGTATGAATGAAATATTTTTTTACTACTGATAAAAAAAATTTTTTAATTTTGAATTGTCTGATTGAAGTACGTAATTACTATTAAAATTTTAGTTGTCCGACTAAAATATGGTTTTGCTACTGATATAAAAATATTACCAATTTTTAGAAGGTCTGATTAAAATACATTTTTCTACTGATAAAAATAGTAACAAAATATATGATAGATAACAAAAAATTTATTTCAACTACGTACAAAAAAATTCAGAACTGAACATGTCAACAGAAAAGAATTTAAAAAGCATTTCTTTGTCTAAATTACAATTATATTATCCGATAAAGAAATTTTCAGAATTAAGATGTCTGACTTAATTTATTGTTTACTACTGAAAGAAAAATCCCCAAGAAAAGTTGTCTGACAAAAATGCGGTTTTACTACTGATATAAATAAATATTTCCAAAAAAAAAGCTCTATAACTAAAATACGTTTTTCTACTGATAAAATAGTACCAAAAGTGAAGATGTCTGACGAAAGTTCGTTTTTACCACTTGATAAGCAAGAAAAGCAGCAATTTAAATAGCGTAAATTTTAAAGAAACGAAACGATTATTTCATTTCCTTTTTACCAAGTTTCACATGTCTGTTTAAAGATTCTGTATATACGTCTATAGTGAACATTTGACAAAAAAAACCATTAATTTATCTCAATGAAACTGTACTTTTCATTTGCGATAATGACCAAATGAATAATTTCCAGATTCTTCATGTTGACAGTGAAATTCCCATTAATTTAAAAGAGCTCCAATTAATTATACCTATATCTGAAAACTTATCCACGATTCGGGTTATAATCTATTTATAATTATTACAGTCGAAATTAAACTAAAGTCATTTTAGGTAAGAAATTCAAAATATTTCAAAGTTATCGCTATTTTTATTTATTTTTATCAATAATTTACAAAACTATAATTTTTAATTTAATTACTAAATTTTTAATTATTTTTGTTAATTTTTATTTTTATACATGAAACTAATTTCAATTTTTAGTTTTCAAATTTAAATAATAATAGTTTACTTTTCACTTAATTTTTCATAATTATTATTTTTTTTAATTTCTCTTTGTTATCTTTTAATAGGTAGTAATTTTCATTTTTATTTTTCTGTATTAATTTTCTTTATTATTCTTCTATAATAATTTCTCTTAATTTCTTGAAAATTTTTACTTCTTTAAAACATTTTTTTATTTATTTATTTTTGTATTTACTATTTTAATTAATTTTTTTTACTTAAAATATAAACGGAAATATTATTTCTACTTAATTAGTTTTTCTATATTATTAAAATTTTCTCATTTAATAAATACATATTGTTGGAATATTAATATTCTTTGACTAATTTCTATATAATTCAGTTTAATTCTAATTCTACATCAATTCTGTATTCTATTCATGTACGTATTATTATTATTTTTCTAAAAATTTAATTATTAATTTTCCCCTTTCTGGAATGTTAATGATATTGAGATTTGTTTAATGTTATCTCTATAAAGATTAATCCAACTGCACGTTTCTCTAAAGCAGTATAGTATAGTATAGTATAGTATTCCTCGTTGTATATTATTCGAGCTCATAATTTATGCTAGTATTCAAATCATGTTACGCAAAGTGCACATAGACATCCTGAGCTCCTGTTAAATTGAATAGGTAATCAAACTAGAATACATAAACAACTGCAAAATCAGCAAAGCAACAGAAATATCTGATTTCAACGTTTCGAATTATGTTCTGCAAAAAAATAATTCTCAACATCCAGTTTTATTAGAAAATTCTCCAAAAACTTTTTATTTATGTTTTAAATTTATTTCCAATATTCGAATATCACTGTCTTTTTATTATTTTTATTTTTATCCAAATTTTAATAATTTAACCGATTGTCTAATTCAACCAAGTGACTCATTCAAATTTAGAGAGTTACAGAAATTGAATTTTTATTTTAAAGTTTATTATTTATTTCTGTTATTTTTATAGATTTTTTCACATTCTTTATAATTTTAAAACAATCAATCGTATGATTTTTGAAAAAAAATTTAATTCCTGTAATTTTACAGTTTATAATGCAGTAAATATTTTTTATTATTAAATTTTTGACAAACCCACAACAAATAAACTCCAAAATAAATCAAAACGTCCAAAATAAATAATAAAACATGTGAAAAAGCCACGTTTTTACTTTTTACGCTATAAAAACGGAATTTCAAATTGTTGATGTTAAAATCACAGGAATTCCATTATTTACATAATAATAAAATTCTTCACAAAAATTCAATTATTAACATAAATAATAAACTTTTTCACAAAAATTTAATTATTTTCATAAAAAAAAAAAATCTTTACAAAAATTCAATTATTTTCGTAAACAAAAAAATTTCTAGAAAAATTTCAATTATTCTATAACATTTTTTAAACAATTATCCAAAAAAAAACAATTATTTTTAACAATTTTGATAAAATTCTTTACAAACATTTAATTATTCTTTTTTATATAATTCCAGTTTAATCGCTCGATTAATTTAATCATTTTCAAAAATTTAAAATGTTAAGTTTATCTACTTTCGATTCACAGTCATCGAAATGAGCAGAACTCAAAAAACGACAATTTCATTTAAGGCAACCATTTAAATTTTTATATCTCAATTTGTTTCATTGGATTTTTAATTTCTTTGGACTTTTTGACAAAGACAAAAAATAAAAAAAATAAGTTCAAAGTAAAACTATTTTTTTTTATCTTTTTGGATTTCATTCACTTTGAATTTTCTGGTTTGGACTTTTTTTTGACTTCTTGTCCGGATACCCTTCATGTCAAATATTAAAATAATAAAAACACAATTTTAACGTTTCGACAAATATTTTATTTTTAGTTTTTTTATTTGCAATGAGACATAAAAATAATTTTTAATTGTAATAATTATTTTCTAAAGCAAAAAAATACTTAAATGAATCGAATAATAATTATAATCGGTTTGATTATTATTATTTATTAAAAAATTTATTTTTTCTATTATTTTTTAATTTATTTTTTTCGTATTTAAAAAAAAATTTAACAAAATTGTTCACAAACATTTTTAATGTTTAATGTTAAATTGAACAGGAATTCAATTATTTACAAATTTTTTATAAATTTCTTCGCAATAATTCCATTGTTTTCATAAATAATAAATTTTTTTTGAGGAATTCAATTATTTTCATAAAAAAAAAATTAAAAATTCTATAAAATAATAATTTAATCAAAATGATGAAAATAATTTTAAAGAAGTTACCTACAGTAACAATTTTCTTATAATATAAAATAATGATTTTATTTTTAAAAATCATAATTCGTATGAAAAAATAATAATTAAATATTTATTTAAAAAAGAAGTTATTGATGTTTTCGAATAATTTAACAGAAATTCGTAAATAAATGTAACAGAAATTTTTTTTGAGTACAATTTTTTTCTTTATTTTCTAAAAATTTAAAAAGTTTCAATTTCAATTTCAATTAAAATTTTGACAAATAGAATTTAAAAACAATTATTTCCTTTATTTTAAAAAAACTTTAAATTTTATTTTAACAATTGAAATTAAGAAATAGAATTAATGAAAATCATTTCCTTATGAAAATTGGGAATTTTCTACAAAAATATTAAGAAACGGGAATATGTAATGTTTTTTTTTACAAAAGAAAAGTATGAGTTTGTGAACAATATTGTTATTGAGAAATAAAAATTATGCATAAAATGGGTATATTTCCTACTTAATCAAAATCTTTTAACAATTAACAATTTTATTTAATATTTTTATAAATAAAAAAGAGAAAAATTAATTATAATTTAGATCAATAAAAAAAAAGTTTGTTTTAGAAAAAAGCATATAATAAACAAAGTGTGGACAGACAGAATTAATGAAAGAAATACGAAGATGAAATACGAAGATTATTATTTAGTAGATAATAATAAATAATAATAGATAATTTACAAAAAGAAAAAAAAATTTTTGCTATTTAAAATTGAAGTCAAAAAGTAATTGAAAAATGTGAAAAAAAGTCGATTAGTCGCATTTTTTCATAAAAAAAAGTCGAAAAAGTCGCACAATCCGAGCATTGATATGTTAGAAATTAATAAATATGAATAAAATATTAATAACTAGTAAATTATTAATAAAATTAAAATCAGTAGAGAAAATCAATTTTAGGCAGACAGAAAACTAGTTCTGACAGCAGTCGAAAAAAAGTAGAAGTAGGAAATAAATATTCTCGTTTTGATAAAATTTGTTCACGTAATGATATTTTTTATTTTGATAATAGTAATAATAGTAAACATAATAATAATAATAATAATAATAATAATAATAATAATAAAATAATTTTTAAAAAATAAAAAAGGGAGAAAAATAATTGAAGGGGAAAAAAATGTGTAAAATATAAAAATTGATTTTAAATTTGTTTCTCTCACAACTGACAGGATTTGTAGATTGTGCAAATGTTGACAGTGAATTTCGTGGAATTTCGGTTCTTGTCACGTGAGATGTCGTTTGATTAATAGATGTCGTGCAACGCACATGTGTATAGACATAGGCTGGAACAGATAGAAGCCAATGCTTCAGCTTATGCTTCGATTCTGCACCTGTGGGTTGTAACTGGCTATCGTAAACAAGAAGATGTGAGAATGACATTAATTCTACGTCGACAGTGTACTTTACGTGTTCGAATGTTTACGGTCTTGCAGTCGTGCGTCACTTTTGCAAACAAATTAAAATCAATGAAGTACAGTTAAATTGCTCCCAACGCGCCATTATGCTTTATAATATAATTTTACAAAATATTCTCCTCAATTACAATTAGTTTCTCTCTTTCTCTTACTATTTCTCTCTTTTGACTTTTTTCTTCGTCTCTCGCTCTTTCTCTCTATTTTTTTGCATTTCTTTTTTCATTTCTAAATAATTTTTATACTTTTATTTCTCTCTTATCTTCCATTTTTTATTATTATTATTTTTTTTTCAATTATCCATCCATTTTTTTAATTGAATCTCGGCTTATTAAATTATCATCAAATGTAATTTTTCTATTTTATCAAAAAATATCAATTTTCTAATTATTTATTTCACATTTCTGCGATAATAATTAAAAACTTTTAAACGAATTACCACAAATTTGTAATTGTATTATCAATTTGATATGTATAATAATTTTGTATTAACAGGTAATGAATAAATAATACCTACTAGAGGTTTAAAATTATTAAATAATTAAATTTTTTTTAAATACACTGAAAAAGATTATTTAAATTTCCGATTAATTATCTATTAGGTATCAAATAAATAAATACTTGAATGAAACGATTTTTCTTTAATTGAAATAAATTATATTTGATCAAATATAACTTCAGTATTTCAAGCAAATACCATTTTTATTGAATTAAATAAAAATTATTTTACACAAATAAATATTTTATTTCATAAAAGATGGTTTGAATCAAAGAAACTCTTTTTGATAATTAAATTTTGTAAAAGTATATATTTAATAATAAGACAAAAAATTTAATTTATTTATTTAATTTATTTTATAAATAAGTTTTTATATCTATTGAAAACTGGATATAAAAATTATCATAAATTCACAATGATCTTATTACGTATTTAAAATTACTTTATTTGCTGCTGTAAGAAGAAAGAACGAAAATAATTTATTCAAGGTAAATTGAAAATCCAGAAAGATAATTAGAAAAAGATATGAATAGTTAATTTAAAGAATATGAATATTTAATTCACAAAACTGAAAATACTTTTCGATGTGAATTTACACGAAAAATAGAAAATTTTATTTTATTTTAATAAAATAATAAAAATTCGATTTAAAATTATTTTCAGATTTAATTTCTCCTAGGAAAAATAAAATTTAAATTTATTTTATTTTTATTTTATTTATTTTTTTTTATTTTTATTTTTTTTTATTTAAATTTATTTTTCTATATTTTCAAAAATAGTGAAATTATTCTACAATTAGTAATCAATTAACAAAATAAATAAGACTTTAATGAAAAAAACATTATCGGTATAATTTGACGATTTTCTTAGAACGTTAAAAAAATACCAAATTTTTAATTATTCTACTATTTTTACGCAGAATATTTCAGTATTCAGAATATTCAGAATTTAAACAAAAAAAAATATCGAAATACAAAAAGTCATTAATTATTGATATTAAATTATAAAAAGAGGGTTATTCTTTATAAAATTTGTCAGGAAGAATTCGACACGTGTCATAAATTTTCGTTTAAATTATACTTTTGTTTTTCACATTTTATTTATTCCATTTTACATTACAGTTTTAAAAGAGTTTATGAAAATTATTCTCTCCGTATTTCTATATTTAGGTACTTGCAATAAAAAGCAGCTTATTAAAAATAAAAAATTCCTATTTATTATTGTAACTGAAAATTATTGGCACAGTAGAAACACAATTGAAATTATAATTATAATTATAAATTATATATATTATTATTATTATTATTATTATTATTATTATTATTATTATTATTATTAGAAATTATAAATCGATATTATAATTCAAAATTGTAAATCATTATTATGATTTAAAATTTTAAATAACTACTATAATTATAAAGTATAAGTAATTATTATAATTAAAAATTATAAATAATTACTATAATTACAATAGATAAATATCATTATAATAATAAATTCTTTTCGAATTTTCGAAATTATACCGATAAGTAATTTTTTTTCGTTGGAATAAAATTTCGCGCTGTGTATATTATGCCGTCGAATCAGAACATTATGAGAATGAATTTAGTGATCATGGCAGCTGTGAAGATATCATGAGCCGTTCACACTAAGAACAGTCTATCTTCGTATAACCAAGAAGCACAGGGAAAATCGATATTCCAGGAACCAAGATGCAACGCTCCATTTTCTACAGATATAGATATCTCCTTACATCTCTATTTTCCTCATTAAATCCTTTATTATAATTGCTACATAACATTAATTAGTTAATTAATTCAACCATAATATCCCTTTTAACATAAAATTGACAAAATAATAATAGGAAGACCTTAATCAAAATTCCGATTTGAAAATTCTTGTAGAAAATACTTTTCTCTCTTTTAAATACAATAATCAATATTTTATTTAGCACAAATTTCCAGAGCAGTAAATTTTTCCATATTTTTAAAATTTAATTGACGTTGAAATTAATAATTAATGACTTAAAGACAGATAAAAATTAACATAGACTAAATTAAATGAACAAAATAATTAGTAGCAAAGAAAAAAATAAAATTTAAATAAATTAAGTAAAAAGTAACAAAAACAAATGAAATAGTTAATAATTAATAATTAATTACTCATATAAATTAATGAGTAAATTTAAATACAAAAAACTCAGCAGAGTAAATTAAACATACAAAATAATTTGTAGTGAAAAAAAAATAAATATAAATAAATTAAGTATAAAAATAAAGTAAAATAATAAAAAAAAGTTTTGAGTAATTCTTTAAGAAGACAAAAAATTTTGTAATTGTTTAAAATATAGATTACAACAACAACCAAAAAAAAAACTCTTTCATTGTTTGTTTTGATGAAAAATGAGTAGAAAATGACTTGTGGAGTGAATATCGGTATGAATGAATAATTAAGAGTGTAAGAGAGCTGAAAAGGAAAACTGAAAATTCTAAAGCTATATTTAAGAATTGAAAGGCACTCTCTCTCTCTCTCTCTCTTTCTCTCTCTCTCTCGTTTTTGAAAAAAGCCAAGCGCATTAAACGAACCCTGCTTGGTGGGTATGTCGAGTGCTTTGAGTGTAGCACACGCAGTAGTAGCGACATTTATCGTCAGACAGCGTTGGAAACTTTGTATTGTATCCGAGCAACGTCTGACTGCGATTGCCACTTCTACTTTGTTGACAAATCTTAGCTTTAGTGTACACAATGCTTCCTCTCGAAAAATATATTATTTTTCTCCAACAATTGTTTTTTTCCCTTCATAATAACAAAATTCCTCGTTTCTTTTTTTTATCATTTCAAAAAGAAAAAAACACCAAAACACAAATTTCGTAATTCATCTAAATAAAAGTTTTTCCACTAATAAAAAAAAGGGAAAAAGTTATTTGTAAAACAATTTAAAAATTTATTTCCATATCATGATCATATTTTGTTTTTTCAGGGTTGCCACGCTTTTCCTCATTTCAAATTCCCTGACTTTTCCAGGTTTTCCAGGTTAAAAAACGGAATTTTTCCAGGTTCTTAAAACTACATTTATATTTTACCAAATTTAAATTCTAATTTTTAATTTAATTTTTAATTTTATTAAACTCACTGATTTCCAGACAAAATGACTTTTTTTCCTGTTCTATTACATTTATTTACGAATTTCTTTAATTGTAAAATTACTCGAAAACATCAATAACTTTGTTTTTAAATGAATATTTAATCATTATTATTTTTTTACAGAAATTAGGATTTTCAAAAATTTTTAATTCAATAACATATAAGAATATTATTATAAAACATGAAGATATCGATCACTCCGAGTCTTCGACTTGGAATAGTGATGCATGTCGGACGAGACGATCGAGAAATTACAATTACGAGAAAAATGATCGTCTTTTTATTTAATAATATCGTTCGGCTCGTTATAAATTTGACAATCTCGACGAATTGTCGATCAAAGTTTTTTTTAATAAATTGAAGTTAGTACTAAAAAAAATTGTTTTTCAATTTTTATTGGTTAATTTTCAAAATGAAATCAATTCATGTAATAAATATTTACAGTATAACTTTAAATTTAAATAAATATTTCATATATTATTAAAAATTATTAGTAATTAATTATATTTTAACACAATCAGATTTAAATAGATTTTGATAATAAAATTTTTTTAAACTTTTTATTATATTATTTATAATGTATTTTTTTATAATTTTTTGTACTCAAATTTTTTAAAATATCTACAGTTAACTTAATTTTTATTTACAAAAAATAATTATATTTTGCATATATATTGTACATATATTAATATTGATACGTTTTCTTATTTGAAGGGTGGCATGACAAAAAGGGTTAAGTGAAAATTTTTCAAAATTGATATTTTTTATTAAAAAAATCAGGTAAATTTATTTACACAGTTCTGTAAAAAGATTTTCTTGTAAATTGCTTTTAAACTCGTTTTATATTAAAAATAAGAATCAAAATTTAATTTTAGATTTAATTTTAATATATTGCTTTCTTTTTGATATCATTAAATATATTAAATTTCGCTGAAAAATTTTATGTCTATTTAGAAATAGTTTTATTCTTTATCTAATTTTGAACAATTTAAATATTGTTCTTCTGTTAATTTTTAAATATTTCTGTTTGTAGTTTGCATTTAAAAATGTTGGTACTGTTTACTTTCAAAAGTAAACATTTTATTAACAATTTTTTTGGAAAACAAACATTTTTTTAAAACAGACTTTTTTGTAATCAATTTTTTAATTCAATATTCCAAAACAAACTTCTTAGTTTTTCTTTAAATTATAAATTAATTTAACAATTAATTTTATAAAAAAAATATGCGCATTTGACGTAACCCCAAAATGGCCCACTTTTACTTATTTTTCTCACTAATATGTAGATTTATCTTCATAAATTGTATTTCCACCGGTAAAGCGCACTAATATTTTGAAGCAGTTTTATTAGACTTCTTCTTAAATGAGCAGGGAAATTTTTAAATGTATTTTCGTTTCCTGTAAAATCATGAAATTATAATTTTCCACCTTTTGTCATGCCACCCTTCATTTATAATATAATTTAATGTCATCAAGAATCGATTTTTGTCGAACGAAATGAGCCGAACAAAAACAAAGAAAAATCAAAAATATCGTTTCCTTGAAGTTCGTTTCAACCGAGAAGATTCGAACGATGTCGAGCATTTATCGGTTCGACGTGCATCACTAACTTGGAATAATCGCTTTCTTCATGTTTTATAATCATTAAAACTTGCTACTATCATTAATTTATATTATAGAAATATTGTTACTGTAATTTCTTCAAAATTATTTTCATTTTAATTCAATACTTCATTTCTAGAATTTTTAACTAAAATTCTTCTTAAACTCAATTTTTTTTATAGTTTTTCAAAAAGTTCTTTGAGAATTTCCAAATCCTTTTGTTTACAATTTACGTAATTTCGATTATTCTGACATTCTTCAATTAAATACATATATATTAGAAAATAAAAACTTGAAGAATTAAAGAAAAATTCAATTAAACTTTTTTAAAAAAATTAATTCTACAGAATTGTTAATCAAAAAGTTCGAAAAGTTAAAGTTTTCAAAGATTCTAATTTTAAATCTTTTTAAAATTCAAATATTTCTAAAAATTTACGCTATTAGCTTTCAATATTCAATGATAATGTAAAATTTTAACTGAAACTAATTTTTAAATCAATATTTACTAAAAATTCCACGTGAATTCAATTATTGAAATACAAAAATGAATAATTTATTATTGAATAATTAAATATTTCATAAAATTGAACTCTCAGAAAGAATTTTCTCAACAAATTTTTAAATACTTGATTTCTCTTGACAAATTTAAATAAAATTTTCAAAAATAAGTTCATTTTTCGGAAATTTAATTAAAATTTAATTTAAAAATAATTGAATTTCTCCAAAGAATTTTTTTTCAGAGTTTTTGAAAATAATTGAAATTTTGCCAAGAATTTTATTAAAATTTTTAAAAATAATTGAATTCCGGAGAAAAATTTATAAAGATTATTGAAATTTTTACGAGAATTTTTGAATTTTTGTAAATTATTGAACACAATTAAATTTCTGCGAAGAATTATATTAATTTTTAAAAATAATTGAATTCTTGAGATGAATTTTATTAAAATGTCTTTTTAAATAATTAAATTCTTTTATTAAATTTTATTGAAATACTAGACATTGGAAATAATTGAATTTTCACAAATTTTTGAAATTATTTAAATTTCTACGAAGAATTTTATTAAAATTTTTAAAAATAATTTAATGTTTTCAAGAAATTTAATTAGAACTTTATAGAAAATAATACTTAAATTCTAATAAATAAATAAATTGTAGCAAAGGTTTTTTTTAAATAATTGAATTTCTTTGATAAATTTTAAGAAAATTTTTAAGAATAATTTCATTTTTCGAGGAATTCCATTAAAATTATATTAAAAATAATTGAAAGTCTGCGATGTGTTTTATTATTTATGAAAATAATTGAATTCCTGTAAAAAAATGTTATTATTTATGAAAATAAATAATAATTAAATGTTTGCGTAGAATTTTATTAAAATTTTTTTTAAATAATTGAATTCTTTTGGACAATTTTATTAAAGTAGGAGATTTATTAAAAATCATTGAATTAAGAAAAATTTTTTTAAAATAATTGAAATTTTGCTATCAATTTTATTAAAATTGTTGTAAATAATTGAATTTCTAAGAAGAATTTTACTACACGGAGAAAAATATAAAGTAACTTTTACTACTTTTATAGTAAAAAATTTCCGGTAAAGCATTTCTGTTAATTTTTACTACTTTTGGAGTAAATTTTACTACGTTCGAAGTACATATTTGTAAAAATTAGTAAAACTTACTTCGAACGTAGCAAAATTTACTCCAAAATTAGTAAAAATTAACAGAAATGCTTTACCGGAAATTTTTTACTATAAAAGTAGTAAAAGTTACTTTATATTTTTCTCCGTGTACTTTTGAAAATAATTGAATTTCTTCAATCATTTGTAATTGCTTCAAAATTCAATTTCTTTTAGTGTTTTTAAATTAAAATTCTTTTATAAATCCATTATTTTTGATAATCAATTAATAGTATATTTCGTAACGAGTGCTAGCACTCGTTACGAACGATAGTTTTCATAACAAGGAGCAAAAAAGTGCCCTTTTTTGCACCGCGTTATGAAAAAAAATATATATATTTAAAAATTTAACTAATTTTAGAAGAATTGAAATAATTAAAAATTTCTCAAAAATCTACTCTTTTGAAATTCAATTAATTTTGAAATAATTATGTAAGATTAGGTTTCAAGAATAAACTTTAGAAAATAACAATTTTCCAGGATTTCGATCAAAATTCCCTGACTTTTCCAGGTTTTTTCAAGGTTTATAAAATTCCCTGACATTTCCAGGTTTTCCAGGTTGCGCGGCAACTCTGTTTTTTTCATTAACACAGAAAATTGTAGGATATTATTTTAACATCACACCAAAAAAAATATTCTTCTTTTAAAAGAATTTCTTTTATTTTAATGCAAATTTTTCTCTTAAATATGGCTAAAAAAACGGATTATTCTCTACTTGAGTGAAATATTCTTAATTCAATAATAAAAGTTAAGAGGAATTTAAAAGAGAAATTTTCCTCTCAATACAAGAATTTCTTTTATTTTTGTTGAGAGTGCAATACGAATTAAAATAATCTGCAACGCTTTAATCCATAAAGAATTAAAATAATCCATCGAAAGATTATTTTTTCAAAATGTTTTAAAAATATGATTTGGTTTTGATTTAGACACTTTTTTTGGCATGTAAAAAATAAATCCAAAAATTGATTAATTTAATTTCTTTCGGTGATAATTTAAGTAATTAATTTAATTTAAATTAATTTAAGTAATTGATGAATTAATGAATTAATGAATTAATGAATTAATGAATTAATGAATTAATGAATCAATGAATGAATGAATGAATTAATTAACAGTAACAATAATAATAAAACTTGAATGTCGCCTAGAAATACGATTTCGATATTAAATAGCTTAATCAAAATGAAGATTAAATTTGTGCCATTATTATATATTATGACTATAGAATTTTGGGAAAATATTTGATTTCTAATCTTAGAGAGTAGCAATGCAATTTCCACATTATATTCAAATCTTGGTGAGTTTGTTCCCAGATTGTGGGAGAACAAAGGATGCATAACTATTATGCCAGTGGATGTGAAGTTTGAGAGGTTCTGGAAAATTGACTCAAGCTTCGTGTTTTGTCCGGTGTGTGTGCGCGCGTCCTTTTGATTACCATAGGCTCAAAGTCCATAAGCTCAGAGGGAGAGTGAGAGAGAGAGAGAGAGAGAGGGGTTTGAGTCAAGCTTTCAAGTGAACTTAGCGTAGATTTTAGCTTTGCATCTTAACTGCATTGTCCTTACCCGGAAGACATCGCTTTTGACGAAATTCGTGAATCCCATCGACTGAAAGCACGCTGATTCCTAAGAAGAATAGAATCTTCATAGAAGCGACAAATCGAGTCATGGTTTATATTCCCTTCTCTATGTATCTTGAATATCGCGAGATTTTTTTTTTCGCAAGGATTTTTTTTTTTTTTACGGGAAGAGGTAGAAAAAAAAGTAGATGAGAGGATACCTTCGCGGTTGAGAGAATAAGAGACTAAAAGGGTACAAAAGCAGGTATAGAGCGTTGAATCCGTGGAAAGAGAGAAGAAAGACTTCTAGACAATGGTTCCTGGTTTTGTTACTATTTTTTATTTTTTGTGGGGGTATTTTTTTTTTTGCCTAGCGCTATTTCCAAGTTTCTTTATTTCTATCGGGTTTGCCTTGTCTTTCAGTTTCTCTCCATCTTTTTCTATGTCGTACAACGGAAAAAGATAACTGCGTTTTCCACTGGAATGGCTGATGTTGAATTCAAGCGAAAGTGCTGCTTTACGAGAAAGAGATAGAAAATTGAAAGAAGATGGAACAAAAGTGGAAAAATGCGAAAGAGAAAGAGAGAAAGGAACTGACAGAGATAAAGTAGAAGAGAGAAAAAGTAAGAGAGAGAGAGAGAGAAAAGGAAAGAGATAAAATGAAAGAAAGTAAGAGAGAAAAGGAAAGAGATAGAATGAAAGAAAGTAAGAGAGAAAATAAGAGAGAAAATAAGAGAGAAAATAAGAGAGAGAAAAGGGAAACTGAAGAGTGAAGAGAGAATAGTAGAATAAGAGAAAAATAGAGAAAGTACGATGGAGGATGGACCTGAACATAAACGGCCGTCGGTACTCTACGGTCGTTAATCTTCAAAGGGCCCTGGTTATAACAGACATCGGCGAAAATAAATCTTTTTATTTTCCCACCAACGCCCTATAACGATCGTAATCCTGATGCGTCTTTTCATTTCAAGCCCTTTTCTATAACTCAATACTAAGGGCACAGATTTATCCCTCTTGTTTCAGAAAATCTTGTTCTGCGTTCAATTTCTTTTTCTCCTTTTCCATAATTTTCTTCATTTTAAAAAAAATATTTGTAAAGAAATATAATAAGGTACATTTCTGTATTTTTCTTCTCCTAGAGTAATTTTATTTATTTATTCTTTTATTCAAAAGGTTTATTATTTGTTTCAAGAAAATTCATTCTTGTTTACTATTAAAACACTGGAAAAATATTTTATCAGTAGTAAAAACTAATTTTAGTCAGACACCTTCAATTTAATTTTTCATTTTTCGAGTCTAAATTTTGTTCCTTTTTTCTCAGTAATAGAAACGATTTTAGTCAGATTTTAGTCAGACTTCTTCGTGTACTATTCTATTAGTAGAAAAACGTATTTTAGTCAGACCTTTCTTTAATAATATTTTTTATCAGTATCAAATTTGGATTTTAGTCAGACAACTTATTCTGGTAATTTTTTTCTTACAGTAGTAAAGACTAACTTTAGTCAGACATTTTTATTTTCAAAATTTCTTCCTCAGTAGTACAATCATAATTTCGTCAAACAACTGCTTTTTAAATTCTGATAATATTTTTATCAGTAGTAAAAACTAATTTTAGTCAGACATCTTCATTGTGAAAAATTATCAAAAAATTTCAAGAATTAAAAACGTACTTTTGTCAGCGATTTTAAATTTTACTAATCCATTGACTCTAAGACTCAAAAACAGTCGCTTTAGTCGCATAATAATGAAACACGAAGATTAATATTTAGTAGATAATAATAGATAACTTACAAAAAAAAAAATATTTTTGCTTTTTAAAATTTAAGTCAAAAAGTAATTGAAAAATGTAAAAAAAAGTTGATTAGTCTCATTTTACTAAAAAAAAAACGGAAAAAAAATCGATTAGTCGTATTTTTTTCACAAAAAACTAGAAAAAAGTGTCATTTCCTTAAAAAAAGTTTAAAAAAGTAAAAAAAAAGTCGAAAAAATCGCACAATGCGAGCCCTGAAAATTAGATATTTTTTGTATTAGTAGTAAAAATGGTTTTTAGTCAGACACCATAAATTTCGCATAATATTTAATCAGTAGTAAAAATTCAATTTTTCTATTCTTTCTTACTACACTAAGAAAGAATAGAACATTTAAATTAGAAAGAAGTATAAATTTAGAGAGAAAGTAAAATTTTCCATTAAAAATAAAGCAAAATGTTCTTAAAAATAAAAAAAAAAACTCACACCAGAGTCAAAATTTATTTTCAATTAACAAAAATTAAAATTTAAAAAACAATAAAATATCGACTAACTAAAGTATATTTTTTAAAAAAACCTAAAAAAGTTGTTTACTTCCTTAAGAATAAAAAGTTTTTGAGAAACTAAAGAAGACATAAATTATTCGATTAAGTGAATCATGTCTCAACATTTCGGATGCTCCTGACACGTCATGCTTTTCCGGAGGGTGAAAATATATGGATGAAATACAAGCATTGAAATATCTTTCTCCTTTATTCCTTTCTTTCTCTTTCTCTTTCTCTCATCTTGTAACGGCAACCGACTCTTAAAACTTTTTACATTTCTCTTTTTCTCTTTTTCTGTTTTTTTCTCTTTCTCTTATTTTTTTTTTGTTTTTGTTTTATAAACTATATACAATTTACCGTAATTCACAAGTTTGAGATATGTTTTAAGTTTCGTTAATATCTTTGCTACGAATCCCTCGTTATAAAACAATGGCAGACTAAATTTTATAATTACACAAAAGAAAACTTGTGCCTTATTTATAGACACAAAGCTTTTTCATTGTATTATATATACTTCTTGGGCAAAGAAATATTATACATCGAAACAATGAGTCTTTATCGTACAAAATAAAACTAGACAATTACACACAGAACATATGGCGTATTGTTGAAAGTTTCTTTTTTTATTTTTAACTATAAAACTACAAACTGAATTTTTTAAGAAAGTAAAATTATAACGAAGGTAAATAAATCATTTGACATTAACTCAAACTTTTGTTAATTAATTGGAACTAAATAAATTGAATCTAAAAAGTAAATAACAAGAACGAAAGTATTTTTATTAATATAAAAATTTGTCTGACTAAAACTACCCTTTACTACTAATGAACAAAAAACCAAAAATTCCGTCTGACGAAAGTAGTTTATTACTACTTAAAAAAGTAAATTTAAATGATACAAACAAAAATGTTTGTACTACTGGTACAAAACCTCGTCTGACTAAAACAACCATTTACTACTGATAAACAGACCGAAAATTCCGTCTGACGAAACTTGCATTTTTCTACTTAAAAATCTGAATTTCAACAATCAACTCCAAGTCTCTATTACCAAGGGAGTATATCTAGTGAAACTATAGAATAATTTGATCGATAAATTTATTTGACTGTATAAAGTTATTGTCAAAGAGTACACACAGTACATAGATTCTAGAAACGCAACGATCTCATTAGACAACACTTTCTACACACTCACACACACACACACATACACACATGTGATGATATTTCGTGTCTAGTGTGTTAAAGGCGCACGTATTTGCAACTCAGCTTCCCTCACCGTTTCCCTTGCCCCACCAGCAAACACTCTCGTTGAAGCATTCGAGCAGAAACATCATTGCTATGGATGGATGAATTCAAAAGCAAGACCAAGTCTCGACGGATTGGTTTCGAATACGAGGAATTTCAAGAGAAATGTTGCGAGCACGTATGAAAGACATCTCAGTATCATACCTTTGAATAAAATGCTCCTCCAACAAACTCTAAAGAAAATTCACAAATCGCAAATGAGAGGGTAGTTATGAGCAAATTGCAACAGTTTCCACTCAATGCTAACAAGAAATCATTAGGAGAGTATATATATATATATATATATACATATAGGACAATATATAAATATGTATAGTATATAGTATATATAGAGTATATATATACAAGTATGAATATGTATTTAATGTATAATACGTTATTCAACTTGTTCAAAGATACATACTTATTGAAACGAATAAGAGCGCAACTCATAATTATCTTATAATATACGTTAAATTTAACACCATTTAAATTAAATCAACTTCCTAATTTTAATTCAAGAGAAACTTTAACAATTAACTAAGACATTTGTACAAGAAATTTCATAAAAACAAAATAAAATAATTTTCAATTATTTGATACTGAAATCAGTGTTGGGTCTGACTAAAAATGATTTTTACCATTTAATTGACTCCAATAAATATTATTTGATTCAAGTAAATATTAAATTGATAATAGTCAATTAAATGGATATTTGAATCAATTAAATTTTTTTTTTCAATGTATTAAAGGTACAAAAATTGTAAAATTTGTCTGGATTGAAACTGATTTTTACTACTAAAGCCAGAGTAATTAACTACACAGAAAAAAGTGAGTGTTATTTTAACACTGAATTCGGTGTTAAAAGTGTCTGCATCAAACTTTAGCTCGGAAGTGTTATTTTAACACCGAAAATAAGGTAAATTTTCTATTATAGAAAATTTATCCTCACTAAAATTACCCTACCAAAATTTACCCGCATCAAAAACAACACTCGCTTTTCTCTGTGTATAATAATCGTCGTATTCATTCATTCTGTCCAGTCTGTCCACACCTGAAGTTAGTCATGGTTATTCTTTTGTTTTTTATTCTTTTTGATAGAAAATAGAAATAAAATAACGATTTTTTAACAAAATTCATGCTTTTGTTTTTTATATGTTTTAATAGATAATATTACATTTCTTTATTTTGTTATTATTTTTTTAATTTAATAATATTATTTTTATTTCTCAAATAATTCAAAAATATTTTTATTAATCTAAAAAAATTATTAATATTATTATATTATTCATTATTTCTAAAGAATATTCTGATTCACTCTAAAAATGATTAGATACTCCAAAAAATGTTCAATTACATTTTTTACGAATTTCTTTAAACATCAATAACTTCTTTTCTAAATAAATTTTAATCATTATTATTTTCCCACATGAATAAATTATTTTTAATAATTTTTGAAAATCTTCTTTGAGAATTTTAAAATCCATTTGTTTACGAAATTTAAATTATTCAGAAATTCTTCAACTAAATACGAATTAAAAAATAAATGCTTCAAATAATTGCAGAAAAAAATTCAATTAAACTTTTTTAAAATAATTAATTCTACAGAATTGTTACTTATAAGTATGAAAAATACAAATTTTTAAAGAATTTAATTTGGAACCATTTTAAAATTTAATTATTTCTTAAAATTCATTATAATGCTTTTAATATTCAATTATTATGTAGAACTTTAACTGAAATTCATTTCTAAATTAATTTTTATTAGATCATTCAATAATTTCAATGCAAAAATAAATAATTTATTGAATAATTAAAATTTCTTAAAATTTAAGTCTGATAAAGAATTTCATCAAAACATTTTTAAATTCATTTTTTGAAGGCACAAATATGAAATTTTATGCAAAGTTAGCAAAGCAGTGATATATTTTGTAAATTTCAATTTTTAACGAAATTCATTTTTCTTATTAAATGAAAAAATATGCATAATTTCTATTTTATATTCATAATTTTTGCACAAAATTTTTTTTTTTAAATTTTTGAATTATTTTTTGTGATTAAGTAGTTAAGTGATTAAGTACCAGGTTTTATTGTTAATAGGCATTATTATTAATTATCCATTAATACTAGGAGAAACTACACGCGCGTTTTTTTAGCTGTCACCTGTAATAATTTCAAAAGATAACATTTTTGTAATTTTTCATAAATTTTTCGAAGAATTTTTTATTGAAATTTTGTAAAGATAATCGAATTTCTTTTGAGTAATGATAATAATAAATTAAATACTTTATGTTTGGCGGGCGTGACATTTACTACTTATTTATATTATTTATAAAAAAAATTTTAAATACAATTTTCATAAAATTCAATTATTTTGTTATTTTTTAAATAAAAAATTATTCCAAAATAATTAATAAAAAATAATTTTTTCTCGATAGTTTTTCAAAAATTAAATTATTTAAGAAAATCAATTTTAAATCTGTAAAGTCTAATTATTGTTAAAAACAGGAAGAGTTTGAAATACATAAAATCTTTTCAATGCTGAAGAATAACATTCAGAATTTTCTTATGAATTCTTGAAATTGAATATTATTCCAGCACTTTTGACAAAATTTTCTGACTTTTTCCTGATTTCCCTGAATAAATTTAGAAAAATAGTGATTTTGTGTAGAATTCTTCTGAATAATTGAATTTTTGAATGTTAATGACATGAAAATAATATTAATTAATTTTGACTAGAAAACTATTAGAAACAAAATAACAAATTGTGCGCTTTAGCGCGCGTTATTTGTGCCAGTAAAATATAATAATTTTAGTAATAATAATAAAAATAATAATAATACAAATACAAATGCTGTAATTACAAAAATTATATCTCATTACAACTAACTTTTACTATTCTTTAAAAAACCAGGACAATTTAGAAACATAAATTTCGTCTGACTATAACGGATGTTAACTACTTAATTCGCGAGAAAGTAATAAAGAAAAGATTTCTGAAATCGTAACTATTTTTTTTAATACTAAAAGAAAAATTGTAAGTAATTGATTTTAATGGAATTTACTTTTTATTATTAAAATAAAAAGAAAAATCGAATCATTTTGTCTGACTGAAAACATCATTCTCTACTGGGGACAAAAATATAAATTATAAACAAATTTCTGCATTAATGCTCTAACTGGCCATTACTACTGACACTGAGGAATTTTTAAATATTCAAATATTACGTCTGACCAAAATTGACGTCTACTACTTAAAACTACAATCTTTAGTCAATATGAATTGAAAAAGAATTTTCTGTTTGACAAATATTTACTTTACTACTGTTAAATAAAAAAAAAACTAATCAAAACAAAAATGATTCTGTCTGACTAAATGTTTATTTTACTACTGAATTTTTTACAATTTATATTTTAGTAGAGAAAACGAATTGCAATTAGATTAAATTTTCTTGATTTGATATTTAATATAATTTCTTCGAATTTTTGACCAAGTAGTAAAAACTGTTTTCAGTCAGACGAATAGTTTCAAATTCTTTTTCTTATTTTAGAATTTAGAATAGCCACAAAGTCAGGCAAATAATGGAAAAAACATTTTTTTTATTAAGTAGTGAAAAATAGTTATAGTCAGACTTTTAGTGTTAAATGTTCGTCTTCATATTAAGTAGTCAAATGAGTTTTTAGTCAGACAATTTATATTTATGGTTAAGAAAGTTAGTTAAAAACGAAAATTACTATGTTTTTTCTAGTATAAGTGGTGAAAAAATGTTTTCAATCAGAAGTTAAGTTCAAAAATGTTGATTCAAGTAAAAGAAGTCGATTTTCGCCAGACAAAAATGTTTACAATTCTCGCAGTTTTAGTAGTATTAATAATTTTGCAGATTTTGTAGTTTTTCAGTAGTAAAAGTCAACTTTGGTCAGACAAATAGTTATAAATTTTTATAATTTACATTTGAGTAGAAAATATGAATTGCAATTAGATCCAATTTTTTTGATGTGATATTTATTTTAATATCTTCGAATTTTTGACTAAGTAGTAAAAATTTTTTCAGTCAGACGAATAGTTTCAAATTCGTTTGCTTATAATTTCGTTTAAAATTAAAACTATTCAGTATCTGTCGAAGAGTTTTATACTCTTTTCCTTATTAGGTTGTATTACTCTCAGAAAAAAAGTTTCAAACTGTGATTATATTTTTAGTACTTAAAGTTGTATTGCTCAGACAATTGTTTTCTAATTTCTGTAAATATCAGTAGTAAAAGTCAATTTTGACTAGACAGAATATAATTATATTTTTAGTAATTTTATTTTAGTAAAAAAAAGTAAGTGTCACGTTAAAGTTTACTTCAGTTTCTACAAATTTAGTCTAAAAATAAGTAGTAACTAATATTTTTAGTCAGACAAATTGTTTTAAATTTTTTTCTTATCAAGTAGTAAGAAATGTTTTCAGTCATACAAAAGTTTCAAGTAGTGATTTCATTCTTAATAGTAAAAGTTTCTGTAGTCGGACAATATTTTTTTAAAATTTTTGTAGAATTCAGTAGTAACAGTCAATGGTGCTCAGACAGAACAATTATTTTTTTTAATACTTATTTTATTAGGTAGAGAAACTGAATTCAAATTTACTTCAATTTCTTAAAATTTAGGTCTAAGTAGTATCAGACTTTTAAGTCAGACATAAAGTTGCAAATGTATTTTTTATTTTCTAAATTCTAGTTTTGCTATTTATGGTAAACGAGGTGTTAAAAAACAGTTCATGTAAGATCGAAAGGTAATAACTGAATTGTTCTTTCAAATAAGTATTTATTAATAAATATTAGTCAATAAAATTGATTTTATCATATTTTTTAAAAAAATATATTTTTTTAAATAAATATATATTTTTAAAAAAAATATATTTTTAAAAAAATAAATGATAAATTTTAAAAACTAAAGAGAAAATTTAAAGAGATGAGGTTTTTCCGTCTCTCAGTTTATGAAATACCAGACAAAAATTTTTTTTCTCCTGACAATCATTATTTTTATTTTGACGTCGTATAATATAACGAGAATACTACTACGTCTTGATACAGTGTCTTCTTGTCGAAGAAATTTTCGAACATGACATTCTATTGTAACTTGATCATTATTTTTTCGAATTGAAGAAATACACTTAGATATATTGAAGAAAAGGAATCAAATGAAAATTGTGAACTCATGAAGAAGATTTTGATTGTTGATTTTAAGTGTTAAAAAGAGAAAAATATCTATGTATACATTCCATAAGATAACGAATGGGAATTCTATTCAAGAATGGTCACGCTTTGACTCATTCACTTTAGAAAAGCCGCCGCGCCACACTATGTGTTCGTGTTCCGCGAACTAGTTTACTAGAAAAGTTTGCAAAGTTTATACAAGCTTTGGTAGGAAAAGAGGGATTTTTAGCTTCCCTCCCCCCGCACCTACTCTTTCTCTCTAACTATCCTATTACTATACTAGCGTCGACCTTCTATAACATTTTATTTTAAAACTGAGTTATCCAGTATGTTTGCTTTAAGCATTTGTAGCTGATTTAAATTCGCCCCAGGCTCGCTACGTCAAGAACGAACTTACTTTCGAGACACACACCCCCACACAAATTTATAAACGTATATGTATAGAGTGAGAGAGAGAGAGCGAGAGACTTTCGGAACCTAACATCGCGTTTCAATTCAGTCTCGCGTGCTCCTCCTCGTGTCAAGTTCTTCGCGGGGGGTTTGTTGAAAAACTTGAGAGCAATCACGGACACTTAATCGTGTTGGGGAACTTTTCCAAGATTTGCATAATGCAACCAAGGATGTGCATTGTGTAAATTTAAAACGATTCGTTTAGATGTTAAAGCTTTATGGTTGAGTTCTAAGTTTTTGGTTTTTTTTTCTTGTTTTATTTCTCTATTATGTGCTTCTCTTCTCCTTTTATTCTTTTCTTCTTCTGTTAGAGAAAAATTTGTTGTCTTAGGATGTTTGGATAAAAAATTAAAAAAACGTTGTCTGACTAAAGAAACTTTCACTACTAAGAATAAAATCACAACTTGAAATTTTCGTATGACTGAAAACATTTCTTACTACTCGATTAGGAAAAAAATTTGAAACTATTTGTCTGACTAAAAACATTAGTTACTACTTACTCATAACCAAAAAAAAAGAACTACTTAAATCTTCGAGATTTTAATACTTTTTGTGTGGATAAAAAACTTTTACTACAAATAATAGAAACAAAACTTTAACTTTCTGTCTGACTAAAAAGACCTTTGACTACTTAATATAAAGACAAAAATTTAAAACTAAACGTCTGACTGTAACTATTTTTTTAAAGAAAATATTTTTTTAACTTTTTTGCCTGATTGTTTGGTTATTCTATTCTTTTAAATTCCAAAATAAACAAAAGAATTTGAAACTATTCGTCTGACCAGCGTTGACTTTTACTACTGAAAAACTACAAAATCTGCAAAATTATTAATACTACTGAATCTGCAAGAATAATCTGCAAGAATTGCAAACATTTTTGTCTGGCGAAAATCGACTTTTTTTTATTTGAATCAACATTTTTGAACTTAACTTCTGACTGAAAACATTTTTTCACCACTTATACTAAAAAAAAACATAGTAATTTTCGTTTTTAACTAACTTTCTTAGCCATAAATATAAATTTCCAAAAATTCTAATTCCTTTGTTTGAGCAAATTTAATTTTTACTACTGCAATTTAGAAAATTTTTAAATTTACCACTGTCTGAAAAAAATAAACTTTTACAACTGATTACAAAAATTTACAAGAAACGAATACATTTCAGCTGACAATTCACTTATTTCTGTGAGTATTAAAATTACTGTCAATTAACCTTTTTTTAATTTTCAATTAGTAATTAGTCAAGACTATGTTTATTTTATAAATTTAATTTAATTGCAATCAATATATATTCTAAATTAACAATTTTTCAAGCAAATATAACAGACTGGAACTTATATCGAAAAGCAAATGCACTAAATAAATATTTATTTTCTCAGCAAAGCTAGAAAACGATATTTTGACAAATATTTACTTCTCCAAGGGTAGAATTTCATTCTTGGTACTGCATATTTACAATTTCGTGGAAAATTGAAAACTTGTCAATGTCGATTAAAAAAAAAATATGCCAAAAAAACCTTTTGAAAAATCATCACAATTTTTTGGTTTTGGCAGAAAAAAAAATAAAAATTTGTCTTTTCAAACAAATTTCGTTTTTTTTAAATGTATTTTAAGGAAATTCTACTTTTTAAAGAAAGTGTTTTACAAAAATTATGCTTTAACAATTTTTCCTTTTTGCTATAATGTATTTTAACAAAATTCAACTTTTTAAAGAAAGTATTTTATAAAAATTATGCACTAACAATTTTTCCTTTTTACTGTAATGTATTTTAACAAAATTCTACCTTTTTAAGAAAGGATTTTATCAAAATTTTGCTTTTTAAAAAAATGATTCAAAAAATAGTTTAAAAAAATTTTAATTAACTATTTTACCCACAACAATAGAATAAAATATAATTTTCTAAAATTTGAAAAATTTGGAATATTTTGAAAATTTAGGTTGGAATGAGGAAGATGTTTGTTTTCCAGAACATTCAATGACTTCATCCTTCAGGACACTTTACGATAATGATCAAAGTCTGATTGTCTGAAACTATTAACTGCCACGGAGGGTGGCGCTTACGGTTAAAACTTTCGATCTAAAGACAAGAGAAGAAAGAAGAGAGGGGGAAGAGTGCGATGGGATAGATTAGACAGACGTTACCATCAATCTATACGTCGAAATCTTTAAAGTTCAATAAATGTAATGTTGGCCGAGTTGCGGAACTAAAAAACTTTTTCCGCGAATAACGGCAGTAAAATCATTCATTCTTGCGCTCTTAAATCGTCAAAAAAAAAAAAAAGAAAACTCCGTAATGTGTCCAAGCAAAACGTAATTTGCTTGAAACTTTTGCCTTTTTAATTGCCCTCCACGAATAACATTTTTAATCCGAATAAGCAAAGTTTCAATTATTTAAATGTAAAAAAAAGTTGGCAATATTTTTTTGATTTTTTATTTTTATCTGATTTTTTATCAATTATCAATTATCAATTATCAATTATCAATTATCAATTATCAATTATCAATTATCAATTATCAATTATCGCAATTATCAATTATCAATTATCAATTATCAATTATCAATTATCGCAATTATCAATTATCAATTATCAATTATCAATTATCAATTATCAATTTAGCTAGTTATTTATTACACTTCTTTTCTTTATTTTATTTATCCTACTTATTTATGTATTTTACTTGTTTTCTCTATTTTATATTCTAAATTAAAATATTAAACGAAATTTACAAATAAATTTTAAACCAAAAATATTTTTTAGGAATTTTTAAACCCTATGCCTAATTACAATTTTTTATCAGTGAAATTTTGTCTGGTTGTAACTAACTTTTACTACAACGATCATTATGTTAAAAAATAAACTACAAAAAATATACGTATTATGTCTGATCATAATTTTTTTTACTACTAATAAAAACAAGAAATTGGCTTTGTCAAAACGAAATTTTCCATTACATTATTATTCATTACATTATTTATACTAAAAAGAGTTTAATTATATTTATACTTAAAAAAATTAATGTTTATATTAAAAAATATTTTTTGAAATAATAAAAATTTTTTAAATTGTTTTCATTAAAAATAATCTAATATTTACTAAAAAAAAACTAATACTAATTTAAATAATCGATTACTATTTAATATCAAATAAATATTTACTTGACTCAAATAATTTTAATTTACAGGAAGTAAATTCAATTCGAAACAAAAATTCCAGTATTTAAATTATTTAATTTGGTAAATTTAATTTATTTGTTTAACTAAAATTTTATTAGAATAAATAAATAAAAACAATAAAAATAAAATAATAAATAAAAATTGTTTGGCAAAAATAAATTTTTTTTTTATAATAGACAAACAATCGTTTATCAGAATTAAATACAGTTTTTTCAGAGCAATATTTTTAAAATGTATATAGATAAAATGATAAAAATAAATAGAATAAAATAACTTTTATTACAAAATATAAATTTTTTTTCAGTGCAATTTATAAAATACAGGTAAATAAAATGAGTAAAATAAATAAATAGAATAAAATAACTTTTTTACGAAAAATAAATTTTGTTCTGATGCCATTTATAAAATAAATGGTGAATAAAATGAATAAAATAAAGAAATAGAATAAAATTACTTTTTTTACAGGAAACAAATCTAACAAACTAAAAGTGTTTATCGTTTATAAATTCAAAGTTGATTAAAATTTCACAAAACAAATTGAGCGACAGCGGTAATAAATGTGTTAATTATGTCTGAATGCAAATATTACATAATATTAATCGTTCACTTACATATTTATAATTTCTTTCATTTTTAATTATCACCATTGAAAACAAGGTAAAATGAATGTTACCTTTAAATGATAATTTAAAAGAGGATTTATGTAGTTAGACTGTATTCAAAAATAAACTGAACTTCATTTGTCTCAACTCTAACAACTCATTTGAAAAAAAAAAAACTTAATACAAAGCTTATTTAAAAAGCAGAATGGTAAAGCGGATGAAAAAGTTTCTCCGTTTACTCTTTATTATTTTACACAATTACAAAAGGGGAAATATTTCATTTTCTATTTGAAAGATTTTAATTATTTCCATATCAACTTGTTAATAATAAAAATTGTTAATTGAAGTCTTCAAACAAAATTAAAAAAAAAAAATAAAAACAATAAATATTTTCTTCTATCCTTTCTCTTTGTATAATTATGTAAACAAGAAGGCTTACTATTTTTTTTCCGTATATTTATGTAGACAGAAAATTTCTTTTTTACATTATTTTTGTATTTTTGTAAACGAAAAATTTGCTTTTGTTTCTTTTTTGTATATTTTATAATAATATATTATATTTTATATTTTTTGTACACAGAAAATTTGTTTTTTTTTCAATTTCTACTAACGTGTAAATAATTTTTTTTTCTCTCATATTTTTGTAATATAATATATTACAATTATTATAATAAAACCAAAAAAAGAGGTAAATAATAAAATATAAATAATGAATTCCTACCTTGTACGATGATTCTCAATATAGTTTCCGGTGTTTTGCGGTTGTTTACAATACATTGGTAGTCGCCGCTGTCAGTCGATGCCACTGGATGGAAGAGTAGAGTGAAATTTTTCGGAAAAAACGAAACACGATCGCGATGATTTGAGACCGTTGTACTACTACTACTGTATTCGACTATTAACACACTATTCGCACGCCATTCCAATGTTGATATGAGAGACTGTTCCGTCACACCGGGACAATCTAATGTCACGTTTTTTTCCCGCCTCGACAATGATGTCTCTTATCGGTGGATTCGTCACATCTGAAACAAGAAAAAAAATTAATTTTATTATTATTACCATAACTAGCAATAATTCGCGAGCTAAAGCACGCGGCTAACTTTTTAGGGTAAAATTAGCAAATTTTGAAAATAATAAAATTTAAAAATTTGTAATTCAAATTTTTGTTGAAAACACTAAAAAAAAATCCGATTTTGGATTTTGGAAAAATAATTGCAGAAATTCAATTATTTTCAAGAGCGATAAAATTCTTCTCATAAAATTCAATTATCTTTCAAATTTAAAAAAAAATTTTGCTTAAAAATCCCAATTATCCTTATAAATAACAAAATTCTTCCCCAAGGTTCAAGTATATTCAAATCAATTTTAAATTCCCAAAAATAGTACCCAAACTTAACAATTTGATTATTTTCATAAATAATAAAAATTTCTCTGGAATTCAATTATTTACAATTTTTTTTATAAATTCCTTCGCAATAATGCAATTACTTTTATTGAAAATTACCTATATTTTTTTAAGGAATTCAATTATTTTCATAAAAAAAAAATTTTAAATTGTAAAAAACAATAATTGATTTGAAATAATGAAAATAATTTTGAAAAAGTTACTGTAATACAATTCTTATAATATAAAACAATGATTTCATCACTCGGTCATGTTTAATTATTAAAAAACATAAAGATATCGATCACCGTTCCAAATCGGGGAAAACAGTGATTTTGGTTTTTTTTGGCACGGATTTTCCAAAAATTTCGAAATTTCAACTTAATTAATAATTTCTCGCCTCGATAGCAATTTTTTCTTTTGATAACTGTTTATTTTAATAATAGACACTATTTAAAAAAAAATTCCAAGTGATTTCAGTCGAGAAAAGCAGTGATTTTGTATTTTTTAATTTTTTGTGTCACGGATTTTCCTAAAATTTCGAAATTTCAACTTAATTAATGATTCTGCGACTCGGTAGCAAATTTTTTCTTTTGATAACTGTTTATTTTAATATCAGAAGTCCTTTAAAAAAATTTGCAAATGGTTGCAAGTCGAGAAAAGTAGTGATTTTTAATTTTTTGTGTTACGGATTTTCCCAAAATTTCGAAATTTCAACCTAATTAATGATTCTTCGACTTGGTAGAAATATTTTTTTAATAATTATTTATTTTAATATTAGACACTATTTAAGAAAGTTTCTAAAAGAATTCAAGACGGGGAACGCAGTGATTTTGATTTTTTAAATGAAATTTCGGTATTTTTTGAATATCTACAATAGAAAAATTCAAAATCACTGCTTTCTCCGACTTGGAAATGGAATCACTAGGAATTTTTTTTTAAATCACCTGTAAAAATTAAAATAAATAATTAAAAAAGAAAAAAATTGCTACCAAGTCGAGGAATCATTAATTAAATTTTAATTTTGAAATTTTTGGAAAATTCGTGGCACAAAAAAATTCAAAATCACTGCTTTCCCCGACATGAAAATAAATAATTATGAAAGATTTTTCTTTGTAACAATTTTTTTAATTTTTACCGAAGCGAGGAATTATTAATTTACTTAAAATTCTCGGATTTTCGGAAAATCCGTGCCAATAAAAAATAAAAATCACTGTTTTCCTCGACTTCAAGCCTTTTGCAATTTTTTTTTAACGGTTTCTGACATTGAAATAAGTAATTATTCAAAGAAAAAAATTGCTATCAAGGCGGGGAATTATTAATTTACTTGAAACTTCGTGATTTTTTGAAAAAATTTGCCAAAAAAATTAAAAATCACTGCTTTTTGTGCCTGGGTGTCGATTCTTTTGATAATTACTTAATCTAATGTCAAAAGCCCTCTAAAAAAAAAAGTGCAAAAGATTCCAAGTTGGGGAAAACAATGATTTTGGTTTTTTTTGTCACGGATTTTCCGAAAATTCGAAAAATTTCAAATAAATTAATAATTCCTCGCCTATATTAAAATAAATAATTATCAAAAGAAAAAAATTTCTACCGAGGCGAGGAATTTTTAATTTAGTTGAAATTTTGTGATTTTTGGAAAATTCGTGACAAAAAAATAAGAACTACTGTTTCTCCACCTTTTTTTATTTTAGGTTTTGAAGGGTTTACTTGGGTTAAAAAAATAAACCAGAAAAATTTGTATCCTAAACTTTTTAGAGAAAATTGTTTTAAAACATTTTTTCATTGAATCAACGTTGGTAACTTCAGTTTCATAAAGAAATGTACTAATTTAGTATCAATTTTGGTTCTATATTAAAACTTTTTATTTTTTATTCAATACTTGCCAGTGCATTATTTTAATTATAATTATTATTATTATTATTATTATTATTATCATTTTCATTGATATAATTATTTTTATCACCACTACTATTATTAATTAAAACGAATTCAAAATTTTCCCAAATTAAATTTTGTAATGATATTTGAAATGGAAATATTTATTTAACACATTTATTAATTTATTAACACAAAAGGTATAGAGGGCAAGAGAGTGAAATTGAATAGAATACGAGATTTAAATGATGTATGATTGATAATTATTAAATATCAAAATTTGTGTTTGCAAATCAAATTAAAATTGAGAATGAAAATAATTAATATTTGTAAAATTTGTGAAATGATGACAAATGTGAATGTAACGCGTTGAATCATTATCAGACTAATTAATCAACAAACCCTATGTGAGTTTTCAACAAAGTGCACACTGATTGATTGAAAATGTCACGATAGTATAATTACTTGTCAGTAGATACTTAATAAAGACAATGAGAAATAACTCTAATTACAGGACAACGTTAATACTCCTCATTATTTTCGAATTGTTTATCAGAGAAGTAACAGACGGACACACACAGTAGGAAATTCATGTTTCCAGATGTTGTTATTAATTCTATATTGATATAACAGATTTCTAACTATGTCTCTCTCTCTCTATCTCTCTCTATCTCATTATATCTATATATTTATAGCCATAGATATAGAGGAAAACTGTCATCAAAGTGTAACATATTAATTGTTATCGGCAATGAGAATCACAATAATAATAGAGTGAAGCGTACAAATTCGTATCATCCATTGAAATCAGTAACAATAAACTTTTCATGAATATGATTAACATTGAATTTTGCGAAACAAATGAAAAATATGTAAATAATCGATTGTAATACCATGAAAGGGAATTGTTAACAAAGCATAAAATCATTGTGGTGATTAAAATTGTTGGCTCACTTTATATAGGAACTACTCTGTAAATTTCGAAAATTTGTGTTTCATTTCATTACACAAAATACATATAACGGTAAATGGAATTAACAATGTACAATTCAAATTACAATTCAGAGAAAATTAATTCCAGAGATCTATCGAATGAAGAAAGAATAATAAAATTTCCAATCTCCAGTGTTTTATTTTTCAATTTTTTCTACAAACAAACTTCGCACTTGATAATTATTACTTTTTAAAAAAAATAACAAAAAGTAGCTTTAAGATACTAAGAAAAGTGGTAAAAAATAGACTATCGAAAAATTAAATTTAAAAAAAAACTCCGTTACAGTCGATTCACAAAAATTTGATTTAGTATTTCCCTGAGTTTTTCTTGATTACTATCTAAAATATTTACTTTTTTCTCTCATCCTGGAAATAACTTCAATTCACACTTTTTCGAAAGTTCAATTATTTTCCAAATTTTTAGTTAGAATTCTCCAAAAGTACGATTATGATTAAAAATAATTTTCAAGAGTAAAAAAATAAAATTCTGTACAATGTTTATATTTAAATTTAAACAAAACTTTCAACTAATTTTAAATTTAATTTAATCTTTTTTAATTATTTACAAGAATTAAACTAACTTCAAAACATTTTAATTACAATTTTTCAAAAGACTAATAATTTTTTCATAATTTCTAAATTAAATTATTAAAAACTTGAATATATTTTGTTAAATATGTTTTTAAATTTTTATTATTCAATAGGAATTAATATTTTAAATAATTTCAATGTAAAACCTTTTTGAAATTTAATTCTTTCGAATTACAACTGTAATTTTTTCAAAATTCAATCATTTTTCTTTTTTAATTTTTAAATAAAATTATTGAAAAGTTTAATAATTATTTTGGAAAATAATAAATGATTAATCTTTGTATGATAAATATTTAAATATTATGACAGTTTTTATTTATTTATTTGTGACGCTCCACGAGAAAAGGGACCTTATTTACTCTTGTCATAAGGTCCCTTTTCTCGTGGAGTGTCACATTTATTTATTTCATTTAAACGGGTTTACAAAGAAAGTTCAGTTTTACAACTAAAATTTTCAAAAACAGCCAATTTAAAAATCTTTTGAAATTGAATTATTTTTAAAAATTCATATTATAACGCTTCTAATGTTCAATTGTTATCTACAATTTTATTTAAAATTTATTTTTAAATCAATTCTTGTTAGAAATTTCTACGAGAATTCAATTATTTAAAAACAAATATAAATAATTGATTGCACAATTATTGTTTATTTTTTAAAATTGAATTTTTATAAACGACTTTATCAAAATTGTAAACAATAATTGAATTCTACCAAAGAGTTTAAATAGAATTTGTAAGAATAATTACATTTTTCAAGGAATTAATTCGCAATTGTATTAAAAGTAATTGAAATACATCGTAGAATTTTATTATCTATGAAAATAATTGGATTCTTGCAAAGAATTTCATTGAATTTTTTTAAATAATTGAATTCTTGTGAAAAATTTTATTACTTCTGAAAATAATAGAATGCTTGCAAAGAATTTTATTTAATTTTTTAAAATTAATTGAATTTTATTTGAAGAATTTTCTATTAAGAAATTTTGAAAGTAATTATATTCTTTTAAGGAAAATAATTACAATTGCATTGAAAATGAATTCTTATAAACAAATTTTATCAAAATTATTAAAAATAGTTTTCTTTTATTAATTTATTTATTTACAATGTCCCCGTGGTCAAAAGACAAAGAATGGGTTAAATTCTTTTAGACAATTTTATAAAAAACTTTTTCAATAATCATTTTTGTTCAAAAATATTTATGAAAATTGTATTTTAAGTAATTGAATTTTTGTGAAAATGTTAGTATTTTGAAAACAATTGGAATTTTTAATAAAATTCTTTGCAAAAAACAAAAAGAAAACAGAAAAGAATTCAATTATTTAAAATAATTGAATTCTTTTGTGAAATTTTATTTAAAATAGTAAATATTGAAAATTATTGAGTTTCATCAAAGAATTTTATTATTTGTGAAAATAACTGAATACATACCTACTTGAGAAAAATTTTCTTAAAATTTTTGAAAATATTTGAATCGTTTCAAGGAATTTTATTGGAAATTTTTTTTAAGTGTTTCTAAAAATGCTATTTCAATTCTTGAGAATAATTTCTTTATTTTAATTACTAATTTACTAGCATATTTAAAGTGGTATAAATTCTAAAAAAAAAAGTAGTTTTTAGTGTCACTTTAAAAAAAAGTATCCAAATAGTAGCAAATCGTAAAAAAGTTGTAAATAGAAGTTTTAAGCAGATGACTGAATAAAAACTATCATTCCTATTAAATCCTATTATTTCCATAAGTATGTTTTTTCTTTTTAAATAAAAGGTCAATAAATAAATAAAATAAAAATAAAAATGCCATTTTTCGAAAGAAATAATTGTTTGTGTCCTGAGTTGAAATAAGAAAATACCTAGTTACGTTGGAATTGAAGAATACTTTGTCTACTTGAATGGAAACAGCCTCGGGGGAGTAGAGCGTTTTATAACCTTTTTTCTATTTCCTGTAAAAGAGATGTTTTGCTGAGAAAAATGTTGTCCTGGGGTTTTCTGTATCTAAGTGCGCTGGCGTAATAGGGAAAGATTTCGAGGGACTAGCTTTTTCTTTCTGTACCTAGAAAACGATCCAGTGTATTGAAACGTGAAAAAGAAAGCACTAAGGCACGGAAAACCACTTAGGATTTAGTTGGAAAAGCTAGGGGAGGGGAGAAGGAGAGAGAGAGAGAGAGAAGCTTTCGTGAACCAAATACCCACCTTTCCTCTAGACACAACTTTCACAAGAAAACTCCATGCAAGAATATCTATTTAAATGAAACGCAAAATTTACTCAAATCGACCCTATAATTGAATCATCACTTCCAACTTTACATAGTCGTGTCAAAACTTTTTAAATTTTGAGGTGAAGAATATTATTTTGATATTTTTTCCAATTTTTAACAAAGTATATCCTACTACAAAATAACAACTCAAGAATAAAAAATAATAAAATAATAACAAAAATTTTTTTAAATTAAATAAATTAAAAAATAGAATAAAATAATAAAATCAAACTAATTAATTCCCATAATTTTTGCAAATCCAGGGTGGCCCTTTTTTATAAAAAAAAAATTAACTGTCATTTCCCGGTCGTGAATTATTATTTTTCCCGGTCATAAAGAATAACTCTCAAAATAAATTATTCCATGAAAGATGAAAGTATAGTAAATATTGAAAGTTTGTTAATCAACATGAAACATGAATATGGAAAGTTGACACAAAAGATTGATTTTACTTTTTCCTGATTTCCAGACAAAACTTCGACTTTCATCCAAACCCTAAAAATATTTTAGTTTACTTTAAAAATAATTGAATTTCGAGAAAAAAATTTTGTAATATATTTTTTTTTTTAATATCTTTAATTGTAAAATCATTTGGAACTTAAATAGATTTTTCTTAAATTAATATTCAATTATTGTCTATTATTTTTCCACAGGTTTTAAGATTTCAAAAAATTTCAAATTTTAAATCCTTGAAAATTGACTAATTCTTAAGAATTTCTACTGTAACTTATTAAAAATTCTTTTCTGGATTTCAATTCAATTATTTTCTAGAAATTTAAAAAAATTAATGAGAAAATTAAAAAATTGTGAATAAAAAAGTTTCAAAAAACTAACTTATTCAGAATTTTTAATTAAAATTTTTTATAATTCCACTTTTCTAAAACATTAATTTAAAACTTTTTGAAATTCAATCTATATTAGTAATATTTATTATTATTATTATTATTATTATTATTATATTAGTATTATATTAGTAATATCTATATTAGTAATATTAGTATATTAGTAATATATTATAATATGTTAGTAATATTTTAACATTTTAAAATATAAAAATAGTTACTTATGAATTCTTGTAGAAACACGAATTGATATTAATGCAAAATACGGTATTTTAAAAATTTATTTTCTAAGAAAAACAGAATTTTATTTATTTTAACGTCTTGTTGTATTTAGAATTTAAAAATTAAGTTTTAGAAATTTCGTATCACTTTTGTTCTAATTAGTTCAAATTTTTAATAATTCAAATTTGTTTTGTGATAATATTCTTTTCATCATTTCAATTTAATTATTATTTCTAAGAATAAGAATTTTTAACTAAAATTTTTCTTTAAATCAATTAATTTTCGAAAAAGTTCATGTCCCTAAAGTTTTAAACGTTCAATTGAAAGAAATTTATTTATTTCTTCTTTAAATTAAAATTTTTGTTGCAATAATATTGCGTCTAGTATTAGAAAAATAAATTATAACAATTTTAACTGTTCAATTTCATTTTTCTTCTTATAAGGCAATAATTTTTAAAAATGTTTATATTGGTAAAAAAAATTCGTTCATTTGAACGTTCAGAACTTGTGGATCATAAAAGTTCTTCGACAATTTTCAAAATACATTTATTTACAATATTCAACTTTACGAATTTTAATTATTCATTAATTCTTCAATGAAATATATATTAGAAAATAAAAACTTCAAATAAAAATATTTAATTACACTTTTTAAAAAAAATGGATTTCAAAATTCAATTATTTCCAAAAATCCACGCTATATTGCTTTTAATATTCAATTAGGTCTTATTATCTAAAATTTTGACTGAAATTAATTGTTAACCCTTTTACGCCCATGGGACATATACGTCCCACCTACAAAAACCTCAATATCTTTGAAGAAACTTAATATTTTTGAGTCTAATTTAGTGCGTTCTCTTCAGGAAGAATATGGCTTTAAAAATAAGTAACCTAGATCATGTTAAAAAATTCCTATTGTTTAAAAAAATTCATAAATTATTGTTAAAAATCATGGATTTTAAAAATATTTTAAAATCGCCTAAAAATTGTTACTCGGGGGTTTTCGGGGTCGCTGATTACGAATCCGGTGTTAGTTTTTCAAAATTCAAAATGGCGGATCTAATATGGCGGACGACAAATGTAAAAATTAAACGGATTGTCATGAAACTTGTTACTCGGGGGTTTTTAGGGTCGCTGATTACGAATATAATATCAGTTTTTAAAAATTGAAAATGGCGGATCCAAGATGGCGGACGATTATTTTTAAACATTTTAATTTCACCTGAAAATTGTTACTCGGGGGTTTTCGGGGTCGCTGAATACGAATCCGGTGTTATATTTTTAAAATTCAAAATGGCGGATCCAATATGGCGGGCGTTATTTTTAAAATCGTTTAGTTTCACCAGAAACTTGTTACTCGGGGGTTTTCGGGGTCGCTAATTACAAATCCAGTGTTATATTTTTAAAATTCAAAATGGCGGATCCAAGATGTCGGACGATTTTTTTTAAACATTTTAATTTCACCTGAAACTTGTTAATCGGGGGTTTTCTAAGTCGCTGATTACGAATTAAGTGTTAATTTTTAAAAATTCAAAATGGCGGATCCTATACGGTGGACAACAAATGTAAATTTGTTTGGATTAGAGGAAAACTTATCACTCAAGGGTTTTTATGATCTCTGATCACAAATTTGTAGTTTATTTTGAAATTGCGATTGTGTATTTATTTATTTTTTTTGTCAGTAAAAAGTAAAGTATGATTTCATTGAATGCCCTTTCGGGCCTTTACAATCTCCTCAACATCACTATACTTAACTCTTCTAACTCACAAACTCTTACTTCATGTCCCTACTTTTGCGGCTGCAGCCGACTTAGGTTAGGAGTACTCGCATTCGCCTGGACATTCGGCCAGGGGAGAGGAAAACTGCAGAAAACCTTCTTCCCGAGTACAACCGGTTTATTGACGTCGAGTCATGAATGTACATTTGGATAGCCGTCACAAATGCACAAACATAACCTTGGCATCAAACCTCCCGTTTGATATATCTCATCAGTGAAAAACACCGAATTTGTAGCGATTCACAGAGGGTCACCCATCCAAGTACTAACCGCACTCAAAGTGGCTTAACCTCTGTGATCGCAAGCAACGGGATTCCACTAACCGAGCTATACCATCGGTTATTTTTATTTCTGTCAGTATATGGACTTGTTTCTTTCTACTCTCACTTGGATTCGTAATCAGCGACACCGAAAACGCCCGAGTAACAAGTTTCTAGTGAAACTAAACGATTTTAAAAATAACGTCCGCCATTTTGAATTTTAGAAATATAACACCGGATTCGTATTCAGCGACCCTGAAAACCCCCGAGTAACAAGTTTCTGGTAAAACTAAACGATTTAAAAAAAAATCGTCCGCCATCTTGGATCCGCCATTTTGAATTTTTAAAAAATGATGTTATATTCGTAATCAGCGACCTCAAAAACTCCCGAGTAACAATTTCCAAGCCAATCCGATCAATCTGTAAAAAAGTTGCCTGCCATATTGGATACGCCATTTTAAATTTAAAAAATTTTATAATTCTGATATCAGATTCGTAATCACCGACCCCGAAAACTATGAATAACGTTACACTTACGTTTTTTTAACCGTCTAGTTATGCCTGGGTGTGAAAGGGTTAAATCAATTTTTTTTTAGAAAATTCTACTAGAATTTAATTATTTAAATATAAAAATAAATAATTTATTGAACAATTGAATATTTCTTAAAATTCAATTCTCATAAGGAATTTTATCATCATATTTTTAAATAATTGCATTCTTTTGACGACTTTTAATGAAATTTTTAAGAATAATTACATTTTCCAAGAAATTCGATTAAAATTGTATTTAAAAATAATTGAAATTTTCCATTGACTTTTATTATTTATGAAAATAATGGAATTTCTAAGAAGAATTTTAATATTTTTGAACATAATTAAATTTCTGCGAAGGATTTTATTACTCTTGAAAACAATTGAATTTCTGCAATAATTTGTAGATTCTCCAAAATTAAATTTGTTTAGTGTTAACTAAAATTTTTCTATAAATCCATTATTTTTAATAATTTTTAAAAAGGTTTTTTGATAATTTTCTAATTCATTTATTTTTAACTGAAATTCTTTTTTAATTTTAAAATTAAAAATAATTAAAATTCTGCGATGAGTACTATTTATGAAAATAATTAAATTACTAAAAAGAATTTTATAATTTAGAAAAATAATTGAATCCCTGTATAAATGTTATTTATATAAAAATAATTGAATTATAATTCAATTATTTTTTTTTTATATTGCGAAGAAATTTATGAAAAATTTATAAATAATTGAATTTTTGTGAAATTTTTATTATTTTATGAAAATAATTAAATGTTTGAGTAGAATTATTTAAAAAAATTTTTAAATACTTGAATACTTTTGGAAAAATTTATTAAAATAATAGATATTGAAAATCATTAAATTGAGAAAAGTTTTTGAAAATAATTGAAATTTTTAAAAAATTTTTGAATATATAATTGAATTTTGGATAATAATTTTATAATTTATAAAGATAATTGGAATTTTGAAGAGAATTGAAAAAGACTTTTGAACATAATTAGATTTCTGCAAAGAATTTTATTACTTTTCAAAATAATTGATTTTTGTAATCATTTGTAATTTTTCTAAAATTCTCCAGCAGCCATTCTGAAATCGTATAATATTTTCCTCAAAAATAAAATAACAAGAGTTTTAATACACAAAAAGGTGTTAATGAACCACAGACGTAAAAAGCAGCTAAAACATAACTTTAAGCACTCATTCAGAAATTCATTCATTTTGACGCTCATTCTTGAGAATGAACGTTTTATGGAAAAGTGAGTGAATAAAAAAAAGGTAGGGGTGAAGTGGGGGTGGCAAAGGGGAAGAGGGAATATTTTAGGGATGCGAGTAAAGGGAAAGGAGGTACTTTATTCATATAGCCCGTGGCGTTTTAACCCATGGGAATTGAACCACAAACTAGTTAAACTACTTGATGTGCATGATTCTTGTAGAGAAAGAATTGAAATGTAAAAGTACATGGTTCAAATGAGTATAGAGGTGAAAGTTTAGATACTGTGTCAGAATCACCGATGAAAACAGTTCCAAAAGTTTATACATATATACACATACCATACGTATTCACTTTGTTGCTACAACTTTTTGAATTCAAATACAAATTTTTGAAAATTCGTTTACATATATCATTTTCCCTTTAGGAACTGCTTCTATAGTGACAGATAGGAATTTTCTTTTTTTTTACCATCGGAAAGAATTTTTATCACTACTATAAAATACGAAAAAAGCAAAAAAAAAATTGTCTGTTACAAATTTTTCTTTTTAATTTTGAGAAATTTAATTTATTTAATTTATTTCTTCGAAAAGTTTTTTTAAAAACAATTAGTTTAATTTAATTTACAAATTTATAGTAGTAGGAAATTTCACTTAAACTTTTTTTCATTTTGACTTTCACTTTCATTATCATTTTTAATTTCACTTATTAAAAGAATATCGTTTTGACAAATTTTCATTTAAAATTTTTTTTTTCATTTTTGTAATTTTAACTTAAATTCGGATTTCAATTTTTTAAATTTTATTTTGATTTTAAAGTCAAATTTACTTTCATTAATTTTTTTTATTTTTATATTTAATTTGACAGAATTATATTTTCACTTTTACTTTCACTTTGACAGACTTTCTTTTGAAGGTAAAAATTAAATTGAAAGTGAAAATGAAATTCTGTCAAAGTCTTTTTTTCACAATAAAATTCAATTCCAACACATTTTTTGCAAAATAAATTTGAATTTCTAATTTTTCTTTTTAATAAAGATCAATTTTTATATATTTTTTTCTAATAAAATTCGATTCTAAATAATCTTTTCTTAATAAATTTCAATTCCTAATATTTTTTTCCAATAAAAAACAATTTCTGAACATGTTATGCTAAGAAAATTCAATTCCAAATAATTTTTGACTTATTCATTTCAATTTTTAATTTTCTTTCCTAATAAAGATCAACTTCTAAGTATTTTTTTCTAATAAAATTCAATTCCATATAATTTTTGCCTAATGTATTCCAATTTTTAATTTTCTTTCCTAATAAAGATCAACTTCTAAGTATTTCTTTCTAATAAAATTTAACTTCAAAAATTTTACCTTACGAATTTAAATTTTCAATTGTTTTTTTTAGTACAACAAAATATTTCTTACATATTAAATTTCAATTTTTAATTTTATTTTCAAATAAAAATCAATTTCTAAATCTTCTCCTCTAATAAAATTCAATCCAAAAAACTTTTTAGCCTAACGAAGATTTTTTTCCAAAAAAAATTCAATTACAAAAAATTGTTTGAAAAAAATCAATTTGAAAATATTATTTTCTAATAAAATTAAATTCCTAATATTTTTTGTGTAATAAATTTCAATTTCAATTTTATTTTCTAATAACATTCAATTTCACAATATTTTTTTCGCCAAATAACTTTCAATTTCTAGTCCTTTTTTCTAGTATAAAATATAAATCAATGTCTTTAATATTATTTTCTAATAAAATTCAATTCCAAATAAATTAAAATTTTTTGTGTAATATATTTCAATCTTTAGTCTTTTTTCTAATAAAGATACAATTTTAATTACTCTTATTGTAATAAGATTCAATTCCAAATAATGTTTGGCCTAATAAAGATTATTTTTTAAGAAAATTTAATTAAAGAAAATTTTTTTGACTAATTTTCAGGTTTTATTTTTCTTTCCTAATAAAGATTAATAAACATTTTTTTTTAATTTTTATTTTATACATTAAATGTAAAAAATAATAGTGAGAATAAAAATCAGTCCATTTACGAAAGTAAAAGTGAAAATGAAAATCTGTCAAAGTAAAAGTGAAAAAAAGTGAGAATAAAAATCTGTCTTTGAAAATATAAATAAGTAAAATAATAATTTAATAATTATTTATAAGTAAAAGTGAAAATGAAAATTTCGTTATTTATATTTATTTCTTTACATTTTTATAGTGAAAATGATTTTTATTTCTTTAAATTTTTATAGTAAAAATGATTTTTTTCAAAGACCTTTTTAATTTTTAATTTCGAAATTTTTGTTTGCACGAAAGTAATAACAATTTTTAATTTTCTTTTCTTTTATACTATTTCTGGAAATTACATTTCGAGTTCAGTTATTTGATAATTCTTTTTATATAGCTAATGAAAAAGGCTTAGTTTTACGATTGAGAGGATTATTTCGATTTAGCTTTATCTCATTCGTTCCCTGTTCATTTCATTGTACATGTTGCTCCTTTTGCAAATGGTGTTTTAATTAGAAAGAGAGAGAGAGAGAGAGAAAGAGGGTGAGCTAAAAAAGAGGAAAGAAGTAAAGGAGATAGAGATAGTAATACCTCTAATTATACCTTTTCATTACTCAATCCTCGTTCTGCACACATACTGTTCATTCAATCCCCTTTTTCAGATTAAATTTCTACTTTTGTCTCAGAGGTGCATTTTCAAAAAGTCACTTTCACTTTTCCTTCAAGACTAAAAAGAAGGAGAGAAAGAGAAAGAGATAGAGAATACGAGAAAGGAAGGGGAAAATCCCTTTTCTTTACTATGAAATGAACTAACTCCTCTCTTTCTCTCTTTCACTCTGGCAACGAGTTGAAAAGACGAGAATAATTTAAGCAATTTTTCTTACGGGACTTAAAGTCTGACGTCTGCTAAAATTTATCCCTAGGTTAACTCGAGATCCGCCAATCAGATTCCACAATTCCGGATTTTACTGTTGGATCTTTTACTTTAATCGAAGACGAAGGGAATTGTTCTATTTTCTTGCCCCCAAAAACTCATTTCATCCAGAAAACGGAAATTGTTTACTTTCGGGGAAAAAAGTTACTGTTTTGAAAAAAAATACTTTCCTCAATTAAATAAGTTCATAATTTAGAAAATTTTAATTTCTCTGCGTCTTGAAATAAACGTTTTAAAGTAAATAAAATTCACAGTTATTTCTCTCTAAAAACTGAATTTTTAATTTCCAAAATTAAAATTTTTAATTGACTTAAAATAATGTTTTTAAAGCAAACAAACTTTTTTTCCTGCAGTGCAATTTAGTAATTTGACTTTTGATTCGATTTTGACTTTGAATTTCATTTTAATTTTGATTTTTTCCCTGACTGATTTTCCACAGGAATTAAGATTTTTAAAAAATTCAAATTTAAACTTTTTGAAATTCAATAACATCAAAAAAAAAATTTTAATTATTTACAAAAATTTTTTAAAAACTCTTCGCAAGAATTGAATTATTTTTATAAGTAATTAAATTTTCCACATAGCAATTTAATTATTTGAAAAAATGTAATAAAATTCGTTGTGAAAATTGAATTATTATTATAAATAATAAAGATTTTCCTAGGATTTAAAATATTTTTAATTCAATTTTAAATGAATTCTCGAAATAAATCTATTATTTAAAAAAAATGTAATAAAAATTCGTTGCAAGAATTCAATTATTTTCATAAATAATAAAATTCTTCACAGGATTTCAATTATTTAAATAAATGTAATAAAAATTCGTTGCAAGAATTCAATTATTTTCATAAATAATAATATTCTTCACAGGATTTCAATTATTTTTAATAAAATTTTAAGTAAATTCTTCGAAAATGTAATTAATGTAAAAATTTTATTAAAAATTTTGTAAAGAAATAAATGAACAATTTGACTTTTAAAATTTAAAATCACAGTGAAATTGAAAGTCATACTGAAAATCTAATCGTATCTCAAAGCCAAATAACAAATTCGCACGCCTGATAAAAAAAAATTTTCAAAAGAAAAACCTTAAAAAAATATTCCCCAGATTAAAAAAGATTAAAAAAAGAAAACGAAAATGGAAAATTACACTAATTTCAAAAATTAAAATCTCTGTGTCTTGAAGCAAAGTTTACAAAGCGAACAAATTTTACAATTTTTTGTTTCCACAATTTTTCTGTAGATATCAAATTGAGATAAAAAAAACAAAGCAAAAGTGTTGCGAAGCAACTTTTTGATTCTTTTTTTTGGCTCAATTTTATATCCTTAGAAAAATTGTGGAAACATTTTTTAATTGAAAAAAAAAATTATAATTAAAAAATTATTGATATTTCCAATAAGTGTAAAGAATTGAAGACGTTTTGATTTAAACAATTAAGGTTAAAATTATTAAACCAAAATATTCGTCAGTTTAGAAAATTAAAGAAATGAATGACGTCCTTCAACTAAAGATGACTTAAAATTTCCATAAAAATATTACCTGAAAGTGAAAAAAATTGCCAGGAAGTGTTAAATTACAAAAAAAAATTGCTAATTATTTAATAATTAATTAATTAAGCGACATTTGTAAACATAAAAAATAAATGAACTTGCAATGAAATGTTTCTGAACATCTTTTATAAATAATTAATAAGTAATTATTTAATTAATAGTTAATTAAACAGTAAAAGTTAAATAAAAAATCGTTTTGACAAAACGATATTTTGCATTCGTATTTTGAAAACAGTATTCAAGTATAGCACTTTTACTGAATCTTAATTTAATTTCTTTTTTCTTTCTTTCGTCTCTTTCTGTTTCTTGCAAATATGCAAAGTATCATGTCTTGCGTGAAGGAATTCTCTTAATTACTGTTGTTAGAATTAAATGTCTTTAGGAAGGGGTATTAGTGTGAAGTGTTTTGAAAATGAAGTAGTTGCAATTCGTGAATTATTCTAGTGCACGATTTTGTTTCTATCACTCTCATTCACATTATATTATTCCCCCCTCGACTCTTAAGTGTATGGCATCTGGTTCGGTAATCGCATTTCGAGGTCTACTGCTCGCAAATAATTTCGATGGTTTATGTCTTGAAATTCTCCAGATCCAACGAATCTTTTGTTGCTTATACACGTTCCTCCTTCTCCCATTGCAAAATTGAATTGACAATTATGCATTGTTTAAAGTTTACTGCGCCAAAGACACTCTATTCTCTTGCCTTCTGAATTTCTCTTGCTTCTTGAATTTAATAAGTTTTATTATCAGCCGTAATTTTCAAATTTTCTGGTTTGTCCCATCCTTTTGGAAAAAATTATTTTGTTTTAAGAAAAAATAAAAATTTATAATAAATAATAATAATAAAATATAAATAATAGATCATAAAAAAAAATTCTTTCTGCTTTGGCTATTTAGCAAAATCGACTTGAGAGCAAAAAGAAAAAAAAAAAGAAGAAAATTTATTTAATTTTTACGGGACAAACATCAATGGATGTAAGACAATGAGTTGAATTTCTGTTCCTATCTTTGCGATTAGTCCTGAAGGTGCGATTATATTGTGGAATGTTGTACGGGGCACGCTGTGATTTTGTTCTTATCCGTTTCCAGGCCATTGACTGGAGCCCGATATTACCGAATAGTGTTCTAGGAAACATCCCCATTTGAGCAATTTCCTCACCAGTATCCTAAGCTCAATCTTCCTTCAGAAATGTGGTACACCTAATTTCTTACGAAACGAAAAATAAATTTTCTTCTTATATCCCACAGAATTCCCTCAAGATAGATAAAGAAAATCTAATTGTAAATCCATCAACTAAAGCGCTTCTCTTATTTTTCCAAAAGGGATTTTTCAATATTCATTGTAATTTTTTCATTTTAGTTTCTTTTTTACTTTAGTATTTTTAACCAGGGGAATATTTTTTTAGTGTTTTTCTTTTGAGAGTTTTTTATTTTAAATAGAAAAAGATTTCTCTTAAAAAACTTTTTCCTTTTTAACTACATTTTTTCTATAAATCCATTATTTTCAATAATTTTTTAAATATAGTTTTTTGAGAATTTTCAAATTTATTTGTTTTTAACTGAAATTCATTTTTAAATCAATTTTTATTATAAAATTCTACTAGAATTCAATTTTTTAAATACAAAAAATAATTTATTGTATATTTAAATGTTTCTTAAAATTGAATTCTCATAAAGAATTTTATCAACAAATTTTTAAATAATTGAATTCGTTTGACGAATTTTAATAAAATTTTTAATAATAATTACATTTATCGAGGAATTTGATTAAAATTTTATTAAAAATAATTGAAAATCTGCGACGAGTTTATTTATGAAAATATTGAAAATAATTAAATTCCTAAAATGAATTTTATTATTTAGAAAAATAATTGAATTCCTGTCAAAATGTTATTATTCATAAAAATAATTGAATTATATTGTAAAGAAATTTATAAAAAATTTGTAAATAGTTGGATTTCTGTGGAATTTTTATTTCTAATTAATTAATTAATTAAATTCATTGAAAATTGAATATTTATAAAATTTCAAATTAAAACTTTTTGAAGTTCATTTATTTATTAAAATTGTAAACGCAACTCTTTTAAAATTCAATTAATTTTGAAATATTTAAGTAAAATTGTTCTTGAAATAATTTCTTAGTAATAATCTTATAATAGTTCTTTAAGATTTAAGTTATTAAGAAAGAATTTTTTTTCAGAAATTTGTATTCTTCTGACGAATTTTAATAAAATTTTTTTGAATAATTACATTTTTCAAGGAATTTGATTAAAATTGTGTTAAAATCTTAAAAATAATTGAAATTCTGCGATGAGTTTTATTACTTATGAAAATAATTGAATTATTAAAAAGAAACTTATAACAAATTTGGAAATAATTGAAATTCCTGTGGAATTTTTCAATTTATGAAAATAATGAAATGATAGTGTACAATTTTATTAAAATTGTTTTTAAATAATTGAATTCTTTTGGTTAATTTTATGAAAATAGTAGATATTGAAAATCATTGAAATGAGGAAAATTTTTGAAATTAATTGAAATTTTGACAAGAAGTTTATTAAAATTTTTGAAAATAATTGAATTTTGAAGAAGAATTTTTTTATCTATAAAGATAATAATTAGGATTTTTTCGATATTTTTTTGTAAATTTTGAACATAATTGAATTTTGTGATAAAAATTTTATTACATTTTGAAAATAATTGAATTTGTGCAGTCATTTGTAACTTCTTCAATATTCAATTTTTTTTAGTGTTTTTAACTATAATTCTTCTATAAATTCATTATTTTGAATTATTAATTAAACAGAAATTGACAAATTTAACTAATTTTAGAAGATTTTGAATTATTATAATTTTTTAAAAATCTAAGTTTTATAGAATTTCAAATTGAAATCGTTTAAAGTTTATTTATTTATGAAAATTGTAAACGCAACTCTTTTAAAATTGAATTAATTTTGAAATATTGAAGTAAAATTATTTATTAAATAATTTATTTATTTTTTGATAGTTGTTCAAGATTTAAGTTATTAAAAAGAAAATTATTGTGAGAAATAGAAAAAAATTAAAGGTTTTGTATTAGAATTCGTGGTAATTTTATTGTTTATGAGGTAAACGAAAAAGACACAAAAATTCAGAATTTTCTTATGAATTCTAAAAATTTAATTTTTTCCAGTACTTTTAATAAAAATTCCTGATTTTAACTTTTCCCTGATTTTCCCGACCAAGTCTACTTTTCCTGACTTCCCTGACCTGTAGCAACCCTGTATTAGTATATTAACCCTCGGAGAACACACCTATTTTTTAGACCTTTTTTCAAAGTTCAACCAATTTTAAACTGATCATCTAATCAAACTAAAGAATTTTTTTTTAATACAGTTTAAACTCTGTAGAATAAGTCTGTACACTTGAAAATCCTTATTAAGAATATTTAAAAAAATAAAAAGCTTTTCGTAAAAATATTTAACTAATTCACATTTAAAAAAAAAATATTCTATAAATTTCTAAAAAATAATTTATCATTTCTATCCAAATACCATTTTTTACCAGAAATCGTTCTTAAATTTTAAATTTCAATTTTGAATTTAAAAAGAATTTTACTATAGTATATATACAATTCAATAGAATCTTCTCTCTAGATAAAAACCCTTTTTCTTATCCAAGCGATAATCAGAATGGAAAATCCAATCAAATGTACATTTTGAAGATGTTGAATTTTCCCCGAAAAAAAGTTGCCGATAGATCGAGCGGGAAATCAGTTTTGCGAGAGGTGATTTTATAGTAATTTTGCGGCGATTCTAAACCGAGGGCGATGATCATAGAATTCCGATCACGCGTTGGTATTCATACGTGCATAAAGTGCAAGTCTGAAAGTGGACATTTCTCCACTCCCATTTACCCCTTCTTCTTTAAAAAAAAAAAAAATAAAAAAAAATAGAAGAAGAAGAACCCTTTTCTGATATTCGAGTATAGAGGCTAGCCAGTAGAAAAATAACCTCAGCAGCCTGAAGGCTGTTTGGCGAGCTGTCCGATGAACCAGCAATGTACGTGAGACGCGTAAAGAGAACACACGTGACATACAATTCATATATACATACTTTTATTTATATATGTACACATCCATACTTTTTGTATGGATAATATATATATATATATATATATATATATATATATATATATATATGTGTTTGTATGTGTGTATATCTATATGTATATATATATCGAGTTTGGATGTACCCTCAATAAGAATAGAGGATGTGATATATAGAGTGCATTATACACCTAACTTGAATGAGGTCGGCAATAGCGATCGACGGACGTGTTCCCGAGAAGAGGATTTCCGCTTTGGAATTCAATTTTAAATCAGCTAGTAGTAGGCGCGCGTATACTGGCAGACGCTTTAGAATGAGAATTTAATGAACAACGGGAGGACGATTACTAATGCTCCACTCAGTCAGACATTCTATTGAAATCGAGATTCTCAAAATCCCATAAACAATTCACAATGTTCAATGACTATTCTTCCAGAAAATCGCATTCTCAATTATATTAGTAATTTTCTTTAAAAAAAAAATAATCGACTACATATTTCAATTTGTTTTCTTTGCATTTTTGTTACTTAATTAGTAAATATTTCTCTAACTAACTCAATTATAATAATTAATTAATAAAATGAACCATTATCAGGACCAGAATTACTCTCTAAAACTGAATCAGTGAAATTTGACTGACAATCAGTGACTATTCTCGCGATTTGAATCAGTTAAATTTCACTGAAAATTAGTTAAAACTAATTGAAATTTCTGTCATTTTTTACTGACTGGACAATACATTATAATAATCGTAAGTTCCTTTCCGTTAGCAAATTATCTGCATTCATTTGTTTGTTTTGAAAATTAAATTTTGTGGGTAAAGTATTGGCATTTTTTATTTTTTAATGTGGAAAATACTTTACTTATTAAATTGTCTCGAATCATTGGTAAAAAATCTAAAATTATCAAAAATTCGAAAAAATTCAAAAATCCGTTTTTCTTAAAATTCAAGATTTTTTCTTCTCTTTTATGGGATTTAGCTTCATTATTTTTGTGCTTTTGGAAAATACTTTACTTATTAAATTGTCTCGACTCTTTGGTAAAAAATCTAAAATTATCAAAAATTCGAAAAAATTCAAAAATCCAAATTTCTTAAAATTCAACATTTTTTCTTCTCTTTTATGGGATTTAGCTTCATTATTTTTGTGCTTTTGGAAAATACTTTACTTATTTAATAGTCTCGACTCTTTGGTAAAAAATCTAAAATTATCGAAAATTATCAAAAATTCAAAAATCCAAATTTCTTAAAATTCAACATTTTTTCCTCTCTTTTATGGGATTTAGCTTCATTATTTTTGTGCTTTTGGAAAATACTTTACTTATTTAATAGTCTCGACTCTTTGGTAAAAAATCTAAAATTATCAAAAATTCGAAAAAATTCAAAAATCCAAATTTCTTAAAATTCAACATTTTTTCTTCTCTTTTATTGGATTTAGCTTTATTATTTTTGTGCTTTTGGAAAATACTTTACTTATTAAATTGTCTCGACTCTTTGGTAAAAAATCTAAAATTATCTAAAATTATCAAAAATTCAAAAATCCAAATTTCTTAAAATTCAACATTTTTTCTTCTCTTTTATGGGATTTAGCTTCATTATTTTTGTGCTTTTGGAAAATACTTTACTTATTAAATTGTCTCGACTCTTTGGTAAAAAATCAAAAATTATTAAAAATTATAAAAAATCCGAAAAATCGAATTGCTTAAAATTCAACCTTTTTTTTTGTCTTTTATGCCATTTAGCTTTATTATTATTTGAATTTTTATTCAAGAGAAAAAATGGAAAACTGAAAAAAATTAGAAACTTTTAAAAATTCCAGGCCTTTTCCATGATTTCCCTGATTTCCAGAAGCCTTTTAAAAATTCCATACCATTTTCATGATTTTCCAGATTCTGTAGGAACCCTGCTTTTGTCTGACTTTCTTCTAAATTATCCAATTCAGTGATTTCTGTGGTGAATTTGGTTAAGTTGTAAAATGATTAATTTCTATTTGAATTCGTTTTTTTTTTTGAATGTAGAAAATCTGATGTTAATTTAATTCTTTTTTCGTTATGCACGGCAAAAAATATTTAGCTGGATGAACTACAGATTTCACTTTAGTAGCGAAATTTTTCAGTGCTTCAATTAATACTTTCGTTATTCTAGAGAAACTTATCGCTATTTCAAGTAAAACTTTTTTCAGTGTGTAATAATTATTATTTCTTTGAAAAGTATTTAATTTAAAATGGCTTTATTAAATAAGCAATGCAAAAGATGACCCAGATACTAATTGTAATTGTTCTAGCCATAGTTTAAGTCTAGTAATGTAAATTCTATTTCAATTGAGACCATTGAGTGAAATTATTTAAATTTTAGTTAGTTAAATCTCTTTGTTAGGTTATAATAATTATTTTTTAAAAATTTTTTAAATTGTTTAAAATAAGCAGCCCCATACAACATTCCCGCGCGGATAGTTTGGCTAGTTAAAAAATAATTGAAAGTTCCAATATTAGTGAGAGAAATTTTCAATAATTTTTTAATTAGCCTTTCAGTGAAAAATAACTGATATTTCAGTAAATTTTAACTAATTTTCAGTGGAATTCCACTGATTAAAATAGCGATTAATTTTGTTTTTCCCTGATTCCCTGACAAAATTTCGACTTTTTTTCTGACCCTAAAGATTATTCTGATGCACTCTCAAAATCATTAGATACTAAAAAAATTGTTCTATTACATTTATTAACAATTTTCTTCCATTGTAAACATCAATAACTTTTTTTTAAAATAAATATTTAATCACTATAATTTTTCCATAGGAATTAGGATTTTTAAAAAATTCAAATTTAAACTTTTTGAAATTCAATAACTTTTGAAAATATTATTAGAAAACATGAAGATATCAAGCACCCCGAGTCTTCGACTCGGAATAATCGCTATCTTCATGTTTTACAATAATTTAAACTTCTATAAAATTTTTCAAAAAAAATTAAATTATTCACAAAAATTTTTCAAAAATCCTTCGCAAGAATTTTATTATTTTTGTAAGTAATGCAATTTTTCACATATCCATTTAATTAAAATTTGAAAAATTGTAATAAAATTCGTTGTAACAATTAAATTATTATCAGAAATAATAAAATTTTTCCTAGGATTTACATTATTTTTAATACAATTTTAAATGAATTCTTCAAAAAATGTAATTATTTTCAAATTATTTAAAAATTATTTTTTTTGCAAGAATTCAATTACATTCCACAAATAATAGAATTCTTCGCTGAAATTCAAATATTTTTTAAATCTACTCTTTTTATAAAATTTCTTAAAAGAATTCAAATTATTTTCATAAGTAATAATATTCTCTACAGGATTACAATTGTTTAAAAAAATGAAATAAAATTCGATGCAATAATTCAATTATTTTTTAAAATAACAAAATTCTTTACTGGATTTCAATTATTTTAAATACAGTTTTAAGTAAACTCTTCGAAAAATGTTTTTATTTTCAAACAAATTTTGTAAGAATTCAATTACATTTCACAAATAAAGAAATTCTTCGCTGAAATTCAAATATTTTTAAAATCTACTGTTTTAATATTTCTTAAAAAAATTCAATTATTTTCGTAAATAAAAAATTCTTCACTGGATTTCAATTATTTAAAAGAAATTAAATAAAATTCGTTGCAAGAATTCAATTATTTTAATAAATAATAAAATTCTTCACAGAATTTCAATATTTTTAGAAAATGTAATAAAATTCGTTGCAAGAATTCAATTATTTTCATAAATAATAAAATTTTCCCCGGGTTTTTAATTATTTAAAAAAAAGGTAATAAAAATTCATTACTAGACTTCAATTATTTTTAATACAGTTTTAGGTAAATTCTTCGAAAAATTTAATAATTTAAAAAATTTTATTAAAATTCTTCGAAAAAAATAAATGAACAATATATTTAATAATTTCTGAAAAAGTTTCTAGAGAATTTTCAAATCCATTTGTTTACAATTCAATTTTTACGAAATTTTTATTATTCACAAATTCTTCAATAAAATATTTAGAAAATAAAAACTTGAAATAATTTTTTAAAAAAATTCAATTAAACTTTTTCAAAATACAATTATTTTTAAAATCGCATGCTTTAATGCTTTTAATATTCAATTATTATCTAAAATTTTAATCAAAATTCATTTTTAAAATCAATTTTTAGTAGAAAATTCTACGAGAATTCAATTATTTAAATACAACAAATTATTTATTGTATAATTGAACGTTTCTTAGAATTGAATTCTCATAAAGAGTTTTATCAACAAATTTTTAAATAATTGAATTTTTTCGACGAATTGTAATAAAATTTTCAAGAATAATTACATTTTTTGAAGAATTCGGTTAAAATTGTATGAAAAAAAATTGAAATTCTATGATGAGTTTTATTATTCATGAAAATAATTGAATTTTTAAAAAATTTTTTATTATTTCTAAAGATAATTGAAATTTTGAAGAGAATTTTTTAAAATTTATAAACATAATTGAATTTCTGCAAACATTTGTGATTTTTAATAATTAATTAAAAATTAATTAAATAAAACTAATTATGAATCCTGTAAATTTAATGTTAGATTTAAATTTAATGTTTTACATTATTTTAATAAAAATCCTTGACTTTTTCCTGATAATTTTTAATTTTTCAATTATTTTTCAATTTAATTTTCAAATTAAAAAAGTGGGCCAAATAATTTTTTTCGATCAACTTTACAAAAAATATATTTTATTACAAAAATTCCTTTTTTTTTTTTTTTTTTCAAGCATTTGTTTTCGAGAATTGGTACAGCTTCGTGCAAATATTCAGTAATGGGAAATTTGAGACTATTATTTATGAAAATAATTGAATTATTGCAAGGAAGTTTATAAAAAAAATTTATAAATAATTAAAGTCCTGTGAAATTTTTATTATTTATGAAAATAATTAAATGTTTGCGAAAAAAATTTATTCAAATTTTTGAAAATAATTGAACTTTCCAGTATTTTGATAAAAATCCCTGTCTTTTCCCTGATTTTCCTGACTAATTCTATTTTCCCTGAATTCCCAGATTTCCCTGACCTGTGACAACCCTGATTATTCCCCTCATTCACAGAATCATAGAAATAATAAAGATAGATCTCAATTTACGAAAAAAGATTCTTAGTGGGCGTTTGAACGACCGCAGACAAAATTCACTCCACAGTTCTAAATTGAATTTCATCTCCTTTTTTTCTCTCCTTATTCTTCTTCTTCTTCTTCACCTTCTTCTTTTTCTTCTTCTACTTTCTTGTACCTTCTTCTAGGCAAGCTTCTGCTTCGCAGGCGAATACGCTGTAAATTAATTTACGCAAATCTTCCGCGGCATGAATTTTTCCAACAGTAATTTCCCTAGAAGCCACACTTTCTCTCTCTCTCTCTCTCTCCCTCTCTCGCTCTCTCACTGCAGGAGTGCTCGGTCGCTCGCGGAGGCAGGTCGTTACCACGGTAATTACCTTTTCTACCTTCGGTCTACTCTGTCTTTTTGTCTCATAACCAAGTAACTATCTTAATTGCTTATGCTCTCTAGATCTGGATACAGCCGTGACGTAAACGACTTCAAAATAAAGAATTAAACTTACAACCAATGAAATTTCACTAGTGATTCAAATTAAAAAAAAAGGGGAAGAAAATGAGAAATAAAAAAGGGGAGATAATTTTAAGTAAATTGGATTTTTTCCTGACGAATGAATATTAATTAAAAATTTCTTTAAATCGAATTTTCAGTTTATTTTCATTTATAACACTCACATGCTACTAAAATTTAAAAATTCGAAAAAAGTATGGAAGGATTTTTGTATAATTTTCATTTGAACCATTTTCATTAAAATTCATTTTTCGTACCGCATAATTATCATTTAAAAGTTTTATTTAACGGAATTTTCAAACTAAACTTTTATAGATCATATTTTTAGTTCACTTAACTGGAGTCACTAGGATTTCCAAATATTAGCATAATTGCTATTTGATAACAAATTATATTATATAATATTTTGCTATTTGATAATTATTATAATTAAGTTAATTAACTCAATTAGAGCCAGTTTCACCAACTTCCGATTAAAAGTTAATCAATGATTAAAGACAATTTAAAGGCTTCTGATTGGTTAATTGAGGATTTAATCATTGATTAACTTTTAATCGGTGTTGGTGAAATCGGCCTTAGTAAAATTTGACTATTTTCTTAGTTATTTATTTACTAAACTACTTATTTACTATTAATTATTTATTTTCTACTAAATAGTTATTCCTCATTTTTTTTTTTATTATTACTAATTAAAATAATTAAAACCAAATTTCTTTTAACTAACCCAATTAAATTTGAAAGTTGTTCTTAGTTATTTTCAACTAATAATTATCTTTCACTAATAATTATAGTCAGTTATCAGTTTTTACTGATTTCTAAAAAAAAAATTTCGTTCAATGAAAAATTCTACAGAAATGAATTTAAAAAAATACTAAAGCTTTTTTTAAAATAAAAATAGATTTCTCATAATCCTTAAAGAGAAAGAGAGATATCCCTCAAAGAGGTCACCAGTTTAAAAATCCGCACATGATAAATAAATTTAAAAGAAAGAAAAAAACCAGAATTTTTTTTTACCCCTTTTAAAAAAATTATATATTTTGTGAGTCAGGACATAAAGCTAATGCATAGTTTAAAGGCAGAAATCCCCCTATATAATTTCTGTGTCATACACGCAAACGAGAATTCTAGTGCAGAGGAAAATTCTAATGGTGAAATTATCCCCCAAAGTTATTAATATTTCATACTGATTCAATAGTTACAAATCGTAAAGCCGAAGTAGAGATAATCATACACTCGATAAATATATACGAGGGCAACTCGAGAGACTCATACTCTCATCCCCCTTTTATTTGGAAAAAAATAAAATTATAATTTAACCGCTGGAAAAAAAAGATTCTTACACAAATCTTTTTTTGGGAAAAGTTTTTTCTCTCTCTCTCTCTCTAAATCCAGTGAATATAATAACTGTATTAATCTTCATATTCTTTCATTCATTCTGGTCAGCAGTTTGAAGTTAGTTTTTCTGTATGATTTTGTTTTTGTTTTTCTTTAAAAAATATTGTTTCACAAATCGAAAATGTGCAGGTATTTTTTCATGATTCATAATAAATTAATTAATTCCCGTTTCTTAATATTTTTGTAGAAAATTTTCAATTTTCATAACGAAATAGGTAATTTGCATCATTTCTATTTCTTAATTACAATTGTTTTAATAAAATTCAAAGTTTTTTTTTAAAAATAAACGAAAAAAATGTTTATAAATTCTATTTGTCAATTTTCAATTACAAATTTTAATTGAAAATAAAAATGTTTTAATTTTTAGAAAATAAAGGAAAATATTTTACTCAAAAAAATGTTCTGTTACATTAATTTACGAATTTCTTTAATTGCAAAATTATTCAAAAATATCAATAACTTCTTTTTTAAATAAATATTTAATTATTATTATTTTTTCCATTGGAATTAAGATTTTCAAAAATTTTAAATTCAAACCTTTTTGAAATTCAATAACTTTTAAGAAGGTTATTATAAAACATGAAGATATCGATTGCTTCGAGTCGAAGACTCGGAGTGATCGATATCTTCATGTTTTATAATAATTATTTAATATATCAAATTGATAAAATCATTATATTATATTATAAAAATATTGTACTTCTTCAAAATTATTTTCTTCATTTCAATTCAATTATTATTTTTAAGAATTTTTCACTAAAAATTTTCTTTAAATCAATTAATTTTCAAAAAAAGTTCTTCTACAATTTTCAAAATCCATTTATTTACAATATCGAAAAAAAAATTCAAATAACATAAAAAAAATTCAATTACACTTTTTCAGAAAAATTAATTTCAAATTTGAATTCTTTCTAAAAATTCACGCTACATTGCTTTTATATTCAATTATTATCTAACATTTTTAACTGAAATTCATTTTTAAATCAATTTTTATTAGAAAATTTTAAAAGAATTCAATTATTTAAATGCAAAAATAAATAATTTATTGAAAAGAAAAATAAAAATAATTAAAAATAAATAATTGAATTCTTTCGACGATTTTTAATCAAATTTTTAAGAATAATTAAATTACATTTTCCGAGAAATTCGACTAAAATTGTATTAAAAATAATTGAAATTCAAAAATAAAGAATATTGTTATTGTAACTTCTTCAAAATTTTTTTCATATTCAATTATTATCTAAATTACATATTTAAATAAATTTTTATTAGAAAAGTCTATGAGAATTCAATTATTTAAATACAAAAGTAAATTATTTTTTGAAAAATTGAATGTTTCTTAAAATTTAAATCTTTTAAAAGAATTATATTACCAAATTTTAAAATAATTGAATTCTTTTGATGAATTTTTATAAAATTTGTAAGAAAAATTACATTTTTCAAGGAATTTGATTAAAATTTTATTAAAAATAATTGAAATTCTGCCATGAGTTTTATTATTTCTGAAAATAATTGAATTATTGCAACGAAGTTTATTACATTTCTTTTAAATAATTGAAATGCTTTGAAGAATATTATTATTTATGAAATTAATTGAATTCTTGCAACGAATTTTATTACATTTTTTTAAATAATTGAATTCTTTTGGGTAATTTTATTAAAATATTAGATATTGAAAATCATTGAATTGATGAAAATTTTTGAAAATAATAATTGAATTTTGAAGAAGAATTTTTTTTACTTATAAAGATAATAATTGTGATTTTGTTGAGATTTTTTTTTTGTAAATTTTTAACATAATTGAATTTTATAATAAGAATTTTATTATTTTTGAAAATAATTGAATTTTGTGATAAGAATTTTATTATTTTTGAAAATAATTGAATTTCTGCAATCATTTGTAACTTCTTCCAAATTTAATTTTTTTTAGTGTTTTTAACTAAAATTTTTACGTTGTATTATTTTTAAAAGTAATAAAACTAATTTTATTTTAAAAAGTGAATAGAAAGTTAGCCGCGCGCGAATTGTTGCTAGTATTAAAAATAAATATAGATAGAAGTTAATAGATGTAAATAGAATAAACATTTTGTTTATTATATTATATTTTATTATTCAATAAAAAATGATTTAATAAAATAGTAATTATAGCAGAGATTATTTTCACTTTTATTAAATTAATATAAAAGTATTAAATCAAATCAATTCAAACTGTCAATAATAATCAATTAGCAAGAAAAAAAAATTGATAAGAAAAAAATCCCATTTTCCGAAGTTTTCGAACAGTATGACGATTTAGGAGAGAAAAAAAACTTTTTTTTTTACCCAACAAAGCATGCTTATGTAGACAGCATAGGAAAGTTTTTGGGGCAAACTGTATTTAACAGTGGACAAAGTTTAAGCCATCAGTTCATCATCTTTCGATAAACCTGGCTCACCGATAATCCCTCTCAAAGCAGTGCTTCGTGATAGTTTCAAATAGAACGCCTTCCAAGTTTCCAAACATTTCAACTCTCTATTAAATAAAATCATAAAAATATGACACCTTTATGAGAATTGTAGATTAAAAAAAGAGAAGAAGAAGAAGAAGAAGCAAAAAGAAAATAACTGATATCAGAGTAATTTTAATGACACGATAATTGGCGTAACATTTTTTTTTTGTCATTACAGAAAAGATATTTCAAAGTATTCATATAAATTCCAATCACCATCATCATTAGTCTTTAATGTGCTATCATACGTAAAACGAAAAGAAAACGAATAAAAAAAAAATTAAAAGTTTTTAAACAAAAAATAATAATGAGAGACAATTTTTCTATTAGATTTAATTCGCGAGGACAATTCAAGAGAAATTATTTTTTATTCTTTTCGGTGAATTATTTTTTGCAATTGAAGCAAATAATTGAACGAAATATTTGAATTATCTTTTTTCTAATAATTATAGTTATTTTATTAATAAAATAATTATTTATCATCCGCTCCTTCTCGATTGTGAGCGAAAAATTTCCTTGCCCTCTATCGGACAATTCTAAAATAAATTGGTGCGAAATTCAAATTTAATAAAAAGGAAAAAATCAAAGTAAAAATAATAATAATAAAAGGATGATAATAAAAATAATAACCCTTTTGGGAAATGTTGACCCAATTTTGCGGACATTGCTCCCAAAATTAATTAAATCTTCCAACATTCTAATTTTTTCCTTAAGATAAATTTTCTTGAAAATAAAAAACTCGACACTTGTTTCTTCCACTGATTTTTTTTTCTCGAAATGAGAAAAGCAAAAAAAAAAAAAAAAAGAGAGAAAGAAAAATGAAAATTTAAAAAGTTTTAATAAAGAAAGCTGCAAGATGTTTGTTAATAAGGAGCAAATTTGCCAAAATAATTCAAGTAACTTTGTGTAATTAACAGTTTATGAGATATAAATTCTTCCCCTAAACTGAGGAATTTTAATCTCGACAGTTTTAATCCCTTAATTCATGAGAAATTTCCCCTTGATATGCTTCCCAACTCCACACATTCTCCAGGGATGAAATTTGTTCTCTCCGAGTTTAAACTCTAAATTGTAAATTTTGATTGGTAATTTTGTGTATTTTACAAAAGAGATACTAATTCAGTGGGGAAGAAATAATAAACGAAGAAAATAAAAAGAAAAAAGAGAAAGTAAAAAGTAAATGAAAAGGAAGCAAAAAAATAAGAAAGTTAAGAAGAAAAAGAAGAAGAAAGAAATAAAAGAAGAAAAAGAAGAAATAAGAGAAATACAAAACAGAAAAATTAAGAAGAAGAAAAATAAGAAGAAAAATGAAAAGGAAGCAAAAAATAAGAAAGTTAGGAAGAAAAAGAAGAAAATTAAGAAGAAAAATTAAGAATTAAGAAGAAAGGGAAAAAGAAAAAGGAGAAAATTAAGAAAAAAAGAAGAAGAAGTAAGGGAAAAATAAGAAATAAGAAAAATACAAAACAGAAAAGAAGAAAAAGAACAAAAATAAATTAACTAAGAAAATAAAAGAAAAAAGAAAAAGTAAGAAAATTTTCGTGAACAGAAAATTAAGAAGAAGAAGAAAAATAAGAAGAAAGAAATAAAAGAAGAAAAATGAAATGGAAGCAAAAATTAAGAAAGTTAAGAAGAAAAAGAAGAAGAAAGAAATAAAAGAAGAAAAAGAAGAAATAAGAGAAATACAAAAAAACAGAAAAATTAAGAAGAAGAAAAATAAGAAGAAAGAAATAAAAGAAGAAAAAGAAGAAATAAGAGAAATACAAAACAGAAAAATTAAGAAGAAGAAAAATAAGAAGAAAAATGAAAAGGAAGCAAAAAATAAGAAAGTTAGGAAGAAAAAGAAGAAAATTAAGAAGAAAAATTAAGAATTAAGAAGAAAGGGAAAAAGAAAAAGGAGAAAATTAAGAAAAAAAGAAGAAGTAAGGGAAAAATAAGAAATAAGAAAAATACAAAACAGAAAAGAAGAAAAAGAACAAAAATAAATTAACTAAAAAAATAAAAGAAAAAAGAAAAAGTAAGAAAATTTTCGTGAACAGAAAATTAAGAAGAAGAAGAAAAATAAGAAGAAAGAAATAAAAGAAGAAAAATGAAATGTAAGCAAAAATTAAGAAAGTTAAGAAGAAAAAGAAGAAGAAAGAAATAAAAGAAGAAAAAGAAGAAATAAGAGAAATACAAAAAAGCAGAAAAATTAAGAAGAAGAAAAATAACAAGAAAGAAATAAAAGAAGAAAAATGAAAAGGAAGCAAAAAATAAGAAAGTTAAGAAGAAAAATTAAGAATTAAGAAGAAAGGTAAAAAGAAAAAGGAGAAAATTAAGAAAAAAAGAAGAAGAAGTAAGGGAAAAATAAGAAAAATAAAAAACAGAAAAGAAGAAAAAAAATAAATTAACTAAGAAAATAAAAGAAAAAAGAAAAAGTAAGAAAATTTTCGTAAAACGAAAATTAAGAAGAAGAAGAAAAATAAGAAGAAAGAAATAAAAGAAGAAAAATGAAATGGAAGCAAAAAATAAGAAAGTTAAGAAGAAAGAGAAAACAAAATTTAACAAGAAGAAAAAATAAGGAAAAAGAAAAAAAAAGAAAAAAATTAAGAAGAAAAATTAAGAATTAAGAAGAAAGGAAAAAAGAAAAAAGTGAAAATTAAGAAAAAATAAGGAAAAAGAAAGAAAAGAAGAAAAAGAAAAAAAAAGAAAAAAATGAAGAAGAAAAATTAAGAATTAAGAAGACTAGTAAAAAGAAAAAGGAGAAAATTAAGAAAAAAAAGAAGAAGAAGTAAGGGAAAAATAAGAAATAAGAAAAATACAAAACAGAAAAGAAGAAAAAGAAAAAAAATAAATTAACGAAGAAAATAAAAGAAAAGAGAAAAAGTAAGAAAATTTTCGTGAACAGAAAATTAAGAATAAGAAGAAAAATAAGGAGAAAGAAATAAAAAAAAAGAAGAAAGGGAAAAAGAAAAAGGAGAAAAAGAAGAAGAAAAAAAATAAGAAAAAGAAGAACATTAAAAAAAATGAATTTCGAGATAAAATACTTATTTACTTTCAAGAGTTGATTCATTTTTTTTTTTTGCTAAAAATTCTACACTCACACTGTATTTATAAAAGAAAGAGAAGAAGAAAGACAGCGCGCGTCTCAAAAATTGGTATCAAAGGAGTAAAGAAAACGCCATGGGAAATTTCGTCACGTGTTGTGTCATTCTTTTGCTGCATTAAAGAGAAAAATGTTGAGTCCCAGTTTCCGCAGTCTTCCAATCTATCCGCTTTATATACCCTTTTCCTTCCCCATTTTCATGACACACACTTTTCAAGATGTGAATTCACTCGCTTACTTGATGCGAAAAATCTCAAAGGTCCTTGGATATTATACTAAAAATGGAATATAGTGAAACGAGTTGATATCACTGACCCTTCCCAGAAAAGAGGGCAAAAGAAAGAGAATTTTTTTATTTATTTATTTTTTTTCAAAGAATAAGAGTCTTTCGGGAAATGTCTGAAAATCGATATTCTCCGTTAATGGGTCGTCTGGGATTGAAAAAAACAGTTATATATAGTAATTTCCACACGGGAAACTTAATTGACGGTTTTTTGGTTACTTCTGTGTGGGAATGAACAGTTGGCGGTTCGAATTGTTAACCAAAGATTCAACTGTCACGAACGATTTCTTTTTTTTTGACGTTTAATTCGACATATGTTACTGTGATTAAGAGGACTAATTTGACACATGTTTTTTTTCAAATATAGAGAAATTTAGAAGGTTTTTTTAAATAAGAAAAATGAAAATAAAAAATCAGAATAATAATTTTCTACTGAATAATAATTTTTTTTACTAAAGTTATTTTCTAATAATAGTTAATTTTACTAATAACAAAACAATAACTAAAATTTTTCAAAAATAACTCGTTTAGTAAAATTTGTCTTTCTTCCAAATTATTTATTCACTAATCCTCAGTTATTTTTACTAATCACTGAAATTTTTTTATTAACAACTAAAATAATTACTAAATTTTTTTGTAACAATCTCAAATAACCTAATATGACTAATAATTACTAATAATTAGTCATCTTTTACAAATTTTTTACTAATTAATTATTTTAACTCCAATCAGTTATTTTCTTTGAATAATTATTTATTTTTTCACTAAATACTAAAAAGAAAACAATTTTTAACCGATGGATTTAAAAACAATTTTTTCCACTAAAAATTTTCATAAATAAAATCGAAAAATATTTTATAAATTGTTTTAATAGAAACAAATTTCGCAGAATCATAAAAGACTTTTTTAATAAAAATGAAAATAAAAAATAATAATAATTTCTATTCTTGTATAGTAACAATAATAATAAAAACAAAAATAGAAAGAATAATAAAAATAACACTACAAATAATAAAAATAAAAACAAAATTATAGTAAGAATAATAAAAATAATACTGAAAATAATAAAAATAAAAATAATAAGAAGCTTGCTTTTGAAACGCCTGTTTTTTAATGCAACAAAAATTTTCAGATCAAAATCCTCTTGTTCTACACGAAGTAGTACAGAAAAAAATTTTACCTCGAATTTTTTTGTCTGACTCAAATGGACTTTTACCACTGATAACAAAATTACAAAATTCAAAGCTTTTATTACGCTTAAACTAACTTTTGAGTATTAAAGAAATGATGAGAAACTTGTGAAAAAGAAGAAAAAGTCAAAAATAGTCTCACAGAGCAGGAAAATATGTATTAGAGGGAGTAAAAGGAAAATGTTAAAAATTCTCTCATTTTATGAACGGTTTTAAAAGCAGATTCACAAAATTCTCTACCAAAAACGACATGAAAAATGAAAAGAAGACTTTTAAAGTATAGAAAAAAATATTATCCTTAGAAAGCAAGGAAAATATGTAAAGAAAGTAATATTTTATAGTAAAAAAATAAATAAATAAATAAATCTACTTCTCTCTCTAAATTTACATAAGTCAACATTTTCCAAACAAACTCTTAACAAGTTTTCATTAAATTTATTTCTTTTTTTAATAATTTCTTTTTCATTTTTAATCATTGATTTAAATTAGTAAACATTTTTTTACTAATTCAAATTTAGAGATATTTTCTTTATTATTTATTTACTAAACTATTTATTTGATATTAATTGGTTATTTTAAGTAGTAATAATCGATTCTAGTCAGACAGGTCAAAAAGGAAAAAAAAATTTTAAAAAAAAGTAATAAAATTGAGATTGCTACTGTTTTCAGTAGTTAGTGTCAATTTTTGGTCAGACAATTTTAAATTTAAAAAATCGTTCTATGATAAAATTCCCACTAAAAAAAATTTTAAGTAGTTTGAGTCATTTTCTATCAGACCGTCTTTTAAATTCTATGTAGAATTTAATAGAATTTTAAGTAGTCATAGTCATTTGCAATCAGACAGGTCGAAAAGTAAAAAATACTAATAAAATTGAGACAGTCACTGTTTTCAGTAGTGAATGTCAATTTTTGGTCAGACAGTGCTAAATTTAAAAAAAATTGTCTATAGTAAAATTCCCCATTAGAAAAGAATTCTAATTAGTGTGAGTCAATTTCTATCACACGGTTTTTTAAAGCCCCTGTAGAATTTATTTACATTTTAAGTAGTAATAGTAAATCATAGTCAGACAGGTCGAAAAGTAAAAAATACTAAAAAAAATTGAAGTTGTCACTATTTTCAGTAGTAAGGGTCAATTTTTTTGGCCTAACATATCAGAAATTAAAAAAATAGTTCAATAATAAAATTACCCAATAGAAAAGAATTTATATTAACATTTTCATTTTACATATTTCTGAAAAGAAAAAAAAATTCCAAACTTTTTTTAATTTTCAAAAAAAAAGTTTTTCTTTTTCAAATGAAAAAATAAAAAAGAAAAAAAACAACTTAACTCAATTCTGAAACTCACAATGTAAATATAATTGATATTCAAAATTTCAGAAGAGGAATTTAAAAAATATCCGGTAATATGTTATCGATATGAATGCATAAATGTTGGAAATTAAGTTGAGTTTGAATTATTCTCCTATTCTGCTTTTATATTCGAATAATTCAAAGCCAAAGGATCCGTTTATTATTCTGTCTGGGCTCTCCTATCTTTATATTCATAACGCGTTTATTTCTTCGTTATTAGGCATTCATCATAACGTGAGAATCATATCCTCACTTCGAGTGCATATTTCCCTTATTTCCTCTCTCTCTCTCTCTTGAGAAATTTTGAGACAAGAAAAGAGAGTAGATCGATGAGCATCTATCGCGCTGTGGTTTTCTTGGTATTATACTCGTCATCCCGTCGTCTATGACAGACAATTTCACGCAGCAAGAGAAAGAGAGAGAGTGAGAGAGGGATAAAGTTGCTTTTCTTGGAGACCACGTCAATCACATATTTCAAACATAAAAATCCATCAGAAAAATTCATCCATCAGACCTTTTCCTCCCTCACTGAATTTTGTTTAACTCCTCACACTATTATCGTAAAATCCCAAAAGAATGAAAAAAAAAATTTTTTTTAATGTTTTTATCTACTATTTTTACCGTTTATCTAAGGATATCAAATTGAGACAAAAAACGAATCCAAAAGTTGCTTTGCAACACTTTTGATTCGTTTTTTGTCTCAATTTGATATCCTTAGAAGAATTGTGATTTATTTTTCGGTTTTCTTGATTTTATCTTCTCCATAGATTTTTTATTATAATTGAATAAAATATTCAGTTATAATCGAAGACATATTTTGTAATTACAAAATAAGTAGTAAAGATCAATTATTGTAGTCAAATATTTTTGTAATCATGGAATAAGTAGTAAAGATCAATTTATGTCGAACATTTTTTTTTAATTGGAACGTAAGTAGTAAAGGTTCATTTCAGTCATACAAATGTTTTTTTAATTTCAATACAAGCAGTCAGAGTATATTTCAGTGAAAAAAAAAGTATTTTGATCAGACACATTTTTTGTAATAAAAAATAAGTAGTAGAAATCAATTATGGTCAGACACATTTTTTGTAATAAATAAATTAGTAGTAGGAATCAATTATAGTCAGTCACATTTTTGTAATTACAAAATAAGTAGTAAAGATCAATATTCTAGTCAGACGTATTTTTTCTAGTTAGAAAATAAGCAGTAAAAATCAATTTTAGTCAGACATATTTAATTAGTTACAAGATAAGTAGTAAAGATCAATTATAATCAGACACATTTTTTGTATTTACAAATTAAGTAGTGAAGATCAATAATAATCAGACACATGTTTTTGTCAATACAAAATAAATAGTAAAGATCAATTAGTCAGATACCTATATTTCTTGTTGTTTGTCTGTTTTATCGAAAATTATTTTTTGTAGTTACAAAATAGGTAGTAAAGATCAGTTTTAGTCAGACATATTTTTTATAATTACAAGGTAAGAAGCAAAAATTAATTTTACTCTGGACACATATTTTTTGAAATTTCGAGATAAGTAGTAAAAATCAATTTTAGTCAGACATATTTTTTGTACTTGCAAAATAAGTAATGAAGATTAATAATAATCAGACACATGTTTTTTATTACAAAAAAGTAGTAAAGATCAGTAATAGTCAGACATATTTCTTGTCATTACGGAATAAGTAGTAAATATTAATTGTAGTCAGACAATTTTTTATAATTTTAAAATAAGTAGTAAAGATCAATTATAGTCAGGCCATTTTGTTATAACTTTAAAATAAGTAGTAAAGATCAGTTATAGTCAGACATATTGTTTATAATTACAACGAAAGAAACAAAAGTTAATTTTAGTCCAGACACATTTTTTTGTAATTACAAAATGAGAACTAAAAATTAATTTTAATCAGATATATTTTTGTAATTATCAAAAAAGTAGTAAAGATCAATTATAGTCAGAAGTATTTTTTTAGTTACGAAATAAGTAGTAAAGATGAATTGTAGTCAGACAATTTTTTATAATTTTAAAATAAGTAGTAAAGATCAATTATAGTCAGACATATTTTTTGTACTTACAAAATAAGTAATAAAGATTAATAATAATCATACACATGTTTTTTTATTACAAAATAAGTAGTAAAGATCAGTAATAGTCAGACATATTTCTTGTCATTACGGAATAAGTAGTAAAGATAAATTTTTGTCGGACATATTTTTTGGAATTAAAACGTAAGTAGTAAATGTTAATTTCAGTCAGACAATTTTTTTGCAATTATAATGCAAGTAGTAAGAGTCACCTTCAGTAGATAGAAGCATTAATGTAAAGCAGTAATGTAAATTAAAGTCCAAGGAGTCTAAGTAGTAAAATACAGATGTAGTCAGCCTAATTAAATAAATAATTTTTTAATCTTTTGTTTCAATAGTAAGAGTCTAGTTTTTGTCTGTTTTAATCGAAAATATATTTTATAATTACAAAATAAGTAGTGAAGATCAAATGTAGTACGGAAATGTCTTTATAATTTTAAAATAGGGTAAGTGCGTCAATTGCTGCGGGTGCTTCAGTTTCTGCGTCATTTTAATAATTTAAGTGAATACATTTGTTCAGGGCACAAATAATTTTGAAATTTTTTTAAAAATTACTTAACGATGTAAGTTTTAAAATAGATATAGGAAGTATATACCAAAACATAATATTTATGTATTTTATTTTAATTAAAAGTTGACGTGTTCAAGGTTTTATTTATTTTCATTGCTAACTTTGCTGGCGGTGCAAAAATACCTACATAAAAAAGGCTTTATTATTGTTTTTAGACTTAAAGTGGTTATTACTATGATGATTTTAGATAAAGAAAACCTTGTTTTAAAAGAAAAATTAAACTTTACTTTATTTTTGTCTGTTATTATATTTTATTTTTAAGAGTAGTAATTAACACAGAATTTGGGCTTGATTTAATTTCTGCGCCCTCAGAAAATCAACTAAGACTGGTTACAATAGACTATCTATTTTGAAAAAGAGCAAGAAAAAATTATGAAAATGAAAGAAAAAATGAAGATTATGGAGGAAAAACTAAATAAAATTTAATAAATACATAAATTAATTAAGGAAGAATTCTGTTATTAAGTTTTAACTAAATGTTTCAAAAATGTGATAATTCAGAAATTATTTGTTACTTTTGTTAATATATGATATATATTTATTTTTAATAAATTTATATTCTATTCAATTAAACATTAATTAAAATCATTGTCCCATTTTGATTTCATAGTAGTTTGCGGTATTATACACATAAACACGAAATTATGCGCAGAAACTGACCCACAGGAATTAAATTCGCGCAGCAACTGATGCGCAGCAACTGACTCAAACGCGCAGAATTAAACGCATTGAATATTATTTTTAATTCATTAAATTTATTAAAATAAATTATATTTTAGAGATGTTATTTATTGTAAACATATCTTAATAACACAAACTACAAATGTAGTTAGACATAAGTTCAATTTGATCAATATAAAAATTATATTTTATAGTTAAAAGACGTCTTGACCAAAATACCGCAGGAATTAGTACACTTACCCTAAGTAGTAAAAATAAATTTTAGTCAGACATTTTTTATAATTACAACGTAAGTAGCGATGGTAAATTTTAGTCTGGACATATTTTTTTTGTAATTACAAAATGAGTAGTAAAGATGAATTTTAGTCAGGTATATTTTTTAAATTAGAAAATAAGTAGTAAAGATCAATTATAGTCAGACGTATTTTTTCTAGTTACAAAATAAGTAGTAAAGAATAAATTTATTCAGATATATTTTTGTAATTATAAAATAAGTAGTAAAGATCAATTATGGTCAGACGTATTTTTTCTAGTTAAAAAAGAAGTACCTAGTTAAGAATAATTGTAGTCAGACACAATTTGTGTAATAAAAAAACTAGTAGTAAAGATCAATTTTAATCAGACATATGTTTTATAATTTCAAAATAAGTAGTAAAGATCAAGTAGAAAGATAAGTAGAAAGTAGAAAGATAAGTAGTCAGATACAATTTGTGTAATTAAAAAATTAGTAGTAATGGTCAATTTTAGTCAGACATGTTTTTAATTTCAAAATAAGTAGTAAAGATCAATTTAATCAGACATATTTTTATAATTACAACGAAAGAAGCGAAGTTTCATTTAAGTCGAGCTAATTTTTTTGTAATTAGAATATAAATAGAAAGGGTCAGTTTTAGTTGAAAAAAATTCAATCGTAATTTAATAATACTTTAAGTCGTAAGTAGTCAAAGTATTAATTAAAACAACTTATAATTTCGGTAATATAGTGAAATTTATAATCATTTGGTTTTCTTCAACTAAAAATTTCGCTAATATAGTAAAATTTCTACTTGCTTTAAGAGAAAAATTTTTTCTCCTGTAATACTAATAATAAAAATATAATTTAGGAGGTAATATGGAATTTGAGAATATACAACTTGGAATAATTGTTTTTATAGACAGGCATGTCGATTATGTATGTATATATATATAGAGAGAGAGAGAGTCTAATATTTGGATGAAGTAAAACTGTTTTTTCTTTCATCTGCATACTCTTGCCGATCTTGCTGGCCATTTAGAAACGTCGATTTAGTCAGCTTGATCGTTTTCCGATATTTAATAAATGGTGATATTCGTACCTTCTCAGGCTGGCTCTCAAAGTCATTGATTTTGGTTGACACAATGAGAAATTCCAATCTTGCGCTTCACTCTAACCAAGTCAAAATGACGAAGTCCAGAAAACTTCGATTATGAATGAAAATTAATATTACCGAGCACAATTTTAATTATATTCTCTTCTAGAATAATTGACAAAAGAAAATGTTACTTCTATATGATAAATCTGAAAATTTAATTAGTAGAATTATTTTCTCGAATTGAAAGAAAAGGAAAAAATTGGAATAAAATTTTACATTTCAAAAAGATTTTTCCAATTTAGGAAAAGCAAATTAGCCTTTAGCGATTTAGTTACATTAGTAACTTTAAACACGTAGGTGAGTAATTCTTTTTATAAAGTTACAATTTACAAGAGTAATAAATAACTATTGTTTATCACTCGCAGGAAAAAGTGTTTACTGTTATTATTATTTTTTCAATTCTTCTTTTCTTTTTGTTTATTTGTTTTTTTTTTTTTTTTTTTTTTTTTTTTGCTGAATTAATATCAGCCACGCGTGAAAAAAAATCGGTTATGTAATATTTTATCTCCCGCGAACCGGAAAGTAGTAAATCGTCTATTGCACTGGGAATACACACATATTTCGAAAAAATGATTTTCTCGATATATAAACGCGAAACGAACGATTGGTATAATACCAATCGTTGAAACATTTCATTCGTAAAGCCTATACAGATGAGAGTTTACACAATCGATTCAATGAGAATGAGTGCCCTTTTTCCCACGATCTTATTATGATTTTCCAAAGAGAAAAAGGAGAAAAAAGATTCCCAGGAGGAAAACTCTGCGCGTCTCCATCATGATAATTTTCTTTCGCGTGAAAAAACAATGGCGCAAGAAAAAAAATATATATTTATATGTGAATGAAAGAATAATGGAGAATATAATGATGGTGGTGAGGAAAATTATAATAAATATTTTTAAATAAAAGGAGGAAAGTGTTTAGTAAAGAAAATGCTAATTTATAAAATTGTTACTTGAGGGAAAATTTCTATTAAGATGCCAATCAGATTTAATGGGAAAATCGCAACGACTTTTGCTACAATTAATCTTTACTGCTTATTTTGTAACTGGAAAAAATACGTCTGACAATAATATTGATCTTTACTACTTATTTTGTAATTAGAAAAAATGTGTCTGACTATAATTGATCTATACTACTTATTTTTTATTACAAAAAATGTGTCTGTCTAAAATTGATCTTTACTACTTGTAACTAAAAAATATGTCTGATTGTAATTGATCTTTACCACTTATTTTAAAATTAGAAAAAATGTGTCTGACTAAAATTGATTTTTACTACTTATCTTGTAACTAAAGCAATATAACTGACTATAATTGAACTTTTCCATTTATTTTAAAATCATAAACAATATGTCTGACTAAAGTTGTCCTTTACTACTTATCTGGTACTTACAAAAAATATAGTTGACTGTTATTGATCTTTTCCATTTATTTAAAAATTATAAAAAATATGTCTGACTAAAGTTGGCCTTTACTACTTATCTTGCAATTACAAAAAAAAAGGTTGACTATTCATGATCTTTACTACTTATTTCATAATTATAAAAAATTGTGTTCGACTATACTTGATATTTACTACTTGTAACTATAAAAAATATGCCCGACTACAATTAATCTTTACTACTTATTTTGAAATAATATATTACTTTGAAATTCCGAAATATATTTTTGCATTGTATTATTATCACCTATTATGATTAGGATTTGCTATAAATATTGCTATAAATATTTTTATTTTTAGTACTTTTATTACGATTAACACAGAAAATTCGAAGTTATCATTATTCCATTAAATAATAAATAAAGCAGAAAAAAACATATTTTAAAAAAAGCATTTCCCGTATGAAAATAATATTTTTGCTAAAGTTTTTCAACATATTTTTGTAAACATAAAAAGACGTTCATTAGCGTCCAAAGCAGTGCAAAGTAAGTTTGCGTAATTATTATTGCGTGCTCGAGAGTTATTCATTGGTCTGACGTTTTCCCGCAAAATTTTTGCTCACAAACAAAGAGATGGTAATTAGCTTTTTTCATCAGTTGAAAAAATCTGTTGATTTACACTTTTAATAATTTAATGAATTATAATTTATAAATTAGCAACAATACTAATAATAATAATTTTTTATACTGGTATATTATTTACTAATATTAAAAATACTAATAATTCAAAAAAAAAATAATATTCAAAAATATTAATTCCAATTTATTATTACTAATTAAATTAAATATTTAAATTTTTTAATATTTTAATATTTTAATATTATTACTAATATTATTACGGTCGAGGATAAAGAAAAATATTAAAAATTATGGACACTATTGAGAAATTTTTCGCAAAGTAGAAAATTTTTGGGTAAATTTCCAAACATTTTAGAAGTAACGAATTATTTCCTTCTTTTTCCTTGACTATTTTGCAGAAAAAAGATGCAACTCAACAATTGCAAAACCGAAGACAACTAACGTCGTGGAAATGGTCGGAAGTACGTGACGGGAAACGATTTAGAAACTGCTCGAGTGTACCTTAATTCAAACCAAGTTTGACAGTTTCACATCCAGTGGCTCAGAAGATATTGTCGTAACAAAGTTACACACAAGTTCAGCATCGCCTAACGAAAAAAAAGAAAAAAAGAAATTCAGGCATATATCCAAAAAAAAAAAAAAGAATTTTCATTTCTTTTTACTTTTCAAAAGACAAGATTGTATCTTCTAAATCAGTGAACGTGAAACATCTCCAAAAGAAAGCTTCCAACCTTTATTACATGTCTGTATTTCTCTCTCTCTCTCTCCTTTTTCTCTCTTTTCATCACTAACTTGTGACAAATCATGTTGGGATTTATCCTTTATTATATACAACGTATACGCGGTCTTAAATGGGTTCTCGTCAAACTTGACAAATAACTAACTCTCCCTCAAGAATACAATTCATTTTTTACATCTACACATGTGATAGTAATTGAGTGCACAAAAATAACAGCTTTTTTTTTTTGTCCCCGAATGGAAAAAAATATCGTTTTTCTAGAAAGTTATTATCTTCTTTTTCCTTCCTTTTTTCTTCTCTTGGCTCTGGTCGGAGTTTTGTATATACTTTTAATATTCTTTCTTCAAAAAGGTGATTCTTATTTAGAGAGACAAAAAATTCTACAAAAAATTTATTCTAACTCTAATAGAAGTAAAAAATTTTACTAGAAGAAAATGGTTTTATTAACAAAGTATTTTCAATTTTTTGAAATTTCGTTATAAACTTTATTACACTAAACGAGAAGATTTTTATGTTTCTTATTAAAGTTTTAAGTGGAAAAATTCAATTTTGATCAGACAGTACAAAATGAAAAGAAAATTTCCACATAAAAAAATGTAAAATTTTCCTATTAATAGTCAAACTAAATTTAAATATTTTATTATTTGTTTTAGAGAGACTGAAAAATTTCCGTATTTTCATTGTAAGTAGTAGACGGACAAACACAAATATTTTTTCGTAACAATATTAACTAAATAGGAACAAATTTTAGTCAAATAAAATAATAATAAAAAAAAGGTTCTGCATAAATTATAAGGAGTAAAAATGTATTTTAGTCATACATAGTGTAATGTAAATTAAATTCCAAGGAGTCTAAGTAGTAAAAGACAGATTTAGTGAGACGAATTGAATAATTAATTTTTTAATTTTTTGTTTTAATAATAAGAGTGTATTTTTTCTGTTTTATGCAAAATTATTTTTTATAGTTACAAAATAAGTAGTAAAAATCAATTTTAGTCAGACATGTTGTTTCTAATTTTCTAAATAAGTAGTAAAGATCAATTATAGTCAGACATATTTTTTGTAATTACAAGATAAGTAGTAAAAATCAATTTTGGTAACAAAATAAGTAGTAAAGATCAATTTTAGTCAGACATGTTGTTTCTAATTTTAAAATAAGTAGTAAAGATCAATTATAGTCAGACATATTTTTTGTAATTACAAGATAAGTAGTAAAAATCAATTTTAGTAACAAAATAAGTAGTAAAGATCAATTTTAGTCAGACATGTTGTTTCTAATTTTAAAATAAGTAGTAAAGATCAATTATAGTCAGACATATTTTTTGTAATTACAAGATAAGTAGTAAAAATCAATTTTAGTAACAAAATAAGTAGTAAAGATCAATTTTAGTCAGACATGTTGTTTCTAATTTTAAAATAAGTAGTAAAGATCAATTATAGTCAGACATATTTTTTGTAATTACAAGATAAGTAGTAAAAATCAATTTTAGTAACAAAATAAGTAGTAAAGATCAATTTTAGTCAGACATGTTGTTTCTAATTTTAAAATAAGTAGTAAAGATCAATTATAGTCAGACATATTTTTTGTAATTACAAGATAAGTAGTAAAAATCAATTTTAGTAACAAAATAAGTAGTAAAGATCAATTTTAGTCAGACATGTTGTTTCTAATTTTAAAATAAGTAGTAAAGATCAATTATAGTCAGACATATTTTTTGTAATTACAAGATAAGTAGTAAAAATCAATTTTAGTAACAAAATAAGTAGTAAAGATCAATTTTAGTCAGACATGTTGTTTCTAATTTTAAAATAAGTAGTAAAGATCAATTATAGTCAGACATATTTTTTGTAATTACAAGATAAGTAGTAAAAATCAATTTTAGTAACAAAATAAGTAGTAAAGATCAATTTTAGTCAGACATGTTGTTTCTAATTTTAAAATAAGTAGTAAAGATCAATTATAGTCAGACATATTTTTTGTATTTACAAGATAAGTAGTAAAAATCAATTTTAGTAACAAAATAAGTAGTAAAGATCAATTTTAGTCAGACATGTTGTTTCTAATTTTAAAATAAGTAGTAAAGATCAATTATAGTCAGACATATTTTTTGTAATTACAAGATAAGTAGTAAAAATCAATTTTAGTAACAAAATAAGTAGTAAAGATCAATTTTAGTCAGACATGTTGTTTCTAATTTTAAAATAAGTAGTAAAGATCAATTATAGTCAGACATATTTTTTGTAATTACAAGATAAGTAGTAAAAATCAATTTTAGTAACAAAATAAGTAGTAAAGATCAATTTTAGTCAGACATGTTGTTTCTAATTTTAAAATAAGTAGTAAAGATCAATTATAGTCAGACATATTTTTTGTAATTACAAGATAAGTAGTAAAAATCAATTTTAGTAACAAAATAAGTAGTAAAGATCAATTTTAGTCAGACATATATTTCTTGAACTTACAAAATAAGTAGTAAAGATCAATTGAAGTCAGACACATTTTACCAGAGAATTCTTTTTTTTCTCTCCATACAACAAATTAATTTCTCTGATAATAAAAAAAAGATATTAGCACGTCATTTGTCAAACTCTAATCATCGTTCGACCCAATAATAAAAAAAACAAAAAAAAAACTTTCACTTGTATTGCTTCTGTTATTATCGACTATCACAAGTCAGCTAACGACTTAACTGCGAGTCAATATAAAGTTCCATTAAATACTTTATGTGCCAGGAAACAAATGTAGATATCGATAGCATATGAAACTTTCTCGACTAATTTGTATTTTTATATTACCAAGAATTTCTCTCGCAACTTTTCTCCCCGACTATGTTAGTAGGCATAAAAGAATCGTCAATTTTTTTTTTTTTTTCCTGCTTCATTAAAATTTTTCCCCTTTTTCTCGAGCATAAAAATAGTATTTTCTACTTTTTATAAACAAAAAAAAATCTCTTTGTTTGCAAAAAGTAGAAAAATACCATTTTCTACATCTTATTAAAACAAAAAATAATATCTTTGTTTACAAAAAGTAGAAAAATGGTATTTTTTCCATAAATAAATAATTTTGTTTGTTTACAAAAAGTAGGAAAATTGTATTTTTTCAAAAAATAAATAAATAAGAAAAAAACCATAAAATAAATATTTTCATGAAATTTAGTGTTGCGTAATTAATCTAATTGAAATAATTTCATAATCAATTTGTTGGTTTTAACAAACATATTTTTAATTAAATTGAATTTATAATTAATTGTTTATTCATTTTAACAAATTTTATTAATAATTTATTTTTTAATTATTTTGAGATATTGTTTCTATTAAAATTAATATTTATTTTAACATACTAACGGACAATATATATAATTATCACGAAATTCATACTTCTATCAAAATTAATATTTGCGCAAAATTTCTATTTACAGTAACATTAATATTTACTGTAAAATATTTTATCTACCGTAGAAGATAAATATCAGACTGTAATTACATGGAATGTCAAATAAAAATACTTTACTTTCTACCATAAATATTTTGCGAATAAAAATAATGTTACAAGTATTAAAATAACTCCCGAATTTATGGCTATAGACAATAAATAAAGAAAGCAAGCAAAAAAAAAGGAAAAATTCAATTACAAGCAAAATATACGACTAGATTCTGCATTTTTTTGTTTAATGCCGAGGAATACTCGCAAATAACATTAAAAATGTCTAAATGCAAATCCAAGAATGATTACACGGTCATAATCACGTTTTAATTCGCAGGTAACGTACGTGTGGCAGAGTGAACCGCAACTCTCACAGAAAAACGCATGTTTAATTCAGTTTTCCCTATACGTACAAAAAATATACATACATGTGGATGTAATAAAGCGACGAGCTTTGCCAGTTCAAACATAAATGTTGCAACTTTCATAATGAGGACTGCAGAAGATACCAACCAATTATTTTTCAACGTGTTTACAACGCTCGATGAATTTTTTGACTAGGAAAGTTAAAACATAGTTAAAGCAATGCGAAACTAGCTTTTTATATATATAGAAACATATACGCGGTAAAAAAAACAGTATTTCATTCATTAATCATTTTTCCAACAGCCACATACATACAGAGAGGAAACGTCGTTAATTTGCAAGACAAATTCAAAGAAAAAAAAGCAAAAATAAAACGACGCAATTGTTTCATCGCGACTAGTAATTTAATTTTCATTTTCCATTATTCTAGAGACGTTATATTATAAATGTAGACAAAAAATTTTTTCAGGCAGAGAAAATAACAAGGAATATAGAAAATTAAGTGGAATACTTAATAAATTAATAATTCAAATATTAATTCAATTTTACTGTATTAAATGAAAATTTTAATAAATTGTATGCAGAAGAAACTGCGAAATGAGTCCTAAAGGAGTTAGTGATAAACTTTTCTTTGCTTCACACCCGGGGGATAATTATGTAATTTTATTTTCACTTTCACTTTCTTTCTTACTTTTTTTTTATTGTTTCCATCAATAACAAATTTCTCTTTAACATTAACTAGCAAATGTTACGCGCTCCATGAATTTAATTAATTCTAAATATTTTAATAAAATTCTTCGTAGAAATTAAAATATTTATTAGGAATTTTAATAAACTAATTCGCAAGGATTCAATTATTTTCAATAAATAATAAAATCCTTGTTAGAAATTCAATTATTTTACTAAAAAATAAAATTCTTGTCAAAAATTCAATTATAATTAAAATTTTCAGTGAAATTCTTCGCAAAAATTCTATTATTTTCATAAATGATAAATTTTTTTAACAGGAATTTAATAAATTTAAAATATTTTAATTTTTTATAAAATTCGCAGAAGAAATTCAATTATTATTATTAAAAATTCTAATCATATTCTTGTAATGAATTCCATTATTTTTCTAAATAATAAAATTCTAGGCAGAAATTTAATTATTGTTTAAAATTTAAGTTATATTTTTATTTTAAAATACGAAACTATGACATTAGAATAATTTATTTTATACTGTGAGAGACTGATTCTTTTCTTTAGAACCATTTGAAATTCAATTATTTATAATAATTGAAAACGCAATTCTTTCAAAATTTAATTATTTATAATAATTGAAAACACAATTCTTTCAGAATTCAATTATTTATAATAATTAGAAACGCAACTGTTTTAAAATTCAATTATTTGTAAAAATTTAAAAGCTTTCGAAATTCAATTCTTTTTAAATAATTGAAGCCGCAGCTCTAACAAAACTCAATTGTTTCTAAAAATTGAAAACGTAACTCTAATGAAATTCAATTATTTTTCAGTTTTGAGTAAAATTATTATTTAAATAATTTGCAAAAAATAATAATATACAATTATTTATAAAAATTGTAAACGCAAATTTTCCAAAATTCAGTTTAACATAGAAATTAAAAACGCAACTCCTCTAAAATTCAATTATTCATAAAAATTAAAAACGTAACTTTTCCATAATTCAGTTAATTTCTTAATTTTTAAGTAAAATTATTCTCCAAAAATTTGTAATTAATAATATTCAATTATTTATAATAATTGTAAATCTAATTTTTCCAAATTTCTATTATTTCCTCAGTTTTTTATTAAAATTATTTTTAAAATAACTTAAAAATTTTACCAAAATTTAATTATTTTTTCAATTTTTATGTAAAATTATTGTTTTAAATAATTTATGAATAATGATATTTAATTATTTCTCAAAATTGAAATCGTAACTGTTCCATAAATCAATTATTTATAAAAAAAATGGAAACATAACACTAACAGAATTTAATTATTTTTTCAATTTTTAAGTAAAATTATTCCCTAAATAATTCATAAATATTATTGCAAGGATTAGAGATTATTTTTTTAATGGTTTCTTTTTTTAAATCATTTATATTATAAATTATCCTTGGATAATTACAATTTACTTATAATATATCATTATTTATTTTTAAATATATATTTACTTACGAAATATAAACTTGACAGGAATGATATGTTATTTAACTCACCTGAAACAAGAAGAAAATAAAATATCTTAGATTAGAATAATATTTTTTTAAAAATTTTTAATTAAAAAAATAATTTATAATAATTCTATTATAAAAAGATTTTTCAAAATATGTAATTATGATAGTACTATAGCATATACACAGGAAAAAAAATATGTTAAATTTGTTGCGTGTTTTAACACAATTCTGGTGTTATTTTAACTCCCATTAAAAATGTTTATTAATTTAACACGCTCTAGTGTTAATTTAACATTACTCAAGTGTTATTTTAACACCAAAGTAGTGTTACAATTACACTGTGTCGGTTAAAAATGTTGCGTGTAGTTTTAAACACTATTTTGGTGAAAATAACACTTCTTTTTTTCTGTGTGGGTTCATTTAAAAAAATTTCCCTTTCTCTTTTAATTCTATCTTTTCTAACTTAGACTTTTCTGTTAAATTTCTTCTGTTAGTTATTGATATTTTTTTTGTAATATAAAAGAATTTCTAAGTTTTAAAAAAGCAAAAATTTTTCCCAAGTTTGCAAAAGTCGAAATTTTTTTCTTCAACATAATTAAAATTATTATCAAATTTTTAAAAAAAAATGACAATTTTTGTCAATTTTTATATTAAAAAAAAGGAAAATGCATGCTTTTATGTATTTTAGGGGATATAAAAGAAGAAAAGAGAAAAATAAATAAATAATAACAATTTTTGTAAATTTTTATATTAAAAAAAATGTAAAAAAGGACAGAAAATTCATGATTTTTTATATTTCAGGGGATAAAAGAGAGAAAAAAAAACAGTTCCCTACTTTTTAAAAAAAATTTAAATTTAAAAATTAAAATATTTACCCATCACAAATTTATAACTATTTTACTCAATTTCCACTGCACTCTACGCGGATTTCCAAGCGAATTTCATTTCCGAAGTAATATTAAACAATATTTTTTAATAACAACAACCTTTATATTTACAAAAAAGACTCCAATAAAATTTCTATTAAAATGAAATTTAACAAGAATTATTCTGCATGTTTTCCAATCAACATTTTATAAACGGCAAGCGTCGAAATAAAATTTAAAAAAAAGATAATTTATTATTTAACTAATAGTAACTTATACCAACTGAAATTCAGTTTACAAAATTTTGCAATCGGTTTTCGAAGAATTTTAACATATCTCCACTTGCAAGAGAGAAGAAAAAAAAATATGAAATCAATAAACATGTATAAAAGATATTCCTATGTACGAAGCAGATATTTGTCGAAAATCGGATAAGATGACGAAGTTTTCAAGGCAGATTTTTCTCTTTTAAAAAAGAATATTTCTCGAGAGAGAGAGAGGGGGGAGAGAAAGAGAGAGCGAAAAATAGAAAGAGCGAAAGAGAGAGAGAGAGAGAGAGAAAGAGTTAGAGAGAGAAAACGAAAAAGAAAAAAGCACTGGCCTTAGAATGCCATGGGAAACCATTTATAGCATGACAGGTGGTGGTAAGAAACTGGCGCGTTGCTTCTCACGAGTTGAACCTCAATCACTTATATACTCTATCGAGTTGCCGTATGTGCATCCACTTTTAAAAAGGGACGACTCTCATTCCCTCAATTTTAGTTCAACACCACTTTGCTCTCCCTTCAAGTGCCTTTTCGATAGCCCTAAATTTTCCCCTAAAATACTCAACTCTATCTATTTCTATATCTCTTTCGCTCTATATATATACATTTATGTAGATAAAACTGATGAGGCGATTACGAAAAGAGCGGAAGGATACTCGATATCCGTCATTCAATTACAGAAAATCGATTTCAAGATTTAATTGCAATTTAAAACAAAATGCGTGTTTCGCTTGATTTATACATATATTCCATTTAGAAGCAGAGTATTTTATAACGTCAATTAATTTTCACTGATGCTTCATTTATCTCTTAATTATAAATTTAAAAATCTTTATTTCAATTTTCGCAAAATAAAAACATCATCATCATCATCATCATCATCATCATCATCATCATCATCATCATCATCATCATCATCATCATCATCATCATCCTCTTTTAATTATCTATACCCAATTAGAACGCAATTCTTTTCAAAAGCTCTTGTCTTCATTATTTCAATTACCTTATAAATTTATTTTTCTAAAAATTCGAACAAATTTTATTTAAATTTGCATTTACATTTTATTCACTTTATTCCGTTTTTAATTTTTAAAATTGTTATGAAAAACAGATTAAATATATAAAAGACCTAAGAATACTATACATAATTAAATTTTTGGGAAAACACATTTTTAGATTGGAATTTAAAAATAAGTAGTAAAGGTCTATTTAAGTCAGGCAATATAGTAGCGACAAACATTTAGGATAAAATAATCTTTAACTGGAATTTTCAAATTAGTAGTATAAGTCAATTTCCCTCAGACGATAAAGTAGTAACAGACAAATATAGTCGGACAAAATATTAACACGGTAAATCGTTAGATGTTAAAATAACACCAAAATGGATTAAAATAACACTACATTGGATTATTTTAATCCTTTTTGGTGTTATTTTAATACCTAACAATTTACCGTGAAAACGTCGTTTCAAAATAAGTAGTAAAGATCAATTTTAGTCAGACAATTGAAGATCAGTCGTGACAGTCAATTTAAAACTGGGAAACTATTAAACTGTCCTTTCCATGTAAGTAGTCTAGGTTAATTACAGTCAGACAAATTTCCGATTGACGTTTTAAAGTAAATAGTAAAGGTCAATTCAAGTCAGAGGATTAAGTAGCAACATACAATTAGGATTAAAATAATGTTAAACTACTATTTACAATAAGTAGAAAAGGTCCATTGTAGTCAGACGATTAAGTAGTTTCAGACAAATATATTTAGACAAAACAAATTTTCTTTAAATAAAACAAAAATTATTTTTTCTTTCTAAAAATTGTGAAATACTCAAAAAAATTTTCTATTACATTTATCTACGAGTTTCTTTAATTGTTCAATTATTTGAAAACATCAATAACTTCTTTTTCAAATAAATATTTAATAATTATTATTTTTCCATACGAATTTTTAAAAAGTTTCAAAAATTTTAAATTCAAACCTTTTGAAATTCAACAACTTCTAAGAATATTATTATAAAATATGGAAAAATCGATAACTCCGAGTGTTCGACTCGAAGTGATCTATTTCTTCATATTTTATAATAATTAAAGATGACTAAGTAATTAAATCATTATTTTATATCATAAGAATATTATACTTCTTCAAAATTATTTTCATTATTTTAATTCAATTAGGTATTATTTTCAAAAATTTGTAAATTTTACTTTATATCTATTATTTTTAATAATTTTCGTAACAATTCTTTGGCAATTTTCAAATCCATTTGTTTACAATATTTAATTTTACGAAATTTCAATTATTCCTAAATTCTTTAATTAAATGCATATTAGAAAATAAAAACTTCAAATAATATAAAAGACTGAAATTCATTTTTAAATAAAATTTTATTAGAAAAGTTTACAAGAATTTAATTATTTAAATGCAAAAGTAAATAATTTATTGAATAATTGAATGTTTCTCAAGATTCAATTCTTATAAAGAATTTTAGTAACAAATTTCTAAATAATTGAATTCTTTTGTCGAATTTTATTAAAACTTGCATGAACATAATTACTTTTTTCAAGGCATTCAATTATAATTGTATGAAATTCTGCAATTAAATATATATTGAAAAATAAAAACTTGAAATAATTTCAATGAAAATCCTATTAAACATTTAAGGGCATTTGAACCTTGATGACGTTACAGTTTGTGCAAAGCATGTGTGACGTCATCAAGGTTCAAATGCCCTTAAAAAGAATTAATTTTACAGAATTGTTTGGCAAAAATATGAAAAATTAAGAATTTCAATAATTTTAGTTTGAAACTTTTTCAAAATTTAATTATTTCTAAAAATCCACGTTATAATGCTTTTAATATTTAATTTTAATCTAAAATTTTAACTGAAATTCATTTTTAAAACCATTTTTATTAGTAAATTCTACGAGAATTCAATTATTCAAATACAAAAATAAATAATTTATTAATTTCATGTTTTTTGAAATTAAATTCTCATAAAAAATGTTAAAAAATTTTTTAAATCATTAAATTCTTTGAATGAATTTTAATAAAATTTTTACTAATAATTACATTTTTCGAGGAATTCGATTAAAATTGCATTAAAAATAATTGAAATTGTGCAATGAGTTTTATTATTTATGAAAATAATTGAATTTATAAAAGAATTTTATTATTTATAAAAATAATTGAATCCCTGTAAAAATGTTATTATTTATGAAAATAATTGAATTATTGCGAAGAAATTCATAAAAAAAATTTGTAAATAATTGAATTCCTACAAAAAATTTTATTATTTATGAAAATAATTAAATGTTTGCGTAGAATTTTATTCAAATTTTTTTTAATGATGAAATTCTTTTGGAATATTTTATTTAAATAGTTAAAAATAACACCAAAATAGATTATTTTAATCCTTTTTGGTGTTAATTTAATCCTAGAGGGATTAAAATGTTGCAGATTATTTTTAATGATTATTAATGAATTATTAATGATTATTAATGAAAATAATTGAAAACCTGTAAAAAATTTAATTATTTATGAAAATATTTGAATTAATACGAAGAAATTTAAATAAAATTATTAAATAATTAAATTTCTCTGGAATATTTTTTTATTTATGAAAATAATTCGAGTTTTTGTGAAATATTGAAGGTATTAAAATTTTTTAAATAATTCAATTCTTTTGGAAAATTTTATTAAAATAATAGATATTAAAAATCATTGAATTCAGAAAAAAAATTTTAAAATAATTAAAATTTTACCAAGAATTTTATTAAAACTTTTGAAAATAATTGAAATTTTATCAAGAATTTTATTAAAATTTTTAAAAATAATTGAATTTTGGAAAAAAATTTTATTATTTATAAAGATAATAAAAATTTTGACGAGAATTTTTTTTTAATACTTGAATTTCTGTAAACGTTTGTAACTTCTCAAAAATTAAAAATTAATTTCTGAATATTTAAGAAAATTATTCATTGAATAATTTATAAGTAATAATTTTATGATAGTTCTTGAAGAATTAAGTTATTGAAGAAGAAAGTATTGTGAGAAATAGAAAAAATGGAAGATTTTTGTATTAGAATTCGCGGTAATTTTATAGTTTATAGTATAAACATAAAAGACGCGAAAATTCCTAATTTTCTTATTAATTCTAAAAATTTAATTTTTTCCAGTACTTTTAATAAAAACCCTGATTTTTCCCTGATTTCCCTGAGCAATTCAACGTTCCCTGACAACAATTTAACAGACTTTTTAAAATAAGTAGTAAAGGCGAATTTTAATCAGACGATTCAGTAGTAACAAAAAATACAGTCAGACGAAATAATAAAATTACGTTTTAAAATAAGTAGTAAAGATCAATTTCAGTCAGGCGATTTAGTAGTAACAGACTAATATTCTCAGGAAAAATCGATGGAAAATATTATGATAACGTTTCAAATTAAGTAGTAATGATCAATTTCAGTCAGGATATTTAGTAGTAATAGAAAAATATAGTCAGACAAAATAGTAAAATACTGTTTCCAACCAAGTAGTAAAGGTCAATTTTAGCCAGACTATCCAGTAGTAACAGACAATAATAGCCAGACTTAATATTATATTATGGAGTGAATAGAAGTATTATTTAAAGTAAGTACTACAGTTAACAGTTTCCAGTGGTTGCTTCAGTAGTAACGGTCAATCGGGGTCAGACATAAACTTAAACTAACGTTCTAAAGTAATAGTATTAAAAAAAGGATTTAGTAGTAACAGTCAAATATAACCAAACATTTTTTATTAAAAAACAAAAAAAAGTATTTAAAATACTATTTTAAAACTCCAGGAAGAAAAAATAATTTAATTCTTCAAATATTTTTATAAAACTCCCCAAAAATCATCCATTATAGAAAACCAATTTCACGATTGAAATTACTCCACCAAAAAAAAAAAAACTGTTTTGAAACCATAATAAAGGAAAAGCATTTTTGCTGCATCACTCATAAGAGATATTTGTTGAACAAAAGGCAAGGCGAAAGTATACACCTCGAACTTTGAAACAACGTGCTTATAAGAGGCAGCGATATACGATAGGATCACCCTATAGAGTAAGTGTACTTCTTTGAAAGTTTCAGCTATTAAATGGAGCAACAGTTCAAAACTTTTAATTAGGTAATATTAGGCGCATTACGTTGTGTTTTTTCTTTCATAATTTTTTTTTCTCCTTTGAAAGCTTTCACACAATGTATTTTCCCTTCAAGAAGTAAAAAAAAAAGAAAAAGAGAGTAAAGATATGAGCGACAATTTGTCGACGTTTTGCGCTTAACTCCAAGGAACTTATATACTTGAAATCATATTTCATAATATGGAAAATGTCAGATCTTGTCGGAGAAAGGTCTGGCGACAAAAATTTCGGGGGTAGTCCCAGTGGGATTTAAAGACGTAAATGTAGGGATCCTCCCCCTTTTTTTCATGAGACGAGAAAAGGTATTATAGGGAGGAGTGTTCTGTATATTTTTTTTATACCCGGGGAAAACATTTAATAGATAAGAATCAATGTTACGTGGCTTATTCAATAGTTTATCGGCTTATTATATCAAGTTGAGAAAACTTCCCCCTTTTTACCCTGCAGGATCAATTGGATTTATAGTTCAACTTGCTTCACATTTTAACAAAGAAAAACGCAAAAATATTTTAAGATATCAATTTGTCAATTAAACAGGTTGTCTACTATTTTCATTCACCAAAATTCCCTGCTATTTCCGGTTCTCATCAAATTTAAATTTATTTGATTTCGAACATAAATAAATCTTCCAAATTTTTTATTAGAGTTTTTATGAATAATTAAATTCCTTTGACAAATTTCTTGAAATTTTTTAAAAATAATGTTTTTTTTAATAATTTTAATTAAAAATTTGGAAAATAATTGAATTAAAACAAAGAATTTTTTTCATTTTTAAAATAATCTTGTCTGCGTTCATAATTATAATTGAAAATTTTATTAATTCAATTTTATTAAAATGTATTGATACTAATTGAATTTCTGCAAAGAATTTTACTATTTATAAAAGTAATTTAATCCTTCCAAAGAATGTTATTACATATTTATGAAAATAATTAAATGTTTGAGTAAATTTCATTAAACTTTTTGAAAATAATTCAATTGTGGAGAACAATTTAATTATTTATAAAGTTAATTTAAATTTTGAGGAGAATTTAAAAAAATTTGTAAACATAATTCTTACGACGAATTTAAATAAAATTTTTAAGAATAATAACATTTTTTCGAGGAATTCAATTAAAATTGTATTAAACATTTGTTGATAAAATTCCTCATAAGGATTTAATTTTTAGAAACATTCATTTATTCAATAATTTTTTTCATTTTTGTGTTTAAATGATTAAATTCTCGCAGAATTTTTTAATAAAAATTGTTTTAAAAATAAATTTTAATTAAAATTTTAGATAATAATTAAATATTAAAAGTATTATAGCATAAGTTTTTAGAAAAAATTGTATTTTGAAAAAGTGTCATTGAATTATTTTTAAAAATTATTTTAACTTTTAATTTTCTAAATATTTAATTAAAAACTTTCCGAATAATCAAGATTTCATAAAATTAAATTTTAAACAAATGAATTTAAAAATTCTCTAGGAACTTTGGCAAAAATTATTAAAAATAATTGATAATTGTTCATTTATTTTTTTCGAAGAATTTTTATAAAATTTTTGAAATTAATTACATTTTTCGAAGAATTTAGGTACTTAAAATTGTATTAAAAAATAATTCAAATCCTGCGATGAGTTTTATTATTTAAGAAAATAATTGAAGTCTTGCAACGAATTTTTATTACATTTCTTTTAAATAATTAAAATCTTGTGAAGAATATTATTATTTATGAAAATAATTGATTTCTTGTAACGAATTTTATTACATTTTTAAAAATAATTGAATTTTTTTGAGAAATTTTATTAAAACAGTAGATTTTGAAAATATTTAAATTTCAGCAAAGAAATTCATTACTTTTTTAAATGTAATTGAATTCTTGCAAAGAATGTTTGAAAATAATTACAATTTTTGAGGAATTCATTTAAAATTGTATTAAAAATTATTTAAATAATAGAAAAATTGTTATTATTTGTGATAATAATTGAATTCTTACAACGAATTTTATTTCATTTTTTTTTAAATAATTGACATCCTGTGAAGAATTTTTTTATTTATGAAAATAATTGAATTCTTGTTAAGAATATTTTTTAAAAATAATATTCAAAAGAATTTAGTAAATCTGAAGAATTTTGCTATTTATCGAAATAATTAAATTCTTGAAAAGATTTTTTTTTTAGTTTCTAGAAATAATTGAATTCTTTCGACGAATTTTAATAAAATTTTTAAGAATAATAATTACATTTTTCGAGAAATTCGATTAAAATTGTCTTAAAAATAATTGAAATTCTGCAATGAGTTGTACTAATTATGAAAATAATTGAATATATTGCGAAGAAATTTTTAAAAATAAAATTATAATAACGGTGATTAACTTCCCATGATTATTTGCGAAAAATTTAAATAAAATTCTTTAAAAGAAGTTAATTATTTTTAATAGAATGTTATTCTTTATAAATTTCAATTATTTATGAATTATTAAATTAAAATACGTTGAAAATTCGATTTGTTAAAAAGTTTTTAATAAAATTCTTTAACAAATTTAATTATTTTCAGTTTAATTTCACAAAATTTCTATTAATTCCATAATTTTTTAAAAATTCTTTAACATACTATATTTGAATCAGTGACTGATTTTTCACTATCAAATTAATTATTTTTTTACTAATTCAAATTTAGAGAACAGTATAAATATCTATAAAAATTGAAATAAAAAGTAATTTTTCAAACACAAATTAAAATAATAAAACTTTTTTTAATGTTGTAAAAAAATTCCTCGTTTATTCCCGGTTTTTCCCAGAAATTTTACTAATTGTTAGTAGATTTTACTAATTGCTTAGTAGATTTCTACTAACAATTAGTAGAACTGTTTTATTAATAGTCAATAAAACAGTTTCACTAATTCATTTAGTGGAAAAGTGACTTTCAATTACTGGAATTCTACTAAAACATTAGTAAAATTTTACTAAGAATTAGTAATATTCTACTAATTAAAAAGGAGAACAGTCGTCCATGAAAACTACTAAAAATTAGTAAAATTTTACTATTTCTTAGTAGAATTCTACTATTTTAAATTTAGAGAGTGATGAAAGTCCAATTTTCCCGTTATTATCACTGAATATTAATAATTCCCTAACTAAATTATAATAAACTCGTCAATAAATTAATTCGTAAATAGCAGATCACTGAAACGCGAAAACTAAATATACCATTTCCGGTATCTCTTCTCACCTCTATTAAGAAATTGAAAATTACACCATTTTAAACTCGTAAAGAACGTTTTCTTCTAAAAATAGTTTCATCCAATAAGATTCGTCACGCGAACAAGTCTTCACAGACGATAAAATTGAAATCTACTACTTTTTAAAAACACGCTTCTTCTTAAGGAAGAAAAAAATAAAGATAAATAACAAACGTCAACACCATATTGAAAAATAGACAACAACAGAAAAGAGAGAGAGAGAAAAAAAAAAGACAGTTTTACACATCAGATGATAATTTCTCCAAGATTAAAAAACTAGACGGAAATGTGCCTTTTGAGAGAAAAAATTTTTCAATACTTTCTTTTTAATAGAAACTTGAGAAAAAAAAATTTTTTTTTTCTCCTTTAAGAAAATGGAAGTTTTCCTTATAAATTTTACCTTGAGGGCATTGAAGATGAAGTTGTCCATTGTCTGGATAGAAAAATGTCTATGGCAAAGAGCAGTTAATAATTGTGTAGATGTATTGTCCGGAAGCTCGTAATGGCAAAGAGAAGAGTATGAGATTGGAGAGGGTGGGAGGGAGAGGGGAGAGTGATCTAGCACGTAGACTCGCGTGAGGCGCCTCAGAAATGAATTAAGTTTCGAACTTTGCATAGCTTCCGCCCGAACCTTATTCCCTGTCTTCCTTTCCCCAGTGAGTTTCGACCGTTTCGTCATCCCTCGTCCTCTCCCGAGCTTTTACTCACTAAAATATTCCAACCATGGGCCTTCACCGTTCATTGTCCTCCCTCCAACCGAACATCTTCTCTCCTCCTACAAACTCACCATAGAAAACTTGGATATATATATACATCAACACCAAACTTACTTTCTCATCGTTGACACATTATTAAAAGTGGTTTATCATATTTTAATCCCAACTTCAAATGGGACAGAATAATCTCTAATAAAATAAAATCTCTAATAAAAATAAAAGGTCTAAACGTATTTAGTATTGTAAGCAAAAATCCCTTTCTTTATATTAAATTAAAAAATATTTTTTTTTTGTAACTAAAGACTATAAGAATTAGAAGATGTCTGACTAAAACTACTTGAACTACTGATAATTATTTTTTCCTTTTAATTCGTTTGAGTGTGTAATAATTTTTCAATAAAAGTACAAAAATACAACAATACTTTGAAATTAAAAACAAGAATTAAAAGATGTCTGACTAAAACAACTTTTACTACTGAGTTATTTTTTTCCTATACGAAAAAAAGTACAAAAATACCACAGGTCTCAATTTGATATTCCAAGAAAAATTATGCCAATACCCTCAACTTACTATAAGAATAAAAAAATCTCTGACTAAAACAACTTTTAATGTAACTAAGTAATAATTTTCCTACGAAAAAAGTTCAAAAATACAACGATAGTCTCAACTTAATACAATAAGAATTAAAAGATGTCTGACTAAAACAATTTTTACTACTGATAATTATTTTTTTCCTTTTAGTTAGTCCTCCTGACTTCTCCCTGACTCTCCTGATATTCCTGACCTAGCAACACAGATTTTAAAAATAATATTTGTTTTTAAAAAATCGCTTTTTATTTTAATTTTTATAGATATTTATACTGTTATCTAAATTTGAATTAGTTACAAAAATACAAATTTTTTACATATCAATTCAATTATTAAAAAAATGTAATAAAATTCGTTGTCAGAATTCAGTTATTATCATAATTAATAAAATATTTCCTAGGATTAAAATAATTTTTAATACAATTTTAAATTAATTCCTCGAAAAACGTAATTAATTTCAAACATTTTTTGCAAGAATTCAATTACATTTCACAAATAATGAAATTCTTTGCTAAAATTCAAATATTTTCAGAATCTACTGTTTTAATAAAATTTCTCAAAAGAATTCAATTATTTTAAAAAAATTTAATAAAATTCGTTACAAGAATTCAATTATTTTCATAAACAATAAAATTCTTCACAGGATGTCAATAATTTAATAGAAATGCAATAAAATTCGTTGCAAGACTTCAATTATTTTCCTAAATAATAAAATTCTTAACATTATTTCAATTATTTTTAATCCAATATAAAGTAAATTCTTCGAAAAATGTAATTGATTTCAAAAATTTTATAAAAATTCTTCAAAAGAAATAAATGAACAATTATGAATTATTTTTAATTTCTTTCGTAAAAGTTTCTGGAGAAATTTCAAATCCATTTGTTTACAATTCCATTTTACGAAATCTTCATTATTCAGAAATTTTTTAATTAAATATTAAGAAAATAAAAACTTAAAATAATTTTAAAAAAAAATTCAATTAGATAAACTTTTTTAAAATACGATTATTTCTAAAAATTTATTCTACAATGCTTTTAATATTCAATTATTATCTGAAATTTTAACTGAAATTTATTTTTAAAACAATTTTTATTAAAAAATTCTACGAAAATTCAATTATTTAAATACAAAAATGAAAAAACTATTTTTATGATGAGTTTTATTATTCATGAAAATAATTGAATCTCTTGGCAATATTTCAATTATCTTTAAAAATAATAAAATTTTTCTCCAAAATAACATTTTTGTGTTATTATTTATGAAAATAATTGAATTTTGAAGAAAAATGTTATTGTTTTTAAAGATAATTGAAATTTTGACAAGAATTTTTTTAAATTTTTAAACATAATTGAATTTTTGCAAAAAACATTTGTGATTTTTAATAATTAATTAAATATACATATAATAAAAATTTAAATGTTGACAATTTTTTTTTAGATTTTTTGAAAATAATTGAATTTCTGTGAAGAATATTATTAATTTTAAAAACAATTGAATTCTTGTGATGAATATTGTTGTTTATAAAAATAATTGAATTTTACAATTTTATAAAAATTCCTGAATATAATTCAGGCGAAGAGTTTTACTATTTATAACGATAATTGAAATTTTGACGAGAATTTTTTTTCAAATTTGTGAAAATCATTGAATTTTTGGAAATAATTTTAATATTTATTAAGATAGTCGAATTCTTTCACAAGAATTGCGTTAAAATTTTAAAAATTGAAATTAATTTCAACAGAATTAAAATTAAAATTTTTCAAAAAATACTTCATTGAATCATTTATAAGTAATAGCTTTATGGCAGTTCTTCAAGAGAAATAAGTTTGTTTAAAATAAATTATTGTCAGAAATAGAAAAAATTTAAGGTTTTTTTAAAATTCGTGGGAATTTTATAGTTTATGAGACAAACAAAAAGGCACAAAAATTCAGAATTTTCTTATAAATTCTAAACATTTAATTTTTTCCAGTACTTTTAATAAAAATCCCTGAATTTTCCCTGATATCCCTGACCTGTGGCAACCCTGATATACATTTAGTTTTATTTCAAGTTAAAAAAATGGGCCCAATAATTTTTTTCGATTAAGTTTACAAAAAAAAATAATTGCAAAATTTTCTTCAAAACAAAAAGCCATATAATTCTAAATTACAATTTACAAACATTAACATCGAGAAGTTTATTATTATCTAAACTTCAAAGAAAACAAAACGACAAAAATATATTTTATTACAAAAATTCCTATTTTTTTCCTTCTTCTTCTTCTTTCAAGCATTTATTTTCGTGAATTGGTACAGCTTTGTGCAAATATTCAGTAACGGGAAATTTGAGACGATTAAACTCCACTTTATCGTGGAGTGAAAATCAAGTTGGAAAAAAGTAGAAGGAAAAAGAAAAACAAAAAATAAACCACCCACAAGAGTAGAAATAAGAAAAGCGAGCTAGGTAAAAATGACTGTCAGATCTCTCATTTGATTCTTCCAACCGTTGGAAAAATTGCATTTGTCGCCGGCAGCCGCTTGAATAAGATACGATTCTAAGGCAAAGGGTGCCCTCGGGCTTACGACAGATCAGATATTATGTTAAGCGTTCTAAGTTATTCACTCGAAGCACCGATCGGCTTTTTCAGCTTTCCTATTTTCGAGCTGGCCTGCGGTAATCGTTTACGAAACCAAATCGCAGATAACTTCATGATAGATTACATTCTTCTCGAGAGAAAATAAAAAAAAACATGTATAGTAAAACACCTCTCTCCTCCTTTGTATTCCCCTTGGAACAAAGAAAAAAAACTAAAACGTTTTTCTTCTCCTTTTCTAAAAAAAAAAAAAAGAAGATCGCCCATTAATCATCGAATTATGACTCTAAAATTCTGTAATTTCTATCCCTTCGAAACTTTTTTTTCTTCTTTCCTCTTTCCTCGGGCAAAAATTATCTATAAAAATTCTTTTCAAGGAATAAAATATCAGTGGAAGTGTATCTCACATTTCATTCTACTTTTCCCTTTTTTTTCCACCAATTTCCCAGTGGGTAAAATTGCGCAATGCGAATTAGGTTACCCGCTTAAAATTCGACGAATTTAAATCAAGAATAAGAGGCGGTCTTCAAAGCTCGTTATTCCCAAATCGGCTTTGTCTTCGTAAATTTGAGTCTTGGAATTCTTGACTATCTTTTAGAGAAGGAGAGAGAGGGAGTGAGAGAGAGAGAGAGAGAGAGAGAAGTACGGGGAAAAGTTAGCTCATTTCAATTCCCAGGGAGAAATGTTTCAAAGATTTATGACTTTTGGAATCAATAGTGAAGCTTTTTGAGTGACACGAGAAGTATCGCAAAGGCAAACATTTCTAGCACGTGTACTTCAAGATACGTGATTTCAGGAAGAGATGAAATTCTCGTAAACCATCACACAACTCCCTGCTTGTTGCACGTTCAATGTTTACGTTATATACACAGATGTATACTTTAGATGAACAAGAAAACAGGGACTCTTGATTATCTCCGAAAATTTAGCAAAAACAGTGAATTAAATTACTGAACAACAATATATGAAAACGTACGAAAATTTTTATCCCATTGCAAAACATTTTGTTCTTAAAAATTACATTTAATATTAGATATTAAATAATTAAATAAAATCTAAGAAAATCTAATTAGATAAGTAGATTTTTTTTTTACAAAATTTGAAGTTTTTTTTGCATAATTTCTATTTCTTTATCACAATCTTTTTAACAAAATATCAATAATATTAGTTTTTTAATGAATTTTATATTCATCAATGATTAATTATTTAGTACCTATTTTTCTAATAACTACTATGTTATATTCTTTTTTATAATTCAAAAAATGTTTATTTACCCACCAAACAGAAAAAATTCTATAGAATTTCACTAGAATGATTCTATACAACTTCTACATGAATTTTACTAAATTTTAGTGGTTTTTAATTAAAAAGAATATTAGTAAATTATTTTTTTTCAATTTAAGTTATTGTAAAAATTAAATTTCACATTTGATTTCAATGACAAATTTTAGGCAAAAATTGTTTAAATAATTTAAATTTATATAATTCATTACATTTAATAATCATACAATAATATAATGTTTAAAAATTATATTTCACGAAATTTATATTCTTTTTTATTAAAAATCACTAAAATTTAGTAAAATTCATCTAGAAGTTGTATATAGAATCGTTCTAGTGAAATTCTATAGAATTTTTAATTTGGAAAATTTTAGAGAAATTACAAATGATTGCAGAAATTCAATTATTTTCAAAAGTAATAAAATTCTTAGCATAAATTCAATTATGTTAAAAAATTTTTTTTAAATTCTCGTCAAAATTTCAATTATCTTTTTAAATAATAAAATTCTTCTCCGAAATTCACTTATTTTCAAAAAATTTTAATAAAATTCTTGACAAAAATTTCAATTATTTTCAAAAATTTTCCTGAATTTACTGATTTTCAATATCTATTATTTTTCATAAAATAATAATTTCATAGAAATTCAATTATTTACAAATTTTTTTTATTTTCTTTGAAATATGATTCAATTATTTTTCTAAATAATAACATTTTTACAGGGATGCAATTATTTTTCTTCAATTATTTTTCTAAATAATAGAATTCTTTTTAGAAATTCAATTATTTTCATAAATAATAAAACTCATTGCAGAATTTCAATTATTTTTAATAAAATTTTAATCGATTTCCTCGATAAATGTAATTATTTTCAAAAATTTTATTAAAATTCATCAAATGAATTCAATTTTTTAAAAATTTGTTGATAAAATTCTTTATAAGAATTCAATTTTAAGAAACATTCAAATGTACAATAAATTACTTTTTGTATTTAAGTAATAAAATCCTTCGCAGAAATTTAATTATATTAAAAAATAGAAAAATTCTTCTTAGGAATTCAGTTATTTTCATAAATAATAAAACTCAATGCAGAATTTCAATTATTTTTAATACAATTTTATTCGAATTTTTTGGAAATTGTAATTATTCTTAAAAATTTTATTAAAAATTGTCGAAAGAATTCAATTATTTAAAAATATGTTGATAAAATTCTTTATGAAAATTTGAATTTTAAGAAACATTCAATTGTTCAATAAATGATTTATTTTTGTATTTAATTAATTGAATTCTAGCAGAATTTTTTAATGAAAATTAATTTAAAAATGAATTTCAGTTAAAATTTTAGATAATAATTGAATATTAAAAGCAATATAGCTTGATTTTTTAGAAATAATTGAATTTTGAAATTAATTTTTTTGAAAAAGTGTAATTGAATTTTTTTTATATTATTTAAAGTTTCTATTTTCTAATATTTATTTAATTGAAAAATTTACGAATAATTGAAATTTGTAAAATTAAATATTGTAAAAAACTGGATTTTAAAAATTGTAGAAGGACTTTTTTGAAAATTAATTGATTTAAACAAAAATTTTAGTGAAAAATTCTTAAAAATATTAATTGAATGGAAATGATGAAAATAATTTTGAAGAAGTACAATATTTTTAGAATATAGAATGAATTTATCAATTTACCATTTTTAATTATTATAAAACATGAAGAAATCGATCGAAAAAAAAATCTTCGACTCGGAGTGATCAATTTTCTTCATGTTTTATAGTTATGAAAAAATTTAATTTATATTTTTAAGTAAAATGTTTTCTTATTTGATATTAATCAAAATAACAATTCCTTTTTTTTCTAAAAAATGTATAAAAAACAAAAAGCATTGTAAAAAAAATTTGGTTTGACTAATCGAAATTATCAGAATTTTTTTTTACTTATTTCTAAAAAAAAATATTGAAAATTAATTTAACAAAATTTCAAGTAATTTTTTTGAAAGTTGAATAATTTGCATAATTTATTTTTTAATCATGATTTTTAAAAAATTTTTGATGTAGAAATAAATGAAAAAATTTGTCATAATTTCTATTTGATAATTACAATGTTTATTATCCTACGTTAATTAACTGTTAACGTTAATTTTTTTTCTTTTTTAATTTTCTTATTTTATCTTTCAAAAGAGAAATTAATTTCTGTTTTTCTTAACAAAAATTATAATTTTCTTATTATTGTGCAATAATATTTTTTCTCATTATTGTATATTTACATAATACCTAATTAAAAAAAAAGTAAAAGTAAATAAAAATAATTTCAAAAAATAATAATTTTCTAAAACAGTAAAATAATACAGTTTTAATAGAAAAAATAAAAGAATTTTAAAAAAAAATAAAACGATTCCTTGATAATACGAGATTTTGTAATGGTTGCAAAAATATTTTCCTAACCAAATAAAGAATTTTTTAACATCATAAAAAAAGGAAAACTTCTAATCTTTCAGAGAGAGAGAGAGAGAGAAAAATATTCGCCTCAAAGACGATTTATAAATAACACGAAAGACGCCGAACACTTGTTATATTCTCCTGGTTTTCTCGTAAAATTCTGACATCAAAAGTGGTTTTTCTTACGGAAAATGCCACTTTTCAAAAGCAATATCATAACTGTCAACACGTTCAACACTGCAATTTCAATATTGTTTATAGGTTTCGATTTCACAGAATTTTAACCTCAAATAAAATATCACTGTGCATTGATATTTGAAAAGTAAATACAACAGTTAATGGAATTTTATTCGCGGTATATGTATAGAAAGTTCCCGACTCCATTGTTTGACCGCAGATGTGCTTTTCTAGTGAGAATTACGGTTTCGTTCCAATTCACTTACTCTCTCTCTCTCTCTCTATATGAATAATTTTCCTGAAAATTATTTTCATGTGAATTTCTTTTTTTTCTAAATTATTTTCAAAAATTACTCGCGTGATAAGATTTTTCTATAAAATTAAATGAAGTGACTCTTAATTAAATGTTAAATAGATATAAAAGAGCAATTAAGTAGATAAAGAACTTTTTAATCAGAGCTCTGGACGACTCTTTCGGACATAATCATCCGTTTCCAGTGGGATTACTCAGGAGTAGATCAGAAAGCTTTTAGTCTGATCTGCTCATTCGTATGTTAACTTTTATTAAAAGGATAAACTTTTTAACTTAATTTTAACACTGAAATCGTTTAACATTAAAAATGTGTTTAAAACTTTACTGCTTTTCCAGTTATTGCATTTTCTGCATTTATTTTTGATTTTATTAAATTACTTTCCTTTTTTTGGAGAGGCAAATATTTTTTTTTTCTTTGTGTGAGAAAAATATTTTCATTTTGTAGTTTAATTGAAAAAAAATGTTTGTTAATAACTTTTTATTTTTTTAAAAATACTTTTTTTTTCTTTTTTGAAGAATATTTTATTTTGGAAAAACTTTTTAAATTGTAAATATTTAAAAAAAAAATTGCTTTTAATTTATTGAAATAAATCTTTTCTTTCTAAGATCATTGAACTTTTATTCAGTAAACAATGAATTGACAGAGAAATTATTAAGTATACTAAATTTTTAATTGCAATTGTTTGGCAAATTTCGATTGAGATTTAATATTCAAATTGTTTTCATTTACATAGTGTTTTTTCATTGTGGTGATTATAATTAAATTTTGAAATATTGATTTAATTGGGTGCACTTGGATAAGTTTGGCATCACATTTACTATAAAATTGTTATTGATTATTTAAAGTAGTATAAATTACATTTGAATTATTTCATTAAATGATAATTTCAAATTAAATGACAACAATATTGCGAATGAAGTTTCAATTTTGCGAATTTAATAAAACCGCAGTAGTAGCATATTTGGTAATAATTTGTGTTTACTAGAAATCAAATCATTATCTTATTATAATTAGCTTAAACTAACTTTAATTTATTAACTTTTATTGGTTACGAACTTTTTGTGATTGAAATTATTTTCTTACTTAAAAGAATATTTATCTAATTGAAATCTGATTGAAACCAAGAATGTTCCTTTCATTTCTTAGATTGATAAAAATATTTATCAGGATGTCTACTATTTTCGTTCAACAAAATTCCCGGCTTTTTTTCTCATCAAATTTAAATTTATTTGATTTCAAACATAAATTAATTTACAAATGGCTTCCAAATTTTTTATTTGAGTTTTTATGAATAATTTAATTCTTTTGACAATTTTCTTCAAAATTTTTTGAAAATAAAGTTTTTTTTTTAATAATTTTAATTAAGAATTTGGAAAATAATTGAATTAAAAAAAGAATTCCCGACTATTTCTCGGATTTCCTGTTTAGTAGACGCACACAATTATTTTTTATCTTTTTTATTTTTATGAATAAATTTATTTATAAAAATAAAAAAGATAAAAAATAATCTAAAATAGAGAACAAAAGGGGAAGGGCAGGAAAAAAGTGGAAATTTAATTTTCTTTCTTCTCCCACTTGGATCTGGTTTGAATTTTACTGAATGATCTTTCATCAAATATGTCACTTGAACATCATTAGGGGTTTTAGAGCAGTTTGGAAATCACACCGTCTATTTAAGTTTACTTAGGTGTAGTGCAGGTGCAAATAGGGGCACCTGTGAATGTTTGTTATTGCAAAAACAAATAGCCTCGATAGAAACAAAGTTAACCGAATCAGTTGAGTTATAGAGACCTCGAAGTTACCCCCCCCTTCCTTCCCCCATAAAAGGTGATCTGCATTGAACACACAACCTTGGCATAACCGTTAGCATGCAACAAGGCGAACAAAGTGCTTAAGTCACTTGGGGGACTTGCAAGTAAATAGACTAACTGAATTTCTCTATTACTATGTTGAATTCCCATCACGTTCTTGAATACACTTCCAATCTTTGGTGCTTATAAATCTCAAATAAATGACAATCAGTGTCGATTTTAAAAAAAAAATAGTTGCCACAAAAATTTAACTTTGTTTTTCCCTGACATTCCCTGATTTACAGACAGAATTTTCACTTTTTATCTAATAAATATTTATTTAAAAATTTCTTAAATTGTAAAATTATTCAAAAACATTAATAGTTTTATTTTAAATTATTATTATTATTTTTTCATAGGAATTAAGATGTTCAAAAATTTTAAATTGAAAAACTCATAAGAATATTATTGTAAAACATAAAGATGACCGAATGACAAAATCATTATTTTTATTTTATATTATAAGAATATTTTTACTGTAATTTTTTCAAAATTGTTTTTATCATTTTAATTCAATTAACATTTTCTAGAATTTTTAACAAAAATTCTTCTTTAAATAAATTATTTTCAATAATTTTTGAAAAAATTCTTTGAGAATTTTCAAATCCATTTATTTAAAATCCTATTTTACGAAATTTCGATTATTCTGAAATTCTTTAATTAAATATATATTAAAAAATAAAAACTTGACATAATTTCAACAAAAATTCAAATAAACTTTAAAAAAAAATAATTCTACAAAATTGTTAGTTAAAAGTATGAAAAATTAAGATTTTCAAAGATTTTAATTTGAAACCTTTTCAATTTTTTTTTTTTTTTTGCAAAATAACATAGCCTACTGTCGAGTGACCATGACAGACACTAGCTTTTAATATTCGCAATTATTATCTAAAATTTTAACCAAAATTTATTTTTAAATCAATTTTTATTAAAAAATTCTACCCGAATTTAATTATTTAAATACAAAAAAAAATGTATTGAATGTTTTTTAAAATTTAATTTTTACGAAGAATTTTTTTAAATTCCAATTAAATAATTGAAATTTTGACAAGAATTTCATTAAAATTTTTGACAATAATTCAATTCTTGAGAAGAATTTCGCTATCTATATTTATAAAGATAATTTAATTCTTGACGAGAATTTAAAAAAAAATGTTGGAAATAATTTAATTTCGGCAAAATATTTTATTATTTTTCAAAAGAATTGAATTCTTTTGATAAATTTTGATATTTATCAAAGTAATTGAGTTTTGCGGAAAAGAATTTTATTAAAATTCCTTAAAATAATTGACATTTTGGAAAGAATTTTGTTGTTGATCAAGATATTTAAATTCTTTTGCAGAATTACTTAAAAATTTTTGAAAACAATTGATTTTCTGCGTCGAATTAAAAGTCATTTATAAAAATATTTAAATTATTTCAATAAATTTTATTAATTTTTTAAAAAAATTAAATTTTTTTCAAAATTGAATTCTTTCGTCAAGTTTCAATAAAAAATTTTTTTCCAGGAACTTATTTAAAATTCTATTAAAAAATATTTGAAATTCTGCGATAAAAATAATTGGATTCCTAAATAAAATTTTATTCTTTATGAAAAAAATTGAATGTTTTAATAGAATTGTATTAAAATTTTTTTAAATAATTAAATCTTTTGATAAATTTTATGAAAATAGTAAATATTGAAAATAAATTGAATTGCGAAAAATTTTTAAAAAGAATTAAAATTTTGCAAAGAATTCTTTATTAAATGAATTATTAAATTTTATTTATAATTCTTATTTTATTAAATTTTATTATTTTATTAATTAAATTAAAATCCTAATTGAATTTTAGGCGAAAAATTTTACTATTTGTAAAGATAATTGAATTCCTAACGAGATATTCGTTAAAATTTTTAAAAATAATTGAATTTCTTCAAAGAATTTTATTACTTTTGAAAATAATTGAATTCTTGTGATGAATCAGTATTCAAAAATAAATTTTAATTTGAAAATAATTGAATTTTGCAAAGAATTTTATAAAAAATCATAAAAATAATTGAATTTTTGTGAAGAATTTTATTATTTATCAAGATAATTGCGTTAAAACTTTTGAAATAATTAAATAATATTAAAAAATTCATTTTTTTCAGAAATAAAAAAAAAATTTTGAAGGTTTTTTATTAGAATTCGTGTTAGTTTCATAGTTTATGAGCCAAACAAAAAAGACACCAAAAATTCAGAATTTTCTTACGAATTCTAAAAATTTAATTTTTTCCATTACTGTTAATAAAAATCCCTGACTTTTTCCTAAATTCCTTGCCCTGTGTCAACCCTGTTAATTTAATTTAATTCAAATTGAAATCAAGAAGAATATTAATTTTGTTCAAATTATGAAATTTTTTAATTCAAATTTTGATGAAGAAAAATTTATGTTTTTTATGTAAAATAAAAATGTACTATAATCCCTATACTAAAGAGAAATTTTTATATTTTTTTCGGATTTTTTTTTCAGCTAACATTCTGTATAGTTTTTTCCTTCCTCTCTCGGATTAGAAGATTAGAAACAAAAGTTGTAGGTTGGCAATTGATTGATTCGAGGATTTTGTTCGTTATTTAAATTTTCGAGACGAGAGAACTATTTGAGCGTGTAGAGAATGAAGATCCTTGAGCTATTCATTAAAAGGAGGTAAATTAGGCAATTAATCCTAATACTATATATATATACATATATATATACATATACAAGGCGGCTTTAAAGCTTGAAACCAAAAGCGTATATCGCTTTTAAATCCGTTAATGCTGGTTCGGAAGGCAATTTGCATAGGTGCGACAGTTACGACATTCTAACACGGAGCAGACTGTCATTGCGACATCCCGCATCCTATATCACGCTAATCTATACAGGAATTCTCTCGCTGTGTATGTGTGAGCACCCCCCCCTCCCCCTCCTCTTTCAACCAACGGGATAACAAGATGCATCTAAAATGTTAATGTAGACATAAAATATTTTAGTTGTAACTGCATCTCTATTTTCCTACGTTTCTTCATTTCTCACAACAACAACAACAACACAACACAATACTGGATGGAAAATATTTCTGTTTGTGGAAATTGTTTTCAGTAACCAAGTACAAATTAAAACATGGTTTCGTATTTTGTTTGTTGTTAGAGAGAAAAGTTAGATCACTGCCAGTGTTTAATGATCATTACCCTCTGAATCTGAATTAGTAAATTAGTGAATCATTAATTCATATCCATTAGAACTTTAGACTAATTTTTGAATATCTTACTAATATGTTCAGGGTTACCACGCTTTTACTTTTTTCAAATTCCCAGAATTTTCCAGATTTTCCAGGTTTTTAAAACTACATTTAAAGAGCAAGTTTTCAAAACTTGATAAATCCGCATATTTTTCTTATTTCGAGAAAATGAAACAAATGACTTTTCTCACATAACCACTGTAGTGAATTTTAAATTAAAAAATTTGCGTTAATTTATTTTTATAACAATGTTTTTATATTTAAGACGTTCTGTTTTTAATTAAACATTATCACAATTAAGTGATTTGCAGGTTTTGGTAATTTTTTCTAAAAAAAAAAAATATAAAAATTATAAGTCATCTTGGTTATGTCAAAAAGTTTTTAAATTGAAAATTCGTTGTTAATAAATTTTTTTTTCTAACATTTAACAGTGACAGGTCAATTTGTGAGGTCTTTAAAATATTAAATTTATGTTCATCTCAATTTTTTTAAAAATGGATTTATCAGCTTTTGAAAATTTGCTCCTCATTTATATTTCACTACAATTATTATTTAATTGTGGTAAAATATTAATGTTGTTTTAAAACCCTGGAAAATTAAAAAAAAACTGATTTCCAGACTTTTCCCTGATTTTCAGACAAAATTTTGCCTCTTCTCCTAACCCTAAGGAATATCTAAAAATTATTAGTTACTCAAAAAAATTTTCTATTACATTTACTTACGAATTTCGTTAATTGTAAAATTATTCGAAAAAATCAATAACTTCATTTTTCAATAAATATTTAATCATTATTATTTTTCATACAAATTAAGATTTTCAAAAATTTGAAATTCAATAATAAGTGTATCTTCATGTTTTATAATAATTAAAACTTGATACTTTGTTACTGTAACTTATTCAAAAATTATTTTCAACATTTTAATTCAATTATTATTTTCTAGAATTTTTAACTAAAATTCTTCTTTAAATCAATTTTTTTTTAATAATGTTTAAAAAAGTTCTTTGAGAATTTTCAAATCCATTTGTTTACAATTCGATTTTATGGAATTCCGAATATTCTGACATTCTTCAATTAAATATATTAGAAATTAAAAACTTCAAATAATTAAAAAAAAAAATTACATAAAATTTTTGGAAAAAAATTAATTCTACATAATTCTTAATTAAAAGTATGAAAAGTTCAAATTTTCAAAGATTTTAAATTTTTTTAAATTTTGACGAAAACTTTTTTCAACTTTTGACCATAATTGAATTTCTGCGAAGAATTTTATTAGTGTTGAAAATAACTGAATTCTTGAGACGATTTTATTAAAATTTCTTTCTAAATAATTGAATTCTTTTGTGAAATTTTATTGAAATAGTACCTACACATTGAAAATAATATTGAATTTTGACAAATTTTTGAAATTTATTAAATTTCTATAAAGAATTTAATTAAAATTATTTTGAAAACAATTAAATTGTTACAAAGAATTTCATTAAAGTTTTTAAAAATAATTTAATTCTTTGAAGAAATTTAATTAAAAAGGTATTGAAAATAAGACTTAAATTCTAATAAATAAATTGTAGCAAAGGTTTTTAAAATAATTGAATTTCTTTGATAAATTTTATCAAAATTTTTAAGAATAATTACATTTTTCGAGGAATTACATTAAAATTGTATTAAAAATAATTGAAAGTCTGCGATGAGTTTTATTATTTATGAAAATAATTGAATCCCTGTAAAAAATGTTATTATTTATGAAAATAATTGAACAATAATTAATGAAAATAATTTGTAAATAATTGAATTTATATGAAATTTTTATTATTTATAAAAATAATGAAATGTTTGCGTAGAATTTTATTGGAAATTTTTTTAGCTAATTGAATTCTTTTGGGAATTTTTATTAAAGTAGTAGATATTAAAAATCATTGAATTGAGGAAAGTTTTTGAAAATAATTAAAATTTTTGAAAATAATTGAATTTTGAGATAAGATTTTTATTAGGTTTTGAAAATAATTGAATTTCTGTAATCTTTTGCAATTTCTTCAAAATTCAATTTGTTTTAGTAGTTTTAACTAAAATTCTTTTATAAATCCATTATTTTTAATAATCAATTAAGAATATGTACTAAAAAATTTAACTAATGTCAGAAGAATTTTAGTTATTAAAATTTTTTTTAAATCTAGATTTTTTTAAAATTTCTAATTAAATCCACTTAAAATTGATATTTTACAAAATTTCAAATTAAATCCTTCTGAAGTTCATCTACTTATGAAAATTGTGAATGCAACTTTTTTAAAATTGAATTCATTTTGAAATATTTAAGTAAAATTAGATTTCAAGAATAAACCCAATAACTTTAGAAAACAACAATTCTCCAGAATTTCGATCAAAATTCTTTGACTTTTCTAGGTTTTTCAGGTTGCGTAGCAACCCTGCATAGTGTTTCTTTTCTTCCTTAGTAACTTTTAGGGAAAATCATGATTATTAATAATGATTATTAATAATTAAATTTTTTCTTTTTATTAACTGATAATTAATTTTTGCTTTTTGTCAACTAATAATAACTGGATTAACAATTAAATTATTTCTATTCTTTATACATCGAAAGTGTCTATTACACAACCAACGGTAAATGAAAATTCGAAATTGAAGAAAATTAAATTTCAACGATTTCAAGAAGTTAATTTGTCAAATTTAATAAAAATCTCTTATTCTCCTCTTCAAGTAGATTCAACTACATTTAAACCTAGTTTTCTCCTCTCTATTTCTGAAACAAGAAATCCTTTACGAGTTTGACGTGTTTCATTCAAGAACCACTTGTAGAAGTGACAAATTTATTTTCATCAAACAGCAGAATCTAAGAGAAGTTTCAACTAAAGTGACTTGCGCCCTCACTGTAATTCTCGAGCAGAAAATAAATACCGCCATTGCAGCTATTCACTGTGGATCGTCGTACGCTTAGAATTATTCTCTCTCATTCTCCTCTCTTTTTCCGGGAGAAAGAAATAAAAGAAAAGAAAAGAAAAAAAAAGAAAAAAAAGACGAACAGAACGTATAGTCGAGTAGAGAGGAGGAAAAGCATTTCGAGAGAGAGAGAGAGAGAGAGAGAGAGAGAGAGAGAGAGAGAGAGAGAGAGAGAGAGACCCGATTGGCAATCGGCCCAGCGTATTTGGCTGGGTGATTACGAAGCAGGAATTAGCTCAACCCTGTGAATTAGCTTCTCCTCTTACAACGAACGGCAGCTAATGCCTTTACGCGGTGGAGAATCGGAGAAAATGTCGATCGTTTAGTTAATTAAGTCGAAATGGGCATGAGGTGCATTAAACTCCTCTGCGACGCAAAGACGCGTCAACTAATAAAAGAGGGGAAACGAATTTTTTAAAAGGAGACTGTATTTAGTTAGAAAATAGAATCAACATTTAGTTTGTGATAATCAACATTTAGATTGTCATTATCCACACTCTAAATTTAAATTACTAATCAGAAAATTTCGCGAAATTTGCGACAATTCCAATATTCGCTACATTTGCGGTGAAATTCTTATCGACAATATTCCAAGATTGCGAATTTTCAAACCAAACTCGAATTTAAATAATAGATTCATATCCACCCAAGATTTAAATTTAAAAGAAAAAACTACTAAAGGATTGCCACAAAAATTTGCTTTTTTCCTGATTTTCAAAAGGGTTTTTTTAATTTTTCCCTGTCACTAAAAAATATTCTGATTTACTCTAAAAATTTACCCACAAAAAAAATCTCATAATTGGAGGGAAAATTCTCTCAATTTATGTTTGAATATCTTTATTTTTTAATTGTATAAAATTATTCAAAACATCAATAATTATTCTTTTTTAATAAATATTTAATCATTACTAATATTTTTATTACCGAAATTATGATTTTTAAAAATTTCTAATCTAAAACCTTTTGAAATTCAATTATTTATATACAAAAATGAAGACGCAGCTCTGACAAAATTCAATTATTTATAAAAATTAAAAACGTCACTCTTTGAAAGATCAATTATTTTTTTCAATTTTTAAGTAAAATTATTCTCTAAATAATTTATAAGTAATAATATTTAATTATTTGTAGAAATAGAAAACGCAACAACTTCAAAATTCAATTATTTATAAAATTCCAATTTTGAGAAAAAGTATTCTGGAAAAAAATTTATAGATAATAATAATATTCAATTATTTATAATAATTGTATGCGCAAATCTTTCAAAATTCAATTATTTTTAAAAAAATAAAAACGTAACTCTTCCAAAATTCAATTATTTTACAATTTTTAAGTATAGTTATTCTCTAAATAATTTATAAATAATAATATTCAATTATTTATAGAAACTGAAAACGCAACAACTTCAAAATTCAATTATTTATAAAATTTAAATTTTGAGTAAAATTATTTTGGAAAAAATTTATAGATTATAATAATATTCAATTATTTATAAAGATTGTAAGCGCAAATTTTTCAAAATTTAAATAATAATAAAAATTAAAAACGCAACTCCTCAAAAATTCAATTATTTTTAGAAAAATAGAAACGTGATTCTTCCAAAATTCAATTATTTTACCATTTTTAAGTATAATTATTCTCTAATTCAATTATTTATAAAAATTGTTAACGTAACTCTTTCCAAAATCCAATTATTCATTAAAAAAAAGTGAAAACGCAACAACTTCAAAATTCAATTATTTATAAAAATAGAAAACACAACTCTTACAAAATTCAATTATTTATAAATATTGCAAACGTTAATCTTCCAAAATTTAATTAATAATAAAAATTAAAAATGCAACTCATCAAAAATTCAATTATTTTTAGAAAAATAAACACGTTACTCTTCCAAAATTCAGTTATTTTTCAAGTTTTAAGAATAATTATTCTCTAATTCAATTTTTTTTATAAAAATTGAAAACGCAATTCTTCCAAAATTCAAGAAATTAAAAATAATGAAAACGCAATAATTTCAAAATTTAATTATTTCTAAAAATAGAAAACACAACTCATCCAAAATTCAATTATTTATAAATATTGAAAACCTAATTTTTTCCAATTTTGATTTTTTTCAACTTGTAAGTAAATATGTTTTTTTAACAAGTTATAAATAATTATAATATTCAATTGTAAAAATATAAAATGCAAATTTTGCAAAATTCAATTATTTTTTTAATTTTTAAGTAAAATTACTCTCTAAATAATTAATAAATAATAAAATTCAATTATTTATAAAAGTGGGAATTACAACTCTTTTAAAATTCAAATATTTATAAAAATTGAATACATAACTCATAAAATGCAATTATTATTTCTATTTTGAGTAAAATTATTTTCGAAAAAATTTATTAATAATGATAATAAAAATATTTAATTTTTTATAAAAATTGAAAACCCAATTCTTCCAAAATTCAAGAAATTAAAAAAAAAAAGAAAGCGCAACTCTTTCAGAATTAAATTATTTATAAAAATTGTAAACATAAATTTTCTAAATTTCAATTATTATTTTAATTTTCAATAAAATTATTCTGTAAAGAATTAATAAATAATAATTAATAATAATAATAATCAATTATTAGAAATTAAATTTGAATCTTCTAAAATTTTATTATTTTTCAAGTAAAATTATTCCATAGATCATTTTGGCGCTAAAATATACAAATTTCAATGCAAAAAAAGATAACGAAATAACCAAACATTACTATTGATAGATTTTTACCTATCGCACTTACATTCCTTTATTTACAACCATCTGTATTATTAAAGCGTTATTTTTAAACAATTCAAAGAGATGAAAAGTAAACAAAAATAAAACTTTATTTACATTTCATATAAACAAAAAAAAAAAACCATCATCCGATTGCATCCACAATTTTTAGACTCTACTATAATTTTTTTCATCCACTGCCTTTAAAAAAGATATCAATACCATAAATTTTTATTCCCGAAAAAAATTTTTTTCCTCTCTCTTTTTCTATAACAAATAGAAAAACGGATATGATAGTTAAACAATAATTACTATTATTGACCGCAACTGCCATTTTTTTACGATACTACAGCTCCTATCAGAAAAAAAAATTCCATATCCCCGAGCATGAATCTTGACCTACATCGCACAAAAATTTCTCAGCCTCTAAAATTTATCGGTAACTGCTTTTTTTAGAATTGTTTAAAACCAGTTTTCAGTTCAAACTTATCTTAAAAAAAAAAAAAAAAAAAAAAAAAAAAATTGCGGATTCGATAAAGAAAGAGAGAGAGGGGTATAACAGTAAAACAAGAAGAGATAAAACTCGTAGGTTCGTTTTATAAAATCCCGAGTTGTCAGCTATAGTATATAGAGCGAAATCGTCTCGCTAGTGCGGTACACGCATGAACAATCGTGACATCAGTTGTTTGAAACGAGAGAAGAGGTGGAGAGAAAAAGAGAGAGAGAGAGATGGGGGGACGGTTTGCTACTGTGCGTTCTCTCGGGGATTTTTGAAATGCCGTTTTTTTTTCTTTTTGCCTACCTCAGCGGAAAAGGGGGGCAGTTAACTTCACTGGGTTATTACAGTTCCGGATCACGATCACGCGCATGCATGACTCTCGAGACGTGCACCGGATAAAAATCCTCGGTACACGGAGCCTTTGCGATTGTAAAAAACACTTTACACTTTAACAGATTTTACCATTCTTCATAGAGTGGAAAAGACTAAGAATTTTCCGAACTCTCTTCACGTAGTCCAAGGAGGCATGAGCATACACGCGGCGGTAGCGGCAGCGGCAGCGGCGGCTCTCCTACTCTATAAGGCAATTCTCTCTCTCTCCCTCCCCGCCCCCTCTCTCTCTCTCTCTTTCTTTCGCTTTTTCCATCATGGCCCCAGTTTTTTACACACGCACACATACACCATTCCGAAAACGTATTGAATTTAAATTGATGATATTACCATTTTTCAGTTTGGCACTTATTCTTATTCCTCAAGAGTCAACTCTGATTTCCTACTCTCTAGTCCGTTAAGACTTGATAGGGAATTCATCATTTTTTTTTTCTTTCTCATCTCTCTTTCTCTCTCTCTCTCTTTTTTACTATTGCTCCTGAGACATTATTATTTTTATTATTTCACTGTCTCTGGAAGATTTGAGGGAGGGAAAAGAAAAGTTTTTCCATTTATTAAATTGAGTGAGAAACTTGGAATGAAATTTATGTATTCAGTAGGGATTTCGTGATATAGACGCGTGAGAAGCAATAAAAAAAAAAAAATTGAAAAATATATTAATTCTATGCAATACATTATTGATGTACTGTATCCTTATTTTTGTAATTCTAACACAGTAAAAAGAAACTCTTATTTTAAGGCAGCAAATCAGTCTTAAATTAAGGTGCAACATTTTTAAGACAGTCTATGCTGAATTTAAGCAATGGATTTTGTATGATTTAATATTATAGCAGATACTGCTGAATTTAAGTCTGACCTCAAAATAAGATTTACTTTTTACTGTGAATTTTCTTTTTTGTCTATTTTTCCTTCTCTTTCATAATAATTAGAATCTTATAATTTACAATTGAACCTACCATCAATAATTTTTATTAATATTTCTTCGACAAGTTTTACAAAAAAAAAAATTTATTTTCCAAATTAAATGCAAAATTAAGAAATCTTTTTGTTCAGAAAAAAAAGAGATTTAATTTTTCGATAACTTTAAAAAAAATTGTTTTTGTAAATTAAATGAAAAATTAAAAGATGGTTGCCAGAGAGATTTAATTTTTCTTCTTCCGGATTACCAAACAAAATTTTGACTTCTCTTCTGACACTAAAAATATTCTGATTCACTCTAAAAATGATTAAACCCTCTTCTTAAATTGTAAATTTATTCGAAAACATCAATAGTTTTATTTAAAATAAATATTTAATAATTATTACTTTTTTTAAATAAGATTTTTAATTAACTTTTCTTAATAAAGATTTTCAAAAATTTCAAATTCAAAGCTATTATGTCAATCGGTTTCTTCATGTTTTATAATAATTAAATATGACAGAGTGATAAAATCATTATTTTATATTATAAGAATATTGATTCACTTCTTTAAAATATTATTTTCATCATTTTTCAATTCAATTATTAATTTTCAGAATTTTTAATTAAAATTCTTCTTTGAATTAATAATTTTTAATAATTTTTGAAACAGTTCTTTGAAAATTTTCAAGTCCATTTGTTCACAATTCGATTTTACGAAATTTGGATTTTTTAAAAATTCTTCTTTTAAATATATATTAGAAAATAAAAACTTGACAAAATTTCAAAAAAAAATTAATTCTACAAAATTGTTAGTTAAAAGTATGAAAAATTCAGATTTTCAATCATTTTAATTTGAAACATTCTCAAAATTTAATTATTTTTAAAAATCCATCTAAAATTTTGACTAAAATTCATTTTTAAATCAATTTTTATTATAAAATTCTACGAGAATTCAATTTATTAAATACAAAAATAAATAATTTATTGATTAATTGAATGTTCTCAAAATTGAATTTTCATAAGGAATTTTATCAACAAATGTTTAAGTAATTAAATTCTTTCGACGAATTTTGATAAAAATTTTAAGAATAATTATATTTTTCGAGGAATTCGATTAAAATTGTATCAAAAATAATTGAAATTATGCGACAAACTTTATTATTTATGAAAAAAATTTCTATTTTTAAATAAAAAAAATTTTTTGTATGTTTTTGTATTTTATATTTTATTTATTAAAAGAGTTAACACAGAGAAAAGCGAGTGTTGTTTTTGATGCGGGTAAATTTTGGTAGGGTAATTTTAGTGAGGATAAATTTTCTATAATAGAAAATTTACCTTATTTTCGGTGTTAAAATAACACTTCCGAGCTAAAGTTTGATGCAGACACTTTTAACACCGAATTCAGTGTTAAAATGACACTCACTTTTTTCTGTGAAATCGCTGAAAAAAATTTAATTATTTATGAGAATAATTGATTAATTGCAAAGAAATTTATAAAAAATTTGTAAAATATTAAATTCCTGTTAAATTTTTATTATTTATGAAAGTAATTAAATGTTTGCGTAGAATTTTATCAAATAATTGAATTCTTTTTGAAAACTTTATTTATATATAGTAGATATTACAAATCATTGAATTGAGGAAATTTTTTGAAAATAAATGAAATTTTGCCAAGAATTTTAATAAAATTGTTGAAAATAATTGAATTTCGGAGAAAAAATTTTATTACTTTTGAAAATAATTGAAATTTTTATTAAAATTTGTAAAAATTTTTGAAAATAATTAAATTTTGGAGAAGAATTTTATTACTTTTGAAAATAATTGAAATTTTTATGAGAATTTTTAAAAAAATTTGAAAATAATTGAATTGTGGAGAAAAATTTTATTACTTTTGAAAATAATTGAAATTTTTATGAAAATTTAAAAAAAAATTTTGAAAATAATTGAATTTTGGAGAAAAAATTTTATTACTTTTGAAAATAATTGAAATTTTTATGAGAATTTAAAAAAAAATTTTTTTAATAATGGAATTTTGGCAAAGAGTTTTATTACTTTTAAAAATAATTGAAATTTTTATGAAAATTTTTAAAAAGTTTTGAAAATAATTGAATTTTGGAGAAGAATTTTATTACTTTTGAAAATAATTTCAATTTTTATGAGAATTTTTAAAAAGTTTTGAAAATAATTGAATTTTGGAGAAGAATTTTTCTTTTTAATTAAATTCAATCAAAATTGAAATTTTATAAATTTTCTTATGAATTCTAAAAATTTAATTTTTTCCAGTACTTTTAATAAAAATCCCTAACTTTTCCCTGACTGTTCCCTGAATTTCTGAACTGTGACTACAGTGTAAAAGAAATCTTTCAATTCAAAAAAAAGAAAGAAAAGAAAGAGGATTGGAAAAATTTTTGAATTAAAAAAAAAAGAAAAAAGGAAAAAAGACGAAGAAAGAAGGAAAAAGTATATCAACTTTTAATATTGAAGTTTTCCTATAAAACTTTGATGATAAATGACTTTTTTTCAGTTAACACAAATAGTTTGAACAATCTGACAAAAAAGAAAAAAAGGAAAAATCAGAAAATTTAAATATACAAGATGAATTATGTAATATATGTAAATAACGTTCACAGGGAATGTTATACATCACTATTAAAGATAGTTCCCTTGTTCTAAAATGAAATCTCCCTTGAGGGCACAATTTTCAAACTAAAATAACAAACAAAACTTGTGTAAATATTTTCGAAATCCGTACAAAATACATTATACAACAATTCGCATGTTCAACATTCTTTCGCTGAAAATTATAATACTAAATACGAATAATAAAATGAGGATAAGTTTCTTAAAATATAGTTTTCCGTTAAAAGGGAAAGGAAAAATGATATTTATTTTATTTACAAGTTTATAAATTTCAATTTAAAAAGAACTTTCAATCAAAATGCTTTCTACTATGGCAAAAAATACGATTTTTCAGTTTTCTTAAGAAGATAGAAACATATATAATTTTAACTGTCAGAATTCGTTTCGAAGAATAATTTCAAGAGGAAGGCGAGACAGTGAAGAAGAATAAGAAGAGGAATAACCCTGACAATTTCAAAAGATTGTTCAAAAAAGCAATTTTACGTTTGATTTGACATGAAATGTCCTCGATGATACAGTGTAATGCTTTTTCTATTAAAAGTTCCTTTTGGATGATTCCCTTCATAAAGCGTTTAACGACAGTTGTCTGAAAACTTGTCATCCCATATGGTTTGTTATAATCATCCTCTCCTCTATTTGATCCTGCCCGAGCGGCTTCTTTTTTTAAGGACCATTAGCTTTTTGATTTGCCAGAACGATAAAAACAAAACTTTAAAATTGTTTTTTTTTCTTCATATCCGGATAAAATATAGAAAAGTAATAATCTTTTTTTCCAAACAAAAAAATCTTCTAAAGACATTCAAAAGAAAAAATTAAGAATGAAAAAATCGCTAAAAAGATCTATCTTTTTAGAGATTTGTTCATTCTTAATTTTCTCTTTAAAAAGAAATAGAAAGAAATGCAAGAAAAATTTGTTTAAAAATTAAAAACAAAAAATTGTTAAGCACCTTATGTTTCACTTTTCTTTCAAGAAAACTTCAAAGTCCTCTCTCATAAATAAAAGTATACCACGCGCGCCTCATATTTGAATTGAAACAAAATTGAATAAAATTCGAGAAAATAAATTGGATATACAGAGGCGTCAAATGATATCATTATACTGCCTTTAGTATAGTTTGCAAACTTGAATTGATTTTAAAAAACTCTTTTTTAAGTAAAAACAACAAAAAAAAAAAAAAGAAAACTACATTTAAGCCTTGTGCATAAAACCATTTTTATCTCGAACAAACTTGTATACTTCACAGAGTTTCATTGGTACTTGTTTTTGAGAACGTTTTCAATATAAAAATAATGAAGCAGGAAAATACGACCGTTCCTTAAAAAAAGATTACACGATACTATCTTGTAAACGCATTTTACGATAAGAAAAGGTTCTTTTTTTTTACTACCAATGACGAGAAATATTCTTGTGCAGCGTCTCATTAATTTGAATTAGTCCAACGAATCTTATTTTACAACCAATTGCTTTAAAATTTTGAAATTTTATTTTCCACTATACAGCACATAAATTAAAATAAAATGAAATACATTTTATGATACATTTAATGTTTATTTTACACTCAGTAATTTTTCCTAAACTGCAAATTCCTTACGCGAAACTGTCTTCGCAAGGGTCTATTTATTTTCCATAATCACCTTGTATATTTGCATTATTACGTGTCGAGAATATGCGGAAAGTGCTTGTTAAAGATGCTGGAAGGGATGCTGTGGAAGGAGATAAGTGTAAAGTGCCTTCTTACACGAAAGCTTATCCGATGATCGAGACCTTGTTCCCTCCCCCCCCACACTAACAGCTTCGCGACATGGAACTGCATAGAAAAATTGTTCCATTTTTCCAATGTTCAAAGAAAAAGGCGACGACCAAAGCTTTTTCACGACTGAAAAATGTACAAGTGTTTTCGCATCGAAGGCTATCGCGAATAGGTATGGGGTCAAACTTTTAGTCTGACAAAACGAGAAAAGGGGAAAAAAGGAGAAAAAAAAGAAATGAAAAGAAAAAGACACAAATATAGAAGGATAGTAAGAAAAAAAGGATGAAAAGAAAGAAAGAAAGAAAGAAAGACCATAAAAGGATACGGTAAAACGTATTCCTATATATAAAAGCGCAAAAGAGAGAGAGAGAGAAGCTACCGAGATAAGTACCCACATTTTATCGACAGACTGACTCACAGATGTCAAGTGGAATGAACATACTTGTAGTGAAAGTGCAGGGCGTTTTACAGCCCCGAGAGTTTTCATTTTTCCAAGTAGAAGACGTCCTACAATGTGAGTTACTTTTGAGTGCATAGTCATAGATCACAATGACCGTCTGAGAAAGTCCGACTCAAGACAGCAATTTTCAAGTACTAAAACGATACATTCTACACTGAAATCGCTAAAGAAAACTACTTCTCCAACCTCTTTTCTCCCCTCAAAAAAAAAAAAAAAAAAGAAACGAAACGAAAAAAACAATCAAAAGAAGAAACGAGAACATGCAACATTTTTCATTTAAACACACAAAAAATCCCAGATTCAAAACAACAACCGAAGAAAGGAAAAATCCTTTCTCATCCATATAAACTCAAAAAAGAATTTAATCACTTTCGGGAAAAAATCAAAACATTACTTTTTAAATCCAGTTTTAACCCGTTGCCTGTTTGCGACCCAACGTTGGGTCGTGAAAGTTTTAGCAAAATATAGAAATTTGTTATTTAAATAATAAAATAAATTCTTTTATATCATTATTCACATACTATAGGTATCAATGATGCTAGAAAAAGTAATAAATAAATAATTGTTCATTATTTTTAAGTAATATAACAATTTAAAAGATTTTGATGGACATTTTGGGGCAATAAAATGAATTTTTTTTTTTTTTTTTTTTTTTTTTTTTTTTTTTTATTTATTTATTAACAGGGGTTAATAAAAAAAATGAGCGTCGTATTCATTCTTTCAGTCCGTCCACACCACAGTAAATCGTGAGGTATTAAAATGTGTTGCAGATTAAATTAACACCAAAAAAAGATTTAAATAATCAATTTTGGTGTTATTTATTACAATGAATGAAATTTTAGTTCATTAAATTTTTTTATAACTATAAAACATGAATATTATATACTTCTTCCAAATTATTTTCATTATTTCAATTCAATTATTATTATCAAAAATTTTTAACTACAATTTTACTTTATATCAATTAGTTTTAATAATTTTCATAAAGAATTTTATTAACAAATTTTTAAATAATTCAATTCTTTTGTCGAATTTTATTATGTAACATAATTACTTTTTTCAAGGAATTCAATTATAATTGTATGAAAAATAATTGAAACGCTACGATGGGCTTTATTATTAGTAAAAATAATTGAATCCTTAAGAAGAATTTTATTACTCTTGAAAATAATTGAATTTCTACAATAATTTGCAACTTCTCTAAAATTCAATTTTATTCTAGTGTTTTTAACCAAAATTCTTTAATAAATCTATTATTTTTAATAATTTAAAAAAAAAGTTCTTTGAGAATTTTTAGATTCATTCATTTACAATTTAATTTTACAAAATTTCAATTATTCGGAAATTTTGCAATTAAATATATATTGAGAAATAAAAACTGGAAATAATTCCAATAAAAATCCTATTAAACTTTTGAAAAGAATTAATTCCACAGAATTGTTAGTCAAAAATATGAAAAATTAAGAATTTCAATGATTTTAATTTGAAACTTTTTCAAAATTTAATTATTTCTAAAAATCTACGTTATAATGCTTTTAATATTCAATTATAAACTAAAATTTTAACTGAAATTTATTTTTAAAAACATTTTTATTAAAAAATTCTACGAGAATTCAATTATTTAAATATAAAAATAAATAATTTATTAATATCATGTTTCTTGAAATTAAATTCTCATAAAAAATGTTATCAACAAATTTTTTAAATCATTAAATTCTTTGGACGAATTTTAATAAAATTTTTAAGAATAATTACATTTTTCGAGGAATTCGATTAAAATTGCATTAAAAATAATTGAAATTATGCAATGAGTTTTATTATTTATGAAAATAATTGAATTTCTAAAAAGAATTTTATTATTTACGAAAATAATTGAATCCCTGTAAAAATTTTATTATTTATGAAAATAATTGAATTATTGCGAAGAAATTTATAAAAAAAATTTGTAATTAATTGAATTCCTGTAAAAAATTTTATTATTTATGAAAATAATTGAATGTTTGCGTAGAATATTACATTTGTCAAGGAATTCGATTAAAATTGTATTAAAAATAATTGAAATTCTACGATAAGTTTTATTATTTCTGAAAATAATTGAATTATTGCGAAGAAATTTATAAAAAAAATTTGTAAATAATTGAATTCCTGTAAAATTTTTATTATTTATGAAAATAATTAAATGTTTGCGTACAATTTTATTAAAATTGTTTTTAAATAATTGAATTCTTTTGAGTAATTTTATTAAAATAGTAGATATTGAAAATTAATGAAATGAGGAAATTTTTTGAAAATAATTGAATTTTGAAAAAGTAATAATTGGGATTTTGTTGAAATTTTTTTGTAAATTTTGAACATAATTGAATTTTGTGATAAGAATTTCATTACTTTTGAGAATAATTAAATTTCTACAATCATTTGTAACTTCTTCAAAATTCAACATTCTTAGTGTTTTTAACGAAAATTCTTCTATAAATCCATTATTTTTAATAATTAATTAAACATATATTGACAAACTTTTTCTAAAATCTAAGTTCATTAAAATTTTTAATTAAATTCATTCAACATTGAATTTTATAATAATTTTAATTTTAAATTTTAATAATTTTAAATTTTATAAATTTTAAATTTTATAAATTTTCTAAATTGAAACCGTTTGAAGTTCATTTATTTATGAAAATTGTAAACGCAACTCTTTTAAAAATTAAATTAATTTCGAGATATTTAACTCACTTCAAGTAAAAAAAAAAATTACAACAATTGTAACAAAAAGCGTAAGCTTTTTGTTAAAATTGTTATAATTTTTTTTTAATACTTTTGGTTACAAATCTTCACTAAACAAAATAAAATTTTGCACTACAACAATATTTCTTTGATAAAAATAAACAATTGTCAGCTATCAAACAAATATTTAATTGTATTTAATAGTTTTCACTTGCTCCTAATTTATTTCATTTTATTGAGTTCTGTTTCTAATTTATTTCAATTTTAGCTTCAAATACTGAAATTTTCGATTCAAATAAAATTGTAACGAACAAGTAATTGGTTATTCGAATCAATTAAATTTTCATTAAAAATTTCATGAAAAAAACATTAAAAAAATAAATTCAAAAAATTACTTCCACAAAGAAAATATTTAAAAATGATTATTAAACATTACTTCCTTTTTCCTTCCTTCTTTCAATAAAAAAATATTTTTAAAACTAATTACAAAAGTATTCTTGAATGTCACAACTTGAAATTGAAGTAAAAAAATTCCTCTTTACTTTTCTTCAAACATCTTCTGAGTAGAAAAGAATTTAATTAAAAATCTCGTTCAACTGTATTTTTATGATTTCACTTATACATTTTAAGTAAAATATTACTGATTACTAATTTAAAAAAAAAAGTTTCTTAAAAATTATTACCTATAAAATTTCTTTTATATACATACACATAAAAAAAAGAGTGGAAAAAAATTAGTCAACCTTAAAAAAGAAAGGGGAAATTACGAACTAATATTTCCGTTTCATTATTATTAAATTGCGTAGTTTTATATTAAATAACTTTGTGTATTCAAGTGAGTAAAATTGTGACATTAAAAAATACTTCTGCAAATGAATTTTTTTTTAATTATAATAAACGGTGACATTTTAATTTTAAAACACTGAATTCATTTTTAAATTTATTTTAATATTATTTTTTAATAAATTTTTTTAATATTACACCTAAAGTATCTTAATATTTTATAAATAAAGTTTTTAAATATTATTTTACGTTAAATATTTTGATGTCAAATGACTATTATCATGTCAAATAAGAATTCTGAAAAATTTATGCATCTCATAAATAGATTAGTAGAAATAAGTTAAAGGAAGAATTATTATTATTATTATTATTATTTTTTTTTTAAATATTTGAATACATGCCAACTTCCGAAAGCAAAACTCATTTATCGAAATATCAAAGTCGTGTGCAAGATGTGTCAAGGGAGAATATCTCTTGTTGGAATCTTGCCAATTACACCTCTTGCAGTTGTAAAGTACCAATTTCTTTATAGATCCGAATTCTAAAATCTCAATTTTTCACCCCCTGTCAATAGTGACTTTTTTATCGTGACGATCGACTATAACTCAATTAGTACTTTCGCGATGTCGAATTATATTTCATCAAGATAAAATAAAATGTCCATCGAAAGAAGAGTGGACGATAATAATATTTTTAATAGCTAATTAAATTTTTTTTATTTTTCACCTCGCTGATAATTTTTTACTTCACACTATCATTATTTTACCAAATTGTAAAATATTATTTTCTTTCTAATTCTAACAATTATTTTCTGCGAGAGTTAAAAAACAAAATTTCCAGACTTCTTTCTAATTAACTAATTTTTCTAAATTTTTTCCAGCGCAGTCCTCGGATCGACTTTAAGGCGCAAAAAAAATCACTTTAGTCAATTAAAAATACAAAAAAAAGTCGTTTTATTTAATTCATTGTTATTACAAAAATTTTATTTTTCTCTGACCTTTCATTATTTTCTAAATTCAATTATTAAAAACTTAAATAATTTTTTTTAATAAATATTTAAATAGGCACTTCTTGTTTCTTTTTCTAATCTTTTTCTCTTCAAATCTTTTGCGACAAGAAAATTCTAAAATTTTTAACTAAATTTCATCTCAAAATCAATTATTTAAAAACAAACAAACAATTCAAAATCTATTAATAATAATTGAAATTTAATAAATACTTTTAAAATTAAAAGAATTTTTGAAAAATATAAAATAAATAATAAATTTTTTTTAAGAATTTTAATTATAAAATAATATGAACATGTTTTTTTCAAAATTTGATTAGGTCTGAAAAATTAAATTTTTAAGAATTCTAATTTACTTTGTTCGAAGATTACTGATTGTTAAAAAATTATGATAAAACATTTCTAAGAATTATTTTTTTTAGTATTATACTGTAATTTTTTAAAAATAATCGAATTTATTAAAAGAATTTCTGTAAGTCGGTAGGTGGCCACTTTTTCTAAAAAATATTTTCTAATCCTTTTTGTCTGAAAAAAAGCGATTTCTAATGAAATCTTTCTTCTAAAAAAAGTTTTTCTAACAAGTTTTAATTTCCAAAAAAAAGTTTTGATACAAAACTTTTTTAAAAGTTATGATTTCCAATATTTATTTTCCTGAATTTGTAAAATTTCATAATTTTGATAAAAGTTAGAAAATTGTTAAGAAATAGAAACTATTTTGCATTATTTCTGTTTCTCAATCAATTCTGTTTTCAATTCTGTTTACAAAATTATAAGTTTTTTTTTTGAAAAAGAAGAAAACATTTTATAAAATTATTATTATTTCTTATCACAATTTGTTAACAAAATTCTGTTCTTCTCTGAAAAAAAAATAATAATTTGCATCATTTTTATACCAAAATTTCCAGAATTAATTTATTTATAAAACATTTATTTAGAAAATTTAAAAAATCTTTAGGAAAAAAATCCCTATAATTTCTATTTCTTAATTATGATTTTTAATTAGATTATTTTAAAATTTTGTTAAAAATTTGCATAATTTATATTTTTTATTATCATTTGTTAACGAAATCTCAAGTATTTTTTTTTAAAGAATTAAAAAATGTTCGTAAATTTTATTTTTTAATCATATACTTATTGATCGTCATTACAAAAATTGAATATTGTTAGAAAAAACAGTTTGAAAATTACCTTTATTAGAAAAAGAAATTTTTAGAAAATTACCTTTATTAGAAGAAAAAAAATTAGAAAATCACCTTTATTAAAAAACAGTTCTTTAGAAATTCACATTTATTAGAAAAATTTTTTTTAGAAAATACATTTTAGAAAAACTGTACTCCAACCCTGTAAGTTATAGAAAACTAATAAATTTTTTTTGAAGAATTTTAATTAAAAATTTTGAACATAAAATTGTGTTCTCCAAAATGTTAAAAATAATTCGAAAAAATTGTAATGTTATCATTTTTGTCTGTATTTGAATTTTTTGAAATATGTAAGTGAAAATATTGAAATATTCGAAATTTGAAAAAATTATAAGAATTTCTTTTTTCAAAAATATTTTAATATAATTTTTAGAAGAAAAATTTTCATTACTTTTCATTTTTAAATTTACACTTGATTTTTCATTAAGATTTTTGAGAATTTAATTACTTGAAAAATTTGCAATTCTTGAAAAGTTGATTTTCAAAAATTGTAATAAAATACTTTTTAAAAAAAAAACTTTAGTTAATTAAATTTTACAAAATTTCAATTATTCTAAATTTTTCAAATTATACGTATACTTTTAAAATTTTATTATCGTAAAAAAATTATTAATAAATATAATTTTGAAAAATTTGTCTATAGTTATTTTTCACATTATAAAAATCGAAATAAGTTGCATTTTATACTAAAAATGTGGTATTTTGTTGCAACATTTGGAAAAAAAGGCGAAAAGTCGCAATTTTTGAAAATAAGTCGAAAAAAGTCGCATTATTTGAAAATAGTGGAAAAAAGTAAAAAAAGACTATAATATCCTAGGCTCGCCAGTGATTTCCATTTTTTTCCAGACTTGTGTATACGCATGTAAAATAGAACGAAAAAATGTAAACAAAAAATTGTGTGAATTTTTTTCCTTTTCAAGAGCATTAATCAAGGTTTTATATTTTATTTCGCGTCACAGCTTGGGATGTGACGTGATTGAAGACGCTTCAGATAAAATAAGGATATTGGATACACGTACGTGGTTTAATTAACATGCAAATTGTTCCGTTCCACAAAAGAAAAGAGCGACGGCGTAAATACACTTTTAAATGAAGCTACGCAGGAAAAGGCGTTTCTCTCTCGCTTTTCACAGAATCCTGAGTATCAAGGACCTTGTGAGATGAACCGTATGCAATATCTTTTATATCAATTTGTTTTCTCTTGTCCTTTATACATCGTCAAATTTTCTTTCTACTCTTTTCTCTTCCTTTCTCGTTTGACTCTTTTTTTTATTCTCTGTTCTCTCTCTTTTTTTCCCTACCACAAAAAAAAATTACAAACATTTTAGAACGTAAAAAAATACAAATTTCACTCGACTTTTTGAACATGATTATACATTATCCGAAAATCTTGTAGATTTTTTTCCTTTTTCAACTAAAATTAACTTTCCCCGAGATTTTATCGTAAAAGCATGACTTTCATGGTTGACTTCGAGAAACAAGAATTAAATAAATAGCTTCATTAAAATTTATCCCCAGATAACAACTGCACTGACATGAATATTCATTAAAAATTAATTTATTCTGAAAACGATGTAAAAGTTTTTTATTCTCCGTTTTTTGTTTAAAAAAATACCCTTTTAAATTTAACGATATTTTATATTTTATAATAAAAAATTAATTAAGCAACGAAATTATTTTCATTTTAATCAGTCTTTTTTTAATCTGATTACAAAAAAGGAAATCGATATTATTAAAATGAGAGTCGAATTAAATCTAAATGTACAAAAAAGTTAATCAAATTAAAAGAACTTAAAAATAAACATAATTTTCATGAAATAAAAAATTTCACAATTTTTTTGCCCAGATAATTTTTGAATATTCAAATATCAACAAAAGAAAAAATGAAAAAGTAAGCAGAAAAGAATTTCCCACGAAATTTGAATTTCGACAACATGAATAATTAAACAGTGCGCTATTATTTTATCAATAAAATATGGAAATTATCCTTTTTAACATAATTTGAAAATCCCTTTAATTTTCCAGACTATTTGGATGGTTATATAAATTAAGCCACAATTATGGGAAGAGTAATAGAGATCTTTAGAGGGTTATTGTATTGAATGATATCAAAGAGAATAAATGAAAGGGTTGCCAACTCCCCTCCTCGAGTTGTATTATTGTTCCTTCTGCTAAGTCTGCCTTCCACTATTCATATGCATTAGAAACGCAACGTTGAGCGACTCATTTACGTGGAAAGTTTACAGTGAAGGGGCAAATGAAGAGAGAGAGAGAGAAAGAGAGAGAGGGAGAGACGAAGAAAAGAAGAATGTACATATTAGAACTTTATAAAATTGTAAATCGGACCCTAATGAAGATATTCATGAAAAATTAATCATGACTTGACAGAGAGACGTTAATGTTGAAATGAGAATTTCTCTGGCCACGATGAGATATATTCCATTGGATAAATTGCTCTGCATGCATATTGCACTTGAGTCACTCTCTCAGAAGTAAATTTGAATAGACACGCGTCTCACTACATATGCCGTAACTATATCTCTCTGAATTGAAACCAAATTCACTCAGTTAGTTAAGCACTGTGTGTGCTTTTTAGAAGGAAAAAATACCTTTCTTCCCGAAAAAAGAAAAGGAATTTAAATATTTCTCGAAGAAATCAGAGAAAAATGGAAAAATCTCCGTTTAAAGTACCTTTATTAAAATAATAAAAACAAAATTTTTACCGTTTCGACAAATAATTTATTTGTAGTTTTCTTTATTTGTAATGAGACACAAAAATAATTTTTCAAATCAAAAAAATACTTAAGTGAATCAAACAATCAGTTTGATTATTATTTTTTGAAAAAAATTATTTTTAATTAAGTTAAATTTTTTAATAATATATTTAATTAATTATTAAAAATAATGAATTTATTGACTTTCTATTTTATTATTTATTTATTTGTTATTTCTTGCCATCCAATAACTTTTAGTTAAAAAAACTAAAAAAAAAATTGAAATTTTGGAGAAGTTACAATTAATTGCAGAAATTCAATTATGTTCAAGGGTACAATAAAATTCTTTGCAGAAATTTAATAATGTTCAAAAATTTAAAAATCTTATAAAAATTTCAATTATTTTCAAAAATAATAAAATTGTTCTCCAAAATTAAAATTATTTTCAAAAATTAAAAAAAATTCTCATAAAAATTTCAATTATTTTCAAAAGTAATAAAATTCTTCTCCAAAATTCAATTATTTTCAAAAATTAAAAAAATTTCTCATAACAATTTCAATTATTTTCAAAAGTAATAAAATTCTTCTCCAAAATTCAATTAATATCAAAATTTTTTTTAAATTCTCATAAAAATTTTAATTATTTTCAAAAGTAATAAAATTCTTCTCCAAAATTCAATTATTTTTCAAAAATTTTTAAAAATTCTCATAAAAATTTTAATTATTTTCGAAAGTAATAAAATTCTTCTCTGAAATTCAATTATTTATAAAAATTTTCAAAAATTCTTATAAAAATTTCAATTATTTTCAAAAGTAATAAAATTCTTCTCCAAAATTCAATTACTTTCAAAAATTAAAAAAATTTCTCATAAAAATTTCAATTATTTTCAAAAGTAATAAAATTCTCCAAAATTCAATTATTTTCAAAAATTTTTTTAAATTCTCATAAAAATTTTAATTATTTTCAAAAGTAATAAAATTCTTCTCCAAAATTCAATTATTTTCAAAAATTTTTAAAAATTCTCATAAAAATTTTAATTATTTTCGAAAGTAATAAAATTCTTCTCTGAAATTCAATTATTTATAAAAATTTTCAAAAATTCTTATAAAAATTTCAATTATTTTCAAAAGTAATAAAATTCTTCTCCAAAATTCAATTACTTTCAAAAATTTTTTAAAATTCTCATAAAAATTTCAATTATTTTCAAAAGTAATAAAATTCTCCAAAATTCAATTATTTTCAAAAATTTTTTAAAATTCTCATAAAAATTTTAATTATTTTCGAAAGTAATAAAATTCTTCTCCGAAATTCAATTATTTTCAACAATTAAAAAAAATTCTCATAAAAATTTCAATTATTTTCAAAAGTAATAAAATTCTTCTCCAAAATTCAATTATTTTCAAAAATTAAAAAAATTTCCCATAAAAATTTCAATTATTTTCAATTAAGTAATAAAATTCTCCAAAATTCAATTATTTTTAAAAATTTTTTAAAATTCTCATAAAAATTTTAATTATTTTCGAAAGTAATAAAATTCTTGTCTGAAATTCAATTATTTTCAAAAATTTTCAAAAATTCTTATCAAAATTTCAATTATTTTCAAAAGTAATAAAATTCTTCTCCAAAATTCAATTACTTTCAAAAATTAAAAAAATTTCTCATAAAAATTTCAATTATTTTCAAAAGTAATAAAATTCTCCAAAATTCAATTATTTTCAAAAATTTTTTAAAATTCTCATAAAAATTTTAATTATTTTCGAAAGTAATAAAATTCTTCTCTGAAATTCAATTATTTTCCAAAAATTTAAAAAATTCTTATAAAAATTTCAATTATTTTCAAAATTAATAAAATTCTTCTCCAAAATTCAATTACTTTCAAAAATTAAAAAAATTTCTCATAAAAATTTCAATTATTTTCAAAAGTAATAAAATTCTTCTCCAAAATTCAATTATTATCAAAAATTTTTTAAAAATTCTCATAAAAATTTCAATTATTTTCGAAAGTAATAAAATTCTTCTCCAAAATTCAATTATTTTCAAAAATTTTCAAAAACTCTTATAAAAATTTCAATTATTTTGAAAAGTAATAAAATTCTTCTCCGAAATTCAATTATTTTCAACAATTAAAAAAAATTCTCATAAAAATTTCAATTATTTTCAAAAGTAATAAAATTCTTCTCCAAAATTCAATTATTTTCAAAAATTAAAAAATTTCTCATAAAAATTCCTCAATTCAATGATTTTTAATATCTAAAATTTTCCAAAAGAATTTAATTATTAAAAAAAAAATGTTGATAAAATTCTACGTAAACATTTCATTATTTTCATAAATAATAAACATTTGACAGGAATTCAATTATTTAGAAATGTTTTATTAATTTCTTCGCAATAATTCCATTATTTTCATAAATAATAACAAAATTTATTAAGTAATTAAGTTATTTTCATAAAAAATATTTAAAAATTCTAAAAAATAATAATTGAATTAAAATGATGAAAATAATTTTTAAGAAATTAGTAAACAAATTTCTTATAATATAAAATAATAATTTTATCACTCGGTCAACTTTAATTTATCATAAAACATGAAGAAATCGATTGCTCCGAGTCGAAGACTCGGAGTTATCGATTTCTTCATGTTTTATAACAATTTTTTATAAATTGGTTAATTTTAAAAATGTTTGAATTTGAAATTTCTAAAAATCTCAATTTCTATGGAAAAATAGTAAATGTTACTAATAAATAGTAATTTCTACTATAATTTATTAGTAAAATTTACAAACTGATTTTTTTTTATTTTGAATTTATAAATATTAACAAATTATTAGAAATGACTATTTATTAGTCAAATTTTACTAATAAATGAGAAATTACTATTTATTAGTCAAATTTACTAATCCAATAGCAAAAAGTCAGTCACTAATTCAAATTAGTAAACATTTTTACAAATTCTAATTTAGAGAGAATAACAATTAAAACTTAAATAAATTTTAAAAATTTAATTTCACAATCGAAAAAAATTTAAATTGAGTAATACCATATTTTTGAGAGCATCATATTTAAAGTCAAATAATTACAAAAAAAACCTGAATAGTAGATAAAAAAAAAATGTTACAAATTGTTCGGAAGAAGCGATAAATTTTCATTTTAAAAAACAAAAAACTGATTGTAAACGAAATATATTGCAAAATACACGAGTTAACAAAAAAAAGTGATTCTTTTTATCAAAGCATAGATGAAACAACAATAGGATTGCAAAATACAAATAGCACAAACAATGTGTATTCCATAGAACAAAACAAAATTTGCTTTTATAGAAATTTTACAAAACTTTTTGTAAAAAAAAATGAAAATTCTCTCGAATTAATATACAAATAACTATACTGATTGTGAGAGAAAAAAAAACTCGAAACAATCAAAAGTGAATTAATCTCTCAATGCAAGATCACTTGTCTTCGAATGTAATTTTTTGAGTAAAAGGATTATTTTTATTAATTATTTTATTTCCTTTTCTTTTTTTTATTTTTCTATTTTTATTCTATGCAAAAAAGTAAAAATATATTACATTCTTTTATTTTCTTTGTATTGCTTTAATTTATCTATTTAGACTTTTTGATTTTATTCTATAGAATAAACAGAAAAATATTATTTATTCTTCTTTCTAAATTTTAATTAGTTAAACTTAAAAAGTTTTCTATTAATTTTATTTAATAATAATTTCTACTAATTGTTAGTAATTTTCTAAAAATAAATGACAAAAAAAAATTGTAATTGTAATACTTTGAAGAAATTCAATTATTATCAAAATTTTTTTATCAATATTTTTTCTCCAAACTTTAATTATTTTTCAAAATTTTAATAAAAATTCGTTGCAAAAATTCATCCATTTTCATAAATAATAAAATTCTTCGCCGGAATTTAATTATTTTTAATACAATTTCTCTATTAAAATCCAATTATTTTGAATGTAAATTTAATTAAATTCCTCGAAAGAATTTAATTATCAAAAATTTTTTATTTTGTATTTCAATTCCGTGGTCTTAAAAAAATCGTCGTTCCGTGATTTGTTTGTACAAAAAAAAAAAATTGTAAATACTCACAGAGTGGAATTAGATTTCATAAATTATTGTCTAGCATTGAAGAATTTCACTCACCTGAAACAGAAAAAACGTTTTTTGTTAGTATAAAATTCATAATCCTTGATATAAAATAAATATTCGTATTTCTATCTTGTCGATTTTAATCTCAAGCTTTCCATTTGATATCGACTCAATGCGAAAAAATGTATTAAGTACAACTTCGGAATAAAATACATTCATTATTAATAATTTTCATGTTCTATTATATACATTGTAAATGCTACAAAAATACAGAAAAATAAAATAGAGAGAAAAAAAGAAAATTAAAATAATAAAGTCAGAAAATAAAATAAAAAGAAAATAAAGAAATAATAGAAAATAAAGGAAAGTAAGAAAGTAAAAAAATAAAGAAAAGGAAAGAAGAAAATAAACAAAGGTAGAGAAATAAGAAAATAAAGAAATATAAAAAATAATAATAAATAATACTAAGAGAATATTAAGAGAATATTAAGAGAATATTAAGAGAATATTAAGAGGAATTTATATTAAGGAAATATAAGGAAAAAATAATAAGAATAATTTTTACTTTAAAGTTACAAACATCCATTTGTTCTCATTTCAAACGAAATCCAATCAACTTGAAAATAATATTTTAGAATAGTACGTGGAATATTGGAATTGGAAATAATTTAAATACAGATTCAAATTTAAATTACATGAATATCAAAAGAAGTGAACGTATCCTCTTTCTCTCTCTCTCTCTCACTTTTTTTTAATATAAAATAAACTGTAGCACTGCTTTTCGTTGATTGCCGCACACCTCTCTAAGTTAAAGCATTTTCACACCAAAAACCATAGGAATTCGTGGTTTGGTGGTCAGTCGAAATTGCGTCCTCGTTCCACAGAGTAGTACGTTGGACACAAAAAAAAAGGAAAAAGTAAAAAAAAAAGTCAATAAAAAAGAAATCTCAAAAGGAATTTCCCGCTACTTTTCGATTGAGCGCCACCGTTAGTCTAAAGCATAAAGAGATAGTCAAGATATATGATACATCATTATCGGTAAATAATTCAATAAAACGTAAAAAGAATTGGAAAATGGCAATCCATTAGTTGAGCGAAAAGCATTATCTGTTCTTGTGCCGCTTCGTATTGTGAAGCTTTGGTATATATACGTTCAAGCGCGCAATAAAAGATTAATCGCAAAATTCTCAGCCAAAGGGACGCGCGTTCATTTCGTTGGTATTTTCGCGAGATCGCGGTTGCAAGCAGAAAAAAAAGACGAAAAAAAAAAATAAAAGAAGAAAGAAAAAAAAACTGCCGCGTTGGCAAAATTCTTTATTGCGTTAAAAGCAGACGAAATACACGATTCAGAAATATAAAGTCTTATTGAACAAAATCTATATTTTTGCTTCTGAAATCAACAATTTATTTCACTAGACTCCATTTTTTCCCCTACAAATTTTATTAATAAACTTTTTCAAAATTGAAAAAAAAGAAGTTTATTTTTCTTTCACGTTTCTGAAAATGTTTCATTTGAAACAAATAATAATTAATAATTCATACTTATACATCCAATAATTAATATGATTACAATTTTTTTATTATTGTAATTATAAACATATTATAATTACTATAATAATTATAAATAATAATAAATCCCGCCTGGAAAAGGAAAAATGGTAAATTCTGAAACTATGGTCAAAGACTTTAACCAAAGTAAATAAGCTCTGAGCCATACTTTGAAACATTGTCGAACAACTAAAACTTATGGCCATTTCCAAACTACAAAATATTATGTATCAGTGCTAAAATCGAGTAAACCATGTCCGAGGACAAAAATACTTTTACGTATTCAAAATTTACAATTTTCAACTATGGCCAAAATCAAAAAAATTATCAGGCCTCGGATCGACTTTAACGAGCAAAAAAAAGTCGCTTTAGTCGATTAAAAACAGAAAAAAGTCGAAAAAGTCGTTTATTTAAATCAGTGTTGTTCCAAAAAATTTTATTTCGTATTTCCTTGATTTTTCACTGAATTCTAAAATCAATTAATCAAAAATCGAATAATTTTGCTAAATAAATATTTAAATACCTACTTCTTATTTCTTTTTTCACGTGAAATAAAATTTAAAAAATTTCTACTTCTGAAAATTATTAATTTCTAAAAATTACAAATATAATCCTTTCAAAATTCAATTATTTTCTACAATTTTGAATTAAACTTTATCTCTAAATCAATTGTTTATATTAATTTTAATATCTTTCAGAAAGTTCTTCAAAATTTCAATTATTTCAATTCAAAAGTTCAATTTTTTATATTTTATATTTTTTATATTTATAAACTGTCCATTTTTCTTTTTAAAGATATTAAAGAAGAATTTTTTCAAAAATTCTAATAAAGAAATTCTTAAAATTAATTTTTTTTTAAATATTTCTAAATAATTTTTGAAAGACATAATTTTTACAATTACATACCTACAATACGACTTGAAATTTGGTAAAATCTTTAAACTAATTGAAATTTAATAAAATATTTTCAAAATAATTGAGTTTTTAAAGAATATAAAAAAATAATCAAATTTTTGAAGAATTTCTATTATAAATGATTTCTCTGAAATTTTAATAAGTTTAAAAAAGTAAATTTAAAGAAATATTAATTTACTTTGTTCGAAGGTAATCAAATCTTAAAAAATTATGATAAAACAATTCGAAGAATTAGTTTTTCATAAATATTCTAATGTAATTTTTCGAAAATTAATTGAATTTCTAAAAAGATTTTTGTATAATTTAAAAAAAACTAATTAATTTTTTGATGACTTTAAATTAAAAATTTTGAATGTGATTATTTTCTCTAAAATGCTGAAAATGATTTTAAACAATTTCAATGTTTATTTTTTGTAAGATGTATTTGAATTTTCGAAAATATGTAAACAAAAATATTAAAAATAATTGAATTTAAAAAAAAAGAATGAAAAAATTCTGAGATAATTAGGTTTTTCAAAAATATTTTAATATTATTTTCACAACCTAATTTTCATTGATTTTCAATTTTTATTAAATTTACACTTGAAGATTTTTCATTAAAATTTTTAAGAATTCAATTATTTCTAAAATTTTCAATTAAATTTCTTAAAAAGTTATTTTTCAAAAATTGTAATAAAATACTTGAAAAAAATGATTTATTTTTTAATTAAATTTTACAAAATTTTAATTATTCAAAATCTTTTTAATTGTGTATTTCAAAAAGGCCTGAATTATGGGAAAAAAAGAAAGTTTTCAAATCCAAAATGTTTTTAATTTTTAGCTAAATTCAAAATATATCGAATCATGGGCAAAGACAAAAATAGTTTAGAACTTAAAAATTTTTATATTTTGACTATGGTCACAATTTACGAAACTATGGAAAAAGCTCAAAAATATTTACATAAAACCGAAAATTTATTTAAAAAAATAGTTAAAATCTTCATGGCTAACGACAAAAATATTAAAAAACCTGAAAATTTATATATTTTAACTTTGATAAAAATCACAGATGACAAAAATATTTAAAAACCATAAAATTTCTATATTTTTACTACGGTCAAAATAATAATTTTAGTTATAATAATAATTGTAACTATATTAATAAAAATCGAAACTATTTTCAAAATAATTTGTCTGCTTCCTGAATAATCAAATAATATATTCATACAATTGTTGATAATTTATTGGAAATACTTTGCAGATCTAAATCGCGACCAAATTGCCGTGTACCGAATTTTAAACTTATAAATTACCCAACAACGACGTGTTTGGCTCGAGAATCCTAATCTCCGGACAGAAAAGGAAATACGACTATAAATAATTATATAGAATCCAGGTTAATGTTTATAAACTTATTCAGTACAATTACCATGAAAATAATCTCCTCTTTAATAACAAAACTTTCATTAAAACTAAATTATACAAATTAAAGTCTCGAGCTAGCTAAAAAAAAAGGAAAGTGAGAGAGAAAGAAAGAGAAAAAAAGGAAAAAATAGTTGTAATTTAAACAAATTCAAGTCAATTGATAATTCAGAAAAAATCAATTCATTTATTAAATGGCAATAAATAAAAGATAACATTAAAGATAATACATAGTTTCCTTTATGATAATGAACTTCAATTATTTAAAATTACAAAATCAAAAGCTCTACCCCTTGGAAAGTTTTCACAACTTTTCAGAGTAAAATTCTCAAGCGCAAAGGCAGTGGTGCAGTCAAAGAAAACCTCATTTAAAAAAGAATGTGAAACGAGAAGGGCAGGGAGTGAGATGAAGGGGGTTTTAGGTGTGGAGTGGATTATAAGCTCGGCCCCTTTATAAACCCAACTAGAGTCTTTCAACATTCTAGAGACTTTTCAAGACTTTTGAAACAATGCAATATAGTTCAAGTTTCCAGGCGTATAAATAACAATTAAATTATTTTCACTTTTTCTTCTTTCAATTTTTCAACTTTACAAGTATCACAAATTTCAAATTATATATACTCTGAATCTTGTTACACTGCGACTTTCGTGAAAATTGTTTTATATTTAAAAAAAAAAGTATTAGTATTATGTATTTTATTTTTTTATTTATTTTTATCAAGTCCAACAGTGTTCTAAAATAAATAAAATAAATTTTTAATAACACTGTGTGACAGTAAGAAATTAATTTAATTCGAATCAGGGTTGCCACAAAAAATTAATTTTCTTTTTCCCTGACTTTTCTCTGATTTCCAGACAAAATTTTGACTTTTTTTCTTACCCTAAAGATTATTCTGATTCACTCACAAAATTCTTAGATATTGAAAAAATGCACTAATATATTTATTTAAAAAGTGTAATAAAATTCGTTGTAAGAATTCAATTATTATAATAAATAATAAAATTTTCCTAGGATTTAAATTATTTTTCATACAATTTTAAATGAATTCCTCCAAAAATGTAATTATTTTCAAAAACTTTTTGCAAAAATTCAATTACATTTCTCAAAAGAATTCAATTATTTTAAAAAATTTTAATAAAATTCTTTACAGGGATTCAATTATATTCATAAATAATAAAATGCTATACAGAAATTCAATTATTTAAAAAATATTAAGGGAATTCGTTACAGGAATTCAATTATTTCCATGAATAACAAATTTCTTCGCAGGATTTCAATTATTTTTAATACAATTTTAAATGAATTCCTCGAAAAATCCAAGTATTCTTAAAATTTTTTTTATTTAATTCTCCCAAAGTAATTAATTTTTTAATAATTTTGATAAAATTTGTTTATAAGAATTAATCTATTTTTAATAGAATTGTAATTATTTCCCTAAAAAAATGTATTTATTTTCAAAATTATTAATAAAAAATTAAAAAAAAACAATTTTTGCAAAAGTTTCTAGAAAATTTTCAAATTCATTTGTTTACAATTTAATTTTACGAAATTTTGATTATTCGGAAATTCTTCAATTAAATATTAAAAAGATCAAGACTTGAAAGAATTTTAAAAAAAAATTAAATCAAAATTTTTCAAAATTTAATTATTTCTAAAAATTTATGCTAAAATGCTTTTGATATTCAATTATTATCTTAAATTTTAACTGAAATTCATGTTTAAAACAATTTTTATTAAAAAAATCTACGAGATTTGAATTATTTAAATACAAAAAAGAAAAAACTATAGAATAAATAAATGTTTCTCAAAATTGAATTCTTATATGAAATTTTATCAACATATTTTTAAATAATTGAATTTTATAGACAAATTTTAATAAAATTTTCAAGAATAATTACATTTTTCGAGGAATTTGGTTAAAATTGTATTAAAAGTAATTGAAATTCTATGATGAGTTTTATTATTCATGAAAATAATTTAATCTCTGTAAAAAATTTATTATTTTTAAAAATAATTGAATTTTGAAGAAAAATTTTACTATTTTTAAAGATAATTGAAATTTTGACGAGAATTTAAAAAAATTTTTAAACAAAATTGAAATTTCAGTTATTCACATCCGTTTTATACTTATCGCTATTTTAGATATTTCGAGAGTATAAAACCATGCTTTTTAATAATTAATTCAATTAATTAAATTCAATTACACATTTTCAAAAAAATTAATTTCAAAATTCAATTATTTCTAAAAATTCACGCTATATTGCTTTTAATATTCAATTATTACCTAAAACTTCAACTGAAATTAATTTTTTTCCAATTTTTTTAAAAAAATACGAGAATTCAATTATTTAAATACAAACATAACTAATTCATTGAATAATTAAATGTTTCTTAAAATTGAATTCTCATAAAGAATTTTATCAACAAATTTTTAAATAACTAAATTCTTTTGACGAATTTCAAGAAAATTTTTAAGAATAATTACATTTTTCGAGAAATTTGATTAAAGTTGTATTAAAAATAATTAATATTAAACATAATTTAATTTTTGCAAAGAATTTTATTACTCTTGAAAATAATTGAATTTCTACAATAATTTGTAATTTCTCCAAAATTAAATTTCTTTAGTGTTTTTAACTAAAATTCTTCTATAAATGAATTATTTTTAATAATTAAAATATCTATTAAAAAAATTAAATAAAACTAATTATGAATCCTGCAATTTTAATTTTTTCCAGTACTTTAAGAAAAATCCGAAACTTTTCCCTGATTTCCCTGACCAATTTTCTTTCAACTCTTAAAGAAAAAAAAAACAATCGGTTACATTTTCGAAAGAAAATAAAAATTTAATTAAAAATCACAAGACCCGAAAAAGCGTCTATACACGAATACCTCTAAATAGAGGTACAAAAAAAAGGAGAAAAGTTAATTGAACGAAAACGGGATTGACCCGTAAACGAGGCCATTTAAAAGAAATTGAAGAGTGTTAAAGGTTGCCATTTCAAAAAAAAAAAAAAAAAAAAAAAAAAAAAGACGAAATTGTATTCATCACTTTCTAAAGTCTGATTTGCAGGAGGGAAATACTTTGATAGTGGAGCGCGTGGGATTCTGACCCATACTCTTAAATTGTTCCCCTTAGCGATATCGCACTTGCACCCTCTCTCTTTTGAAATCAAACCCCTGATACCGAGAAGGTTACGCATGGCAGGGGGTAATGTATGCAAATCATGCTGGTTTCCGGAGCAGAATGAGACGCGAGAGGTAAAAGAGAGAGAGAGAGGGAGAGAGAGAGGGGGAGGAGGGAATTTATTGCCAACGGAATCAATTGTCCACGACGCTTGAATTCACTTGAAAATCCATTTTTCGAGCTCGCACCATATCGATCTAATCGCCTCCAATAGGAGACGAATGCAAGTTCCAAGCGTTTAGAGCCGATGGAGCGTGGTACCACTGGTTACAGTGGCTATAAGGGAATAAGGATTTCATCCCCTTGCTCTCTCTCTCTCACTCACTCTCTGCACGAGTCGCGTTACTCCTACGAGCATTGAGCTCACGCACGAGTAAACATCGAACGTAAAGGTCCCAAGAGAAAAAGGAATTACCGACATTAAAATGCAATCTTGCCATTCTAACATAGAAGCCAGAAAAGAAACTTTGTTATGATCAGGCCAACACAAAAGAACAAGAAATTCATATCCACTGATAAATGTAATCCCCCTCTCTTTCTCTCTCTTACACAAACCTCTCTTTGAGACCATAATTTCCACAATTTTCCCAAATTCTACCATTTCCTTCCATTCCCTACCATTTTTCCAACATAAAAATAAAAAAAAATCCACTTTCAATTGAAATCGAAAAAAAAAATAATCTTATTTAAATTTAATGCTGATTTATTTGATGAAAAGAAAATTTTTTAACACTTTTTTTTCTTCCTTACCTAACGAATAAGCGGAAAATTCTTTCAACACGTAGGATTTGTTTTTATGAAGAAAAAGTCCTTGATGAGAAAGACTTTTTTCTCCGAAAGAAATGTTATTCATTATTATGCGCATAACTTACACCTCTATAAAAGCGAACTTTTTTTTCCCCCGAATCTAACACAGATACTCCATTATAACATCTTTCAGTTTACTGAGAGAAAATTTTTTTTAAAACATGTTAAATAATACATCCCAATGCCAAGCATTGGCAGCCAATATTGGATCACTATTGGCTGCCAAGACAAATGCCGGACTTTCCAAGCGTTGGATATTCATTGGCAACAAATATTGGACCAATATTATTAACCAATTAATTACCAACGAAAATTAAATTAATGCTTGGTTATTTATTTGTTACCAATATTGAACCAACGTTTGAAATCAATATTTCACAAATACCAACATATAGCAAAAATTTTTCAAAAAAAAAAAAAAATTTTTCTTTTAAAAAATTAAAAAGAAAGAAAAAATAATTAATTTAATTAGAACACTCTGTTGAAAACAGAATGTGATAAAAATCAGACAAAGACAAAATTTGTCTAAGTTTGAGAATGCAAGCGTCTCTCCTTATATAGAACTGGTAACGCCACTTGCTAACGAGAGGAAGAAACTTTGGCGCACCCTGGTGGCACTTATCCAAAGTAATTTCGAGCATATACTTCGAAGCAGCGCGGGACATTTCAAAATCGAACACCAGGGTGCGCCAGAGCTTCTTTCACTCACTAGCAAGTGGTGTTCCCAGTTCTATATAAGGAGAGACGCTTGCATTCTCAAACTTAGACAAATATTATCTTTGTCTGATTTTTATCACATTCTGTTTTTAACAGAGTGTTCTAATTAAATTAATTTTTTTTTCTTTAGATTAGTAATTTAGTTTTTTTTTTTTTGAAAAATTTTTGCTATGTGTTGGTATTTGTAAAATATTGATTTCAAACGTTGGTTCAGTATTGGTAACCAATAAATAACCAAGCATTAATTTAATTTTAAAGCATTGGTGAATAATTGGTCATTAATATTGGTCCAATCTTTGTTGCCAATAAATAACCAACGCTTGGAAAGTCCGGCATTTGCCTTGGTAGCCAATAGTGATCCAATATTGGCTGCCAATGCTTGGCAAAGTCGTGATCATCCCAAGACTCTGGCAATAATAGCCCGATATTGGTTGCCAATGTTTGACCAAGAAAAAACTGTTGGCAGCCAATATTGGTCCATTATTTAGCCAATGGTGAGCATTGGCAATTTCCCATTGGGATATTCATGTTTAATAATTAATAATCAAGAAAAATTATATTCTTGCAATTAATTCAATTAGGAAAACGAAAAATATTCCTAAAATATAAATTTTTACTAAAAAAAAAAATAAATCAATCAATCAAATAAAACATATAAATTAAAAATATTATTTATATTTATAACATTTAATGAAAAAAAAAATATATATATATGTATATAAATCAAAATCAAATAAAGGGGCCGTTTAAAAAATTAATAACGCTTTCAAGGGGGAGGAGAGTCAAGCTATTTGTTACGGTCAGCAGAAAAAATATCGATAATGTATGCAATAATGCATTACATTGGGGGAGGGTAAAATTAAACAAAAAGCGTTACGTATATTTTGAACGGACCCCAGGACTCGAACAATTTACTGAAACTTTACAATATTTAATTTTACAAAATTTCAATTATTCGTAAATTCTTCAATTAAATATATATTAGAAAATAAAAACTTCAAATAATATAAAAAAAATTCAATTAAACTTTTTTAAAAAAAATTAATTACAAAATTCAATTATTTCTAAAAATTCACGTTATATTGCTTTTAATATTCAATTATTATTTAAAATTTTAACAGAAATTCATTTTTAAATCAATTTTTATTTAAAAATTCTACTAGAATTCAAAATTATTTAAATACAAAAAAAAATAATTTATTGAATAATTAAATGTTTCTTAAAATTGAATTCTCATAAAGAATTTTATCAACATATTTTTGAATAATTAAATTCTTTTGACGAATTTTAATAAAATTTTTAAGAATAATTACATTTTTCGAGAAATTTGATTAAAGTTGCATTAAAAATAATTAAAATTCTACAATAAATCCGTTATTATTAATAATTTTTGAAAATTTTTTTTAAGAATATTCAAATTTATTTTTTTTAACAGAAATCCATTTTTAAATCAATTTTTATTAGAAAATTCTACTAGAATTCAATTATTTAAATACAAAAATAATTTATTGAATAATTAAATGTTTCTTAAAATTTAATTCTCATAAAGAATTTTATCAACATATTTTTAAATAATTGAATTCTTTTGACGAATTTTAATAAAATTTTTAAGAATAATAACATTCTTCGAGAAATTCGATTAAAGTTGTATTAAAAATAATAATATTAAACATTATTTAATATTAAACATCATTTTTTTGCGAAGAATTTTATTACTCTTGAAAATAATTGAATTTCTACAATAATTTGTAATTTCTCAAAAATTAAATTGTTTTTAGTGATTTTTAATAAAATTCTTCTATAAGTCAATTTTTTAAAATAATTTTTAAAAAAGTTCTTTAACAATTTTCAAATTCATTTGTTTACAATTCAATTTTACAAACTTCCAATTATTCGTAAATTCTTCAATTAAATAAATATAATAAAAAATAAAAACTCGAACTAATTTTTAAAAAAATTCAATTAAACTTTTTGAAAAAAATTAATTCTACAGAATTGTTAGTTAAATGTATAAAAAATTCAGATTTTCAAAGATTTTAATATGAAATCTTTTCAAAATTCAATTATTTCTAAAAAGAAATCCACGTTATAATCCTTTTAATGTTCAATTAAAATCTAAAATTTTCAGTGAAATTAATTTTTAAATCAATTTTAAAATCAATTTTTAATAGAAAATTCTACTAGCATTCAATTATTTAAATAAAAAAAATAACTTATTGAATAACTGAATTCTCTTAAAGAATTTTATCAACAAATTTTTATATAATTGAATTCTTTCGACAAATTTTAATAAAATTACCCTTTAAGAGAAATTCCATTAAAATTATATTAAAAATAATTGAAATGCAGCATTGAGTTTTATTATTTACAAAAGTCGAAAATCATTGAATTGAGGAAAAGTTTTGAAAATAATTGAAATTTTGTCAAGAATTTTATTGAAATTTTTAAAAATAATTGAATTTTCGGAAAATAATTAAATTTCTGCAATCACTTGTAATTTCTCTAAATTTATCCAAATTATATTGTACAATTTACGAACTTTTCGTCCTTTTTGTATCAAATTACGGACTTTACGGACCTTTTTTCAAAAAAACTTTCTTTTACGGACTTGAAGCAAATTTACGGACCTAGTTCATGCCCTGATGGACCCTAAAATCGAATCAAAATAAACCAAATTACACTAAATTTAAAAATACTAAAATAAAAATATTCGATAATGTAAAAATATTCGATAATATAAAAGTTATTTTCTAGTTTATAAAAGACGATTTTCCATTTATTTTTAAATCACAATGAGCATTATTATTTGCCTTTGAACGATAAGAGAAAATTGTTTAAAAATTATTTAAAGATTTATGTAAAATCAAATTTTGTCCTTATATAGAGTAAACCATTTTTATTTATTTTTAGAAAGGCTACTTTTAATATTCAAATCAACTCTATCTGAAAATAGACAAATTCACAAAAGGAAGTTTCATTCTTTTTTCGCTTCACTTTTTTTCTGCTCCATATATAACTTTATTTACAGTAATTAGTAAATTACATAATTACATATTATTAGAACAAAAATCACTCAAATGGAATTAAAAATTTTAATAATAACCTTTCATATTTAAATCTTGTCACCACAGTTTTAAGATTTATTTTACTCCCCCCTTAAAGGGTGATTCTACAATGGGATTATTGTTATCAAAAGCTGATTAACAGAATCTTCGACAAATTTGCAAAATATAAAAAAATCATACATTCCTGGAGTCAAAAATATAATTTCATTTCTATTTTGACTTTTATTTTTACTCTCCCTCTGTCGGATTTTTATTCTCTGTTTATTACTTTTACTTTTATTTTTACGCACCTTTTACTTTAATAGATTTATTATATTTGCTTTGAAAGTGAAAATAAAAGTCTGTCACATTTAAAGTGAAACTAGAAATTAAATTATAGAATTGACGCCTAGAAGCAATTATTAGAATATTAGATAACATTTTTTTAAAATTATAATTTCAAACATATTTTTATTATTATAACTACTATTATTACTGCACTGAGAAAACTGGAGTATTGGACTAAACATCTGGAGGGACAAATCGTTGATATTTGAGAGTTAGCTATTGGATAACAATCTAAATGTTCAAATACACCATTGACAGATATTCGTGCCATTTCTCTTGGAGGGAAAATGAGTTTATAACAGAGGGACAAATTAACCATCTTGAGAAATCCCTTCCTTATCCGGCGCGAAATGAATAAATATGGCAACCTAACCCCTAAATTAAATACATAAAATGTCAGAAAAATAATTTCGCGCGCATCAGATCGTACACATTTTCTGCGCAACTTTTAACCCTCAGATATAATGGGAGAGAATATACAAGTAGATTCCCATTATCAATTCAAAATTTATTTTAGAAGGACTATTTAACTCTCTTCATAAGCAAAGGAAACATACACTTTTTGAACCTCTGAATTTGACTCTCCAGTTTTCTCAGTGTGTTATTATTAATAAAATATTATCATTGTTATAAATATTATAATTATGACATAAATACCAAGGAATAATCGAAAACTTCCAACTATAATAATCAAGAAAACTTTCGACTAACAATGAAGAATTGAGATCCGTAATCACAAATTCATAAAAGATCTCAAGGATCCAATTCCAATCATAATAAAAGAAACTGGCGCAATTTAAATGAAGAGAAAAATTTTAAAAGAAAACCATCAAGTTTATATCGATCCATCATTATTAAACGTACAATAGTGAAAAAATATAAACTCAAAAGAATGTTAATGTCTTGAAATTGTAATAAGTAAAATTTTATCAGCAACTTTAAATATCTATTTAAAACTCGACAAAAATTTCACTATTTTCAAAAGCTGAGTACCAGTGATATTTTTTCTTAATAATCTATTTTCGATACGATGGTAAAGATGCAAGAGCAAAAAATCGAGGATTTCGAAAAAAGTGGGGGTAGAGACAGAAAAAAATTATTTTTGGTTACTATTGATACGGGAGTCGTTTCCAATGTATTTTTGTCCGCTGTACACGATCCCAGGTCCCGGAATTACCTACTAAGTGAGGATTTTGAGAAAAGTGAGGGTAAGAACCCAGAAAATGTGTTTTTGTAAATCTTTACCTCCACTTCTCTTAAAATACTCTACTTTTTAGTCTTGCGCCACTCTATTTTAATTATAAATCCTAAAAAAAAATCCAAAATATTTTAAAATCCCCTTAATTTCCGCCGTGATTCAGTTTCAGAGAATAATATAATAAAAGAAACAAGCATATTTACGTTAACTTTATTTTTATTTTAAAAATAGCAAAAAGAGAAGAAAACAGAAAAAAAACCACATTACGAGCTTGTTGTTTCATTCTGCACTATTCTTTATTTTGTCATCGCGCTGTGTGGGTCAGTTTCTAGTAAATAAGCATCTCCGCGAGCATTGTGGAAATGTGTATATATATATATATATATATATATATATATATATAAATATATATATACATTCTCTTTGTTAAAGCTTATCCGTTGACTTCTATACGCCTGCGAGGCAAACTCCCCATTTTCAGCAAGCGTCCTCGGGTCCTCGTTACATTAAACGCGCCATTCTATTCCATTTCACCCTCATATCTCAGTCACCCTTCTTATATCTCTTCATTCCGCCCTTTCGCTCTGCGGTTCGATGATTTCACCGAATGTCAATTTGTCTGAATGTCCTAACGGCTAGAATCATCTTCAGGCATTATTATATCACTGAGAAAAAATCTATCCACTCGGAGAAAAAATATATATATACATGTACATATAGAATTGACCCCTCTATATTCAACGGAAGTCCGGTTGATCCTATCGCAAATACAAAGCTTTATATGGCTTTGACGTCAAGTCTACTTTCATCGTCTCACAGTTCATAATTCTCTTCCAAGACGTGAGAATGATACTATCTTAATTTGTCATTTTTCTCCGACACTCTCAATTCATTTTTGCAATTGTTCAAAATACAAATAAATAACAGTCGAAATAATAATAGTAACAGTATTAATAATAGTAACAAATATAATAATAATTAATTAATTATAAATTGAAATGATAAAATGCAATTAAATCAGAGACTTTCTAAAGATATCAAATTGAGACAAAAAACGTATCGAAATAGTTTGCTTTGCAACAATTTTTTTCGGCGTATTTATTTTTACTACTAATAAATAATTTGATTTTTTTTTATTTTCAAGAAAAAAACCCAAACAAAGAATCTTGTCATACAAATTTGTCTGATTATAATTGGCTTTTACTACTTATACAAGAATTTTACTCTCTAAATCTGAATTAGTAGTTGTCCACTAATGAAATAGTGCAGATTCGTTTACCAATTGAATTAGTAACTGTTTTTACTTATTTTTAGTAGTTTTTTACTAATTATTAGTAGAAAATTTACTATTTTGAAATAGTAAAAAATACGTTCTACTAATTGAATTAGTAATTTTCTACTAGCAATTAGTAAAAAACTACTAAAAATTAATAAAAAAATGTTACTAATTCAAATTGGTAAACGAATCCGCACTAATTCAGATTTAGAGAGTAAATGTTTTTCTGAATTAAACTGTTATTGGTTCGATCTCTTATCATAATAAATCTCTCCTTTATATTCTCTTAATTCGGTGGGATTTTCTGAGAAAAATTCATATGAAGCAGAAATAGAGTCAATGAGATGTGAATTTATTTTGAAAAGTTTCACAGTATTCTTTTCTTAAATATCAATGAATTGTATAAAGTATATGACTTCTAAAATTATAAAGCAGTATTTACTAAAAGGTGTGGAGAATATTGTTTTAAAAAGAAAAATTTACAGAAATACAATGGGTCTGATTATAATTAAATTTTACAAAATACAGGCTTCCCACTCGATAGATAATTTTAAAAATGTAGTAAAAAGTTGCTATTGAAAAATTAAATTTTACAACTAAAAAAACTTGATTTAGTTGATTAAGAAAAATTTCATTTAGTATTTCCTAGACAAATATAATAATAATTAATTAATTATAAATTAAAATGCTGAAATGCAATTAAATTACAGTTTTTCTAAGAATATCACATTGAGAGAAAAAACGTATCGAAATAGTTTGCAGAGTAACAATAACTATACGTTTTTTTAAATTACACGTTTACTATTATAGTTTTATATTTACCACAATTTCTGGTAGCATATATATATTTACTACTGATAGAGAATATGAAATTTTTTATTATTTTCAAAAAAAGCCCAAACAAAGAATAATCTTGTCATACAATCTTGTCTGACTATAATTGACTTTCACTACTTATACGAGAATTTTAAATGCTTTTATGAATTAAACTGTTATTATTAGCTTCATAACAAGGATTTATACTGTCTAACAAACATTTACCTTTACTACTTATGTAGAATTTGATATTTAACAGGAATTTAGGATTTAAAAAGAATTTAAAGTTTTGTTTGGCTCTAATTGACTTTTACTACTAAGGCAAAAAATGGAAAATGTCTGACTGAATTGTACTATCACTACTGCTACGAAAATAACAATATTTTTTGGTCTGATTAGAATTTACTTTTACTATGAATATAGAAATTACGAGAATTTAAATTTCGTCTGACTGTAACTGACTTTTACTACTCATATAAAAATGTGAAATGTCTGACTAAATTCTACCATTACTACTGATAATACAATTACCAAAATTTGTTGGTCTGATTAAAATATACTTTTACTACTGATATATAAATATCACAAGAATGGAAAATTCGTCTGATTGTAGTTAACTTTTACTACTGGTAGAAAAAATTTAATTGTATAAATTATGCTGTACTCCACAAGTACCTATTATAATTACTAGAATTTGTAGACTGATTAAAATTATAAAAATATTTACTTTTTTCATCCTGGTGATAACTTCAATTCTAAATTTTTGTAAAGTTCAATAATTTTCCAAATTTTCAGTTAAAATTCTTCAAAAATACGATTATATTTAAAAATAATTTTCAAAAGTAAAAAAGAAATAAAATTCTTAACAGTATAAAATTTATTTCAATTAAATTTGACAAAATCTTAAATTAATTCTACACTTAATTTAATCTTTTTAAATCATCTACCGGAATTTAACAAAGTTCAACAAATATTAATTACAATTTTTCAAAAGACTACTTTTTTCATAATTTCCAAATTAAATTATTCAAAAATTGAATATTTTTTGTTAAATATATATTAATTTTTTTCCCACAGGAATAAATATTTTAAATTTTTCAATGTAAAACAATTTTGAAAATTTATTCTCTCTAAAAATTACAACTGTCCTTCTTTCAAAATTCAATCACTTTTTGGTAAATTTATGAATAAAATCATTCAAAACTCTTAATTCTTTTGGAAAATAATAATTAATTAACTTTTTATGATAAATATTTAAATATTATTACAGGTCTACAACCATTAAATTTTTTCGAGGTTGTCAATTTAAAAATCATTTGAAATTTAATTATTTCTAAAAATTCATATTACAGCGCTTCTAGTGTTCAATTGTTATCTATAATTTCATCTGAAATTCATTTTTAAATCAATTTTTGTTAGAAATTTCTACGAGATTTCAATTATTCGAATACAAATATAAATAATTAATTAAAAAATTGAATATTCCTTAAAATTTAAGGTACCCAAATTTAATTTTTATATCGTATTTTAGGGACGCATGATTATTCCCCAAATGTCATTTTTCCGAAATGTCATTTTACCGAACTGCACTTTTGCGAATAGTCATTTTTGCGAAAAGCCATTTTTGCGAAATGTAATTTTTACGAATAGTCATTTTTGCGAAAAGCCATTTTTGCGAATAGTAATTTTTGCGAAAAATCATTTTTACGAATTTTCATTTTTGCGAATTGTCATTTTTGCGAATCGCCATTTTTACGAATTGTCACTTTTTCGAATTGACATTTTTACGAATCGCCATTTTTACGAATTGTCACTTTTGCGAATCGACATTTTTACGAAATGGCATTTTTGCGAATAGCCATTTTTGCGAAAAGTAATTTTTACGAATTGTCGTTTTTGCGAATTGTCATTTTTGCGAAAAGCTATTTTTGCGAAATTTCATTTTTGAGAAATGTCATTCATGCGAATTGTTACTTTTGCGAATCGCCATTTTTACGAATTGTCACTTTTCCGAAAAGTCATTTTTGCGAATTGTCATTTTTGCGAAAAATACAATAGTAAACTTGTAGTTATATATAGATTCACTATTGTATTTTTCGCAAAAGTGATAATTCGCATAAATGACATTTCTCAAAAATGAAATTTCGCAAAAATGACAATTCGCAAAAATAGCTTTTCGCATAAATGACAATTCGCAAAAACGACAATTCGTAAAAATAACTTTTCGCAAAAATGGCTATTCGCAAAAATGACATTTCGTAAAAATGTCGATTCGCAAATGTGACAATTCGTAAAAATGGCGATTCGTAAAAATATCAATTCGCAAAAGTGACAATTCGTAAAAATGGCGATTCGCAAAAATGATAATTCGCAAAAATGAAAATTCGTAAAAATGATTTTTCGCAAAAATTACTATTTGCAAAAATGGCTTTTCGCAAAAATTACTATTCGCAAAAATTACATTTCGCAAAAATGGCTTTTCGCAAAAATGACTATTCGCAAAAGTGCAGTTCGGTAAAATGACATTTCGGAAAAATGACATTTGGGGAATAATCATGCGTCCCCGTATTTTATCAAAATTTAAAAAAATAATTAAATTCTTGGGACGAGATTTATTAACATTTTTTAAACAAATGAATTCCTGTGAAAAATGTTATTATTAATTAAGAAAGCAAAGAAATTTAAATTTCTTTTTAATTGTAATTGACCTTTGTTACTAATAGAATTACTTAAAGAATAACAAACGTGTAATAATAATATGGATAACAAGAGAAAATAATAATAATATAATCATTCGTATTAACAATCTATGTATGTACATACAAATCCCTTTAATTTATTTTTCTTGATATATATATTTAAAAAATTAATTAAAAATTACTAGTTCCAAACAAAATGAGCAAATGAAAATTATCGCGAATATTGTAAATTCTTCTCGACCTTTGAAATCATTTATGAAAGGCATTTTCAATTAAAATGCTGACATTCTATATAAATATATGCTTGTAAAATTAATCATGACGAGTTTTTGACGAAGTCTATTGTTGAAAAACTATTGTTGAATTTTTTTTATTAAATTACATACCAAAGTGAAGAGAGGAAATATAATTGAAAATAATTCTCACGTGAATGCTCATTTTAATTAATATGTATCATACAAAAAGGAGTAATAATTCGAATTTATTATTGAATTAATCAAAAATATCTGTTTGATATTAGGATAATTCTCATTATTCTATAAATATCTAGTTCTATCTATCTATCTATCTATATTTATTTATTATTAAAATGTAATTTATTTATTATTAAAATATAAAATTGTAAAATTAAATTTTTTTAAACCTTGTTAAAAAGGGAGTTAAAAGCAACTCTATAGGAGTTGAAGCAACAGGAGTAAAATTTAAAGAGTTATTTGGAGAGTTCGAATTCAAATTTTTTCTATTTAGAGAAAAAAAAATTTTCCAGATACTGTTCATTTTTCGTTTGATAAAAGAAAAATAGTAGACAAAAAGAGTTTTTAACTTCTATACAGAAAAGTTAAAGTGAGATGTATCTTATAGTCAACGTTGAGAAGCTGTTTTCCATTCTGGACATTTTTTTTTTCTGTAAGTTCTCTTTGAAGAAAATTTGTATGGTCTTCTATTTAACTCTGAGACTTGTCACTTTAGTGGGAATTCTTTTTAGATCTTTTTTTTTTTAAACTTCACCCGTTTCTCGCTCCTTTTTTTCCTCTATTTTTTTTGGGGACGGGAAAGGTTTGCAAAAGAAAAAAAGTTGAATGCAAATAATTCTACTAATGCAAGTGACAGAATAATGGTTTTTGCGCGTTTGTGAATAATGTTCCTTGACCGATTTCGAAGCTACTCCTAATATTTTGTCGAATGGATTTCAGGAATGGAGAAGAGAAATGACCGAAGTAGACTAACAGACAATAGTGCCGCGAACAATAATAGTATTGTTTCGGAGTCCGTGATGTCAATGTCGACAACTGTGGTGAAACGAATCGGTGGAGGAGGATCTGCCACATTTTCTAGTGGAAAGTAAATCGTTTCACCTGTTGACGTGGCTTTCATTTTGCTCTTGTCAACTTGATGTGAGTAACAGTTCGTAATTTCGTGCAACAAAAGAAGTAATTTTCAATATTTTTTTTTTTTTTTTGGTCTCGTTTCGAACTCTATTCTCTTGTTTATATGTGTGTGTGTGTTCCGTTTTTTTCTTGTTGAAATCTAAATTAGTTGGTTTCCATATATAGAGGTTTTTTATTGTAATGGTCACTAAATTTGAATGGATAAAAAATTAGTAGAATAGAGTGGGGTGATAAGGTCATGGGGCACGTGAAATTCTCGATAATGGCGAGCGTATTGTTAAAGGAACAATTAAAACTATTTTAATTTTATATTCTCATTTTAGTTGCTTTCGCGAAATGAAGCTTTCGCTAAAAATGCAACATTCATTTTTCACAATGCGGGTAATTTTTCAAAGTCGTAGATTTTTCGATATTCAATCAATATGAAACATGGTAATTAATTTGTTTTCGAAAATTTATTTTTCAGTAAAATTTAATGAAATTTCGAATATGCGTATAATGAAGGCAATAGAATTATGATTATATAATTTTACTCTAGAATAGATAAATTGAAAACAAATTTGTTAAAAGCAAACATAATTTTGCGGTTGGATATTAATAATCGATTCCTATTATTTTAGAAAATTATAAAGTGAATTAATTTTACAATTTCAGGCTTCGCACTCATCTAGTAAAACCAACTATTTACTATTTTTTTATAATTTGTTACTATTTGGATAATTTTTTTAGATTTGACAATAAAAGCTACTTTTTTCTTTTTTTTAGAATTTACACTACTTTAAATTCGCTAATAATTGAAATATAAAAATTATTCTACAATAATTTTAATAAAACTTCTTGAAACGATTAAATTATTTTCAAAAATTTAAAGAACATTTTTCGGTAAGAATTCAATTATTTTCCCAAATAATGAAATTCTTCGCTAAAATTCAATTATTTGCAATGTTTACTATTTTAATAAGATTTCAATTATTTAAAAGAAATATAAAGAAAATTCTTTGCAAAAACTCAATTATTTTTATAAATAATACAATTTTTACAAAAATTTCAATTATTTTTATTAATAATACAATTTTTAGAAACATTCAATTATTTTTATAAAATTCTTTGCAAGCAATCAATTACTTTCACAAATAATAAAATTTTAAAAAGGTTTTACATTGAAATTATTTAAAATATTAATTCCTGTGGAAACAAAAATTAATATAATATTTAACAAAAAATATTGAATTTTTGAATAATTTAATTTGGAAATTATGAAAAAGTTATAGTCTTTTAAAAAATTGTAATTAATATTTGTTGAACTTTGTTAAATTCCGGTAGATGATTTAGAAAGATTAAATTAAGTGTAGAATTAATTTAAGATTTTGTCAAATTTAATTTAAATAAATTTTATACTATAAAGAATTTTATTTCTTTTTTACTTTTAACCCCTTCACAGTCGAGTGAAAATAAAGTTTTTGTGCCATAAGTGTTAAAAAAAAATTTTTTATTTTTAAAATCATGATATTGTCATATTATATGTTTTTGAGGTCATTCATTCAAAATCCGTGGTCGAAGATTCAAAATTTAAAATGGCGGCTTCAAAATATCGACCAAAAAAAATTAAAAAGTTAACGAATTCGTTAACTTAAAAAATTTTTTTTGTCGCCTTTTTAAAGCTGCCATTTTAAATTTTGAATTTTTGACCACGGATTTGGAATCAGCGACCTCGAAAACCCCCGAGTAGGCATTTTAAGGCATTTTCAGACAGATTTGTTAACTTAAAAATTTTTTTGGGCGCCATTTTGAAGTCGCCATTTTGAATTTTGAATTTTCGACAACGGATTTGGATTCAGCGACCCCGAAAACTCCCGAGTAAGGATTTTTAGCCAGATTCGTTAACTTTTAAATGTCTTTTTTTTCGATGGCCCTATAGAGCCCATGGACATGCAGGGAACGACATTTTTATGGCTCTATAGAGCCCACTGACAGTGAAGGGGTTAAAAATTATTTTTAAATATAATCGTATTTTTGAAGAATTTTAAGTGAAAATTTGGAAAATAATTAAACTTTAGAAAAATTTAGAATTCAAGTTATCACCAGGATGAAAAAAGTAAATATTTTTAATTTTAATCAGTAAACAAATTCTGGTAATTTTAATAGGTACTAGTAGAGTACAGCGTAATTTATAAAATTTAATTTTTTCTACCAGTAGTGAAAGTTAACTACAATCAGACGAATTTTCCATTCTTGTGATATTTATATATCAGTAGTAAAAGTATATTTTAATCAGACCATCAAATTTTGGTAATTGTATTATCAGTAGTAATGGTAGAATTTAGTCAGACATTTCACATTTTTATATGAGTAGTAAAAGTCAGTTACAGTCAGACGAAATTTAATTTCTTGTAATTTCTATATTCATAGTAAAAGTAAATTCTAATCAGACCAAAAAATATTGTTATTTTCGTAGCAGTAGTAATAGTACAATTCAGTCAGACATTTTCCATTTTTTGCCTTAGTAGTAAAAGTCAATTAGAACCAAACAAAACTTTAAATTCTTTTTAAATCCTAAATTCCTGTTAAATATTAAATTCTACATGAGTAGTAAAGGTAAATGTTTGTCAGACAGTATAAATCCTTGTTATAAAGCTAATAATAACAGTTTAATTCATAAAAGCATTTAAAATTCTCGTATAAGTAGTGAAAGTTAATTATAGTCAGACAAGATTGTATGACAAGATTATTCTTTGTTTGGGCTTTTTTCTTGAAAATAATAAAAAATTCCTATTTTTTATCAGTAGTAAAAATAAATATGCCGCTAGAAATTGTGGTAAATACACACTCAGAAGAAAATTTGTTCGAAACAACCAAATTTTGGTTGAATCAACCAAATAAATGCATTGCTATACAGTCAACCAAACTTTTTTTTGATTCAACCAAATAATTTCTTCCAATACGTTTATTTGTATTAACCAAATGGTTATTACACTTAACCAAAAATTTTTATTTAATATAATTAAAAAATTTGTTTATATTAAGAGAAAAGATTTGTTTGATTCAAATAAAGAGTTTTAGTAAACGTATTTGGTTCATTTAAATAAATATTTTTGTTTATTTAATTTTGTTATTTATTTTCCTCTAATAATATTTGAATTTCCTAATTTAATATTTTCTAGTACATATTATTGGTTAATTTATAATTTATTATATAATTATTGATATTTTAAAATTATTCATATAATAGATTATAAATTAACTAATAATATGTATACTAGAAAATATTAAATTTGGAAATTCAAACATTATTAGAGGAAAATAAATATCAATTAAATAAAATATTATATAATTATTTCTTCTATAAACAAAATTACTTAAACAATATTCTCTATTCAAAACACAAATTTGGTTAAATGAAACAAACAACTTCAAATAAAAAATTTATTTCCAATAACCAAACAAATTTTACATATTTATTAAAATGAACCAAATTTTTATTTAAATCAACAAAATTGTTTTATTGTGACAAAAATAAAATAGGTTAATTAAACAGTTTGGTTAAGTGAAATAAACTTTTTCTCTGAGTGCAAAACTAGTAGTAACCGTATAATTCAAAAAAAAACGTATCGTTATTGTTGTTTTGCAAACTATTTCGATACGTTTTTTGTCTCAATGTGATATCCTTAGAAAAACGGTGATTTAATTGCATTTCAGCTTTTAAATTTATAATTAATTAATTATTATTATATTTGTCTGGAAAATACTGAGTCAAATTTTTATAAATCAACTGGAACCATTTTTTTTTAGTTGTCAAATATAATTTTTCGATAGCAACTTTTTACTACAATTTTAAAATTAATTATCGAGTGCGAAGCCTGTATTCGGTAAAATTTAATCATAATCAGACCTTTTGTACTTCTGTAAATTTTTCTTTTTAAAACAATATTCTCCACACCTTTTAGTAAATACTACTTTATAATTTTAGTTGTCATATACCTTATACAATTTATTGATATTTAAGAAACGAATACTGAGAAATTTTTCAAAATAAATTCACATCTCATTGACTCCATTTATGCTGCACATGAATTTTTCTCAGAAAATCCCACCGAATTAAGAGAAAATAAAGGAGAGATTTACTATGATAAGAGATCGGACAAAGGTTGGAACCGAGTGGTAGTACATTTGCAGATTTTGGAGTAAGAAAGTCAAGCGCTATCGCACGTGCGAGCAAAGTAGCAGCCATGTATATAGCAAATATATATGTATATAGTGGGTGTATATAGTCCGTATATATATATAGTATATACATATAGTAAAGAAATAGAGGCGAGGTAATATTCTCAGCTCGAACCGTAGAGCTACCGAGAAAGCGAAGGGGGTCTTGATATTCAAATGAAATACTTTTAAAGCCAACCAAGCCCGACTTGGTTGGGTCTACGATACCGCGGAGTTGATTCGCTCGAGAGTAGTTTGGAATCCTTTGGCTTAATAACTTTTCCAAGCTTCTACGCAAATGTGTCGCGTAACGGTTCTGTACCACACGACTACAGTGAGAAAAAGATTCCACAGATAAAAGGCACTCTTGCTCTAGCTAATCTTGACGAGATATGTTTATATACGGGGAAGGAATTCTATTTTTTATTTTTTTACATAAGTCCTGACGACGCCAGCGAGGGAAATTTTAAGCAAGAAAATTTTTCCCAGACGCCCGTCATTAGCGTGAGGTTATACACGAGATACGAGATACGAGAGAGAGAGAGTGAATCGTGAACAATCTTCAACGAATAAGGGGTGTAGAAAAATGAAAAAGAAAGAATGAAAAAAAAGAAATAACACCCAGGCGGAAATTTCCAACCGGCGCGGATCCTAGCCCGTACTGACGCCGGTGTAACTGTACTGGCTCGGAACCGCCTGCCAACCGAATGTGAACGGGCATTCTACCGAATAGTGACTAGGCCAGGAGCGCGCTGGCAACCGGCTCGGAACTGCCATTCTACCGCCCGCTGACCGGCCGGGAGAAGCCGTTCCGTGTATAATTCAACCGGCTGGGACCTGGCACTCTACCGACCGTGGATTTTTCATTCAATAGCCAGCCGAGCGCTGGCATTCTACCGACTGACAACCGGATCGGATCCAAATGATAATTTCAACAAATATCAATAAAAAAAATAATAATTAATTGCAAAAGATAAATACTAATGACAATTCATTGACAGTTCACTTTACACATTTTTTTTATTTTTTTATACACTTAAACGCAATTTTTTATTACATAGACATTTGAAAAATCCTAACGCTTGGGGTTACGAACCTACGCCTAACCGAATATTTACGCACCGAAATCTCGCACGCTAACCACTATGCTACGCTCGCATGGGACTTTCAAATCTTAAATACTCTCAAGTGTCACAAGCTGAAATAAAACTTGTAGAATTACTACGCGTCAATGATACCGCTATATTTTCAATACTTTATTGAATGTATATTTAGGACTATTTCAATATTTCGTTAAAAAAGAAACTTGTTATATTTTTATTATTATATAATACATATATTGAATAATTGTTTTTCAATATAATAATATTGAACGTAATAATATTAATAATTTTAATTAACATCTCAATAATAATAAATTTATTATTATTAAGATATTATTAATTAACATTAATATTATTGAGAATTAATAATAAATTATCAATATTAATATTAATTAATAATATATCAATAACAATAAATTTATTATTATTAAGATATTAATTAAAATTATTAATATCATTACCTTTAATATTATTATATTGAGAAACAATTATTCAATTATTATTGATATATTATTAATTAATATTATTATTAATATTAATAATTTATTATTAATTCTCAATAATATTAATGTTAATTAATAATATATAATATTAATTAATAACGAATTTTTTTAATTATTTAATTTTTAAAAAAGTCTCAATAAATAATTACTTAATATATTGATTAGATTCATTTATTAATAATTATTTTCTAAAATAATGCAATTACTTGTAATAATTATTTAATTTATAATGTGACAATAAATGACGATATCCGCAGTCGGATCCGCCCCAGTACCGAGCCAGTACAGACTCAACATATCCGTCATTCTTTCGACGCCGCAGAAGAATAAGATCCGCCGGCGGAAGAAATCCAGTACCGAGCCAGTACTGACATAGTGGGAAGACGGTTCCGACAGTCGGAGCATAATCTGTACCGCGCCGGTTGCTTTTTCAGATCCGAATCGGTACAGACCGTCGGTACTTGCGGTCTGTACGGGCGCGGATCCCAGCCGGTTGTAAACTCCGACGTTCGTCCGACTTTTCCGCCTGGGCAATAATATTCCAGCACCTTCAATTCAAAACTGTAACTCGACACTCTTTCTCTTGCAATGTATTTAGCTCACTCTCAAGAACCACAGTATATTTCACCGGAAAGAAATGACGAAGAAAATTATATTCTACCAAGACTCACGACCTTAAATGGATGAATTTTCAACACACAAATGTAACTTTTATGTTGAATGAAAAATTATACACCAAAAAACTTTAAATCAAATCTAAGAAGAATTCTTGTGAAAATAAAATTACCATTTTAATTCGAAAATTTAATTTTTAAACTTTTACAGAGAGCTTTTGCTGCAAAAAATTTGATTTTCTTCAAGAAGATGATTTCTTTAATATCAACCAAAACTTTTGTCTTGAAGTACAATTTTTAAATTATTAAATATTTTTTAAACTTTAAATAACTTAAAAAAAATTAAAAATTTCTCAGAAAATTATTTTTTTATAATATTAAATAAAATTATTTGAAACATAAATAATATTTGAAATAATTAATAATTATCAGTTTCTTCCAAACAATTGAAATTTCCAAAATTTAATTTCCCTCTTCTATCTCACAAAAATCGAAAAAAATTCGTCACAAAATAAAATCCATTAGTCAAATAAAATTTACCAATTAACTAAATTCAAATCCGGTAAAAATCCCTTACAGACAAAAAATATCAATAAAAAATGAAAAAAAAAGAAATGAAAAAGAAATATTACCAAAGAAAATCCCTCGGAAGACTTTTTTAAAAAGCTGTTGAATTTCACACCTGAGTATTCCATACATCCAACATATATACATTTCCAACAAGAAGACAAAAATCGAATTCAATTAAATTTCACATTTTCCATCCTGAGAGACGAGACGGTGGAGTTCAGAGTAAAAAAATGCAAACATCACCAAAGTTATACTGATACAGTTTTGCGGTAAATTTTCTAATAATATTTACACTTTCAAAAATAAAACCCACAACTATAATATATGTATACTTATATTGAATTAAAGAAAGAAAAAAATCTGCAGTGGGCAGACTTTTTAATTCTTACGGGACCCACCCTTCATGCGAAAAAAAACCCCTTTCTGCCATTCTCGATGAAGTTTCGTTATCGAATAAAAAGTCCCTCTGGGATTCAAAGCGAGTCCATAGACCATTTAACTGCACGGATCCCATTGCTCTTGTCTACAATCCCCATGGAACGCATTAACCCAGCCTATTTTTCACCCATGTCCTTTCGTAGTCTTCGTAAGTGGGGATATAAATTTGCTGCTTGAGCATAAAACAATCTGAAAATACATTACAATCCAAATTCCTCCAAGGGCAAGGAAAACGTTAATTTTATGTTCCTTCTTCGCTGGGGATTTTCCACTTTTAGTAAAGTTTATTATATATCTACATACGCTAATAAAGTATATTTCTGTTGGAATTCGAAATAATTTTTTTCACTTACAGTAGTAAGTAATAATACATATAGCAATTAGGAATATAATTTAATTAGTAAACATTTTTATTTTTTACTAATTTAAATTTAGAGAAAAGAGTAAAAATATTAAATATAGTTTATTAACAACACTAGTTGTTAATACACTATTTTTACTATTTTCACTCTACTCTCTAAATTTAAATCAGTAAAAAATAAAAATGTTCACTAATTTACATTAGTGACTGACTTTTTACTTTTTAATTAGTAAATTTTACTAATAAATAGTAATTCCTACTAATAAATAGTAATTCCTATTAATTATTAGTAGAATATAGTATTTTTCTTTTGAATTAGTAAATTTTACTAATAATTAGTAGAAATTACTATTTATCAGTAAAATTTACTAAATTAAAAGCTGAGACAGATTATAAGATGTGACTACTATTTAGTTAGTAAGAAGGTTCCTGCTAATTTTATTAGTTACTATTACAATTTAGCTACTCTCTAAATTTTATTAATTTCTATTAAAAAGAATCTACTAATTTTATATTAAAAAAATATCTATTAATTGAAATACTAAAGTTTCACAACTTTAATTAATAGATATTTTACTATTAATTTAGTAGTTTTTTTCTACTACAAAATTAGTAGTTTTCTACTAAAAATTAGTGAAAATCCTTATTATTTAATTTAATTAATTAGTAGAAAACTTTAAACTCAGATTTAGAGAAAAAATATGAATTTATTTATTTATTTATCAAAATTTATCGATGCAACCTAGATATAAATTCAAGATTTCATAATTCCTAAATTAAATTATTCAAAAGTTGAATTGCTAAATTACAAAATTTAATTTTCCACAGGAATTAATATTTTAAATATTTTCAATGTAAAACCTTTTTGAAATATTAAGTAGTTCTTTCAAAATTTAATCATTTTTTTGGGAATTTTTAAATAAAATTATTATCAAACTTTAATATAATATAAAATTAATATTTTAAATAATTTTAATGTAAAACCTTTTTGAAATATTAAGTAGTTCTTTCAAAATTCAATCATTTTTTGGGGGGGGGGAATTTTTAAATAAAATTATTATCAAACTTTAATAATTCTTTTGGAAAATAATAAATAATAAATTTTTTAAAATAAATATTTAAATACTATTATAATTTTATAAAAAATAAAATTTTCAAAGACAGAAAATTTAAAATCTTTTGAAATTTAATTATTTATAAAAATTCTTTATATAACGCTTCTAATATTTCAATAATTATTTTCTAAACTTTTATCTGAAATTTTTTTTTAATTCTTGTTAGACAGTTCTACGAGACTTCAATTATTTTTGAATTATTATTGAATTTTCTGAACAATTCTTTATTAAGAATATTGGAAGTAAATACATTTTTTTAGGAAAATAATTACAATTCTATTGTAAATAGGTGAATTCTTATAAACAAATTTTATCAAAATTATTTAAAAATTAATTACTTTGGGAGAATTAAATAAAAAAAAATAAGAATTCTTGTATTTTTCGAGGAATTCATTTAAAATTGTATTAAAAATAATTAAAATCATGCGAAGAAATGTATTATTTATGAAAATAATTGAATTCTTGTAACAAATTTTCTTAATATTTTTTTAGATAATTGAATTTCGATATATAATTTTATTAATTGTGAAAATAATTGAATTCTTGCAAATAATTTTATTGGAATTTTTTTAAATAACTGAATCTTTTTGAAGAATTTTGTATTAAAAATTTTTTAAATAACTAAATTTTTTAAGGAAAATAATTACAATCATCTTCAAAATAATTGAATTCTTAAAAACAAATTTTATCCAAATTATTCAAAATAATTGATTTCTTTCAGAAAGTTTTATAAAATTTTTTTTACATAATTAATGTCTCTAAAAAATTTTTATCAAAATTGTATTTCAAATAATTGAATTTCTTTAAAAAATTTTATACTTATAAAAATAATTGCATTTTTACGAAGAATTTTATTAAAAGTTTATTTAAATAATTAAATTCTTTTACAAAATTTTATTAAAATGGTAGTTATTAAAAATAATTGAATTTCAGCTAAGAATTTTCTTATTTGTAAAATAATACAATTTACAATTCTTGTTAAAAAAAAATGTTCTTAAATTTTTTAATTTAAAAATTTTTTAATGCTATCAACATATTTTATTGACATTTCTTTTAAACAAATGAATTAATAGGAAAAAATGCACTATTTGTGATAATAATTGAATTTTTGCGAACGATTTTATTAAATTATTTTTAAATACCTAATTCAATTTTTTTGAAGAATTTATTATAAAAAATTTTGAAAAGAATTAAATTCTTTTGAAGAAATTAATTAGAATTGTATTGAAAATAGATGAATACTTATAAACAAAGTTTATCAAAATTATTTTAAATAATTAATTGCTTTGAACAAAATTTATCATCAACAATTTTCCTTAATAATTGAATTCTTTTGTGAAATTTTATTAGAATAGTAGATATTAAAAATAGTTGAATTCTTTAAAAAAAATGTTCTTCAATGTTCTTTTTTTTCAAAAAATTTTTGAAAATACTGGAATCGTTTCAAAGAATTTTATTATAATTTTTTAAAGTGTTTCTAAGAATTTTATAAAAAAATTTTGTAGAATAATTTTTATATTTCAATTATTAGCAGATTTAAAGTAGTGTAAATTAAAAAAAAATGAAAAGAATAGCTCTTAGTATCAGAAATTAAAAAAAGGATCCAAATAGTAGCAAATCGTAAAAAAAAAGTTGTAAATAGTAGGTTTTAGTAAATTTTAGTAGTTTACTGCAATTTTTACTTTATCAAAGTAAAATTGAAAATGAAAATCAAAGTAGAAACAAAATTGCATTAATCGACCCCCACATGTTTTTTTTCACATTCTCATCATTCTAAGAATGTTTTTTTCTAAATAAAAAATTAATTTAAATTCAAGTACAAATTTAAAATTCAAAATTGATTGAAAAATAAAAAAATGTTGAAACATTTTCCATTTCTGATTAAAATTAATAGCTACTTTCCTTCACCAGTGGGTATAGGTAATTTCCCCTTCCGGTCTCCTCCATTTCATGTTCATGATATTCATCAGATAAGGTACTTTTATATATAGGTATACATTTATTTTTCAAGCAGAGTATATACAGTAATCTCGCGATAAAAATTTCTTTTTTTTCCTTCTTTCTTTTAGTAGGGCGTAAAGTTTCACACAGCAACTCTGCAACAGCCACTTAATTCATCACCACTTGCCTTCAGCGAGCGTTCTGGTCGTGCATTTCATTTCCGCATGAACACGTTTTTGTATAGTCGTACCGACAAAGTACACACAACAGAAACCTAAAGCATACTTCCAAGGCTTCCTATGAGATTAACGATCGACCTCCGTCGAGAAAAGTCGAGACGAGCTTTGCGTCTGTTCTTGTAGCATCCTAACAATGTCCCACAACTATAATGTCTATGGTGATCTATATAGTCGACATTATTCCGATAACCAGCCTACTATGCGACGAGCTGCAGCGACGAGATACTTTTTTTTCTCTCATCTATACGATAATAATAATAAAAGAAAAAAAAATCTGTTGCTTTAACCCGAGTGTAACGAGGAAAATAAAAAGAGAATAAAAAAAAGCGGGGTGCTTGACCTTTAATATTCTATCATCAACTATAACAAGTTATAGAATAGTTTTCCTTTTTTAAAACCCCCATTAATTTAACTTTATTAATTTTCCTATATATTCTTTAATTTTATATATTTATTTTCTATTTTTCAATTTTATTTTATATTAGAAATTGACATTTTCGAGAAACGAGGAAGTAAGAATACTGCGAACAGTTTTTTTTCATTTATTTTCTTTATTAAATAAAGACTAAATTAAATCTGAAACTGCACCGAGAAAAATTTTTTTGAATTCAAAAATAAGTGGACATTCAAAAAAAAATGTTTGAATTAAACATATTTTATAATTCAATTAAACGTAATTTTTATTGAATCAAACTTATTATTGAAACAAAATTATTATTTTTAATTCAAAGATAATTTTTGGTTGACAACAAAGAGAATAATGTTTGACTAAAATATTATAGTTTCTAAGTGTGTATACGCAGTATTTTTTCGAATTATTTTTCAAAAAAAGACTTATTTATTTACTACTCATATTGGCAATTTCTAATTAAGAAAATACGAAAACTATCTTTTCTGTATAAAATCGCAAATATTTTACGTACTTAGAAATTTAATTTCTACAATAAAATATTTTTTAAATTCAAGAATATTTTATAAAAGAAAAAAATATTTCCGGGACACCAATTGACTCCAAACTTTTGTTTCACTTAAACATGATCACAATGAGTAAAAAATAACCATAAAAAATTTGATTCTGCAAAAAATGAGATAAAAACTATTTCTTCTTTAGAAATTGATGATTTTTGAAAATTCGGGTCAAAAAAGAATATTTTCCGGGACACCAATTGGACCAAAACATTTTTTTTTTTTAGACTTAAGGACAATCGCAAAGAGGAAAAAAAACCACAAAAATTTTTTATCGCAATTCAATTAGCAAACATAACATTTTGTTTGAAAATTGAAGATTTTTTTTTTTAATTTCGGGCAAAAAACGACAATATTTCGGGACACCAATTAGCTCACAACTTTTTATTTACTTGAAGACAATCGCAATGAGTAAATAGTAACCATAAAAAATTTGCTTCTCCTAAAAGTTTGGTAAGAGCAATTTCTTCTTTAAAAATTGACGATTTTTGAAAATTCGGGGAAAAAACGAAGATTTTCCGGGAAACAAATTACATCAAACCATTTTGGCATTTAAGGATAATCGCAAAGAGTTAACAACAGCCCCAAAAAATTAAATTTCGCAATAAGATTGTCAAAAATATAGTTTTATTTTAAAAAATAGAAGATTTTCGAAAATTCGTGGCCGAAAACGACTATTTTCCGGGACAGCCATTGGACCAAAAAACTTATTGAAATTTAAGGACAATCGCAAAGAAGAAAATCAACTATAAAAATTTTATATCGCAATTCGATTAGCAAACACAACATTTTGTTTGAAAATTGAAGATTTTTTTAAATTCCGGGCAAAAAACGACCATTTTCCGGGACACTAATAACTAAAAAACTTTTTGGATTTTAAGGACAACTGCAAAGAGTAAAAACCAAGCAAAAATTTAATTTCGCAATTATATTCATAAACACAACGTTTTGTTTGAAAATTGAAGATTTTTATAAAATTCCGGGCAAAAAAGGATAATATTCCGGGTATAAATTGTCTCAAAACCTTTTTTGCACTTAAAGATAATCTCAATCAGTAAAAAATAACCATAAAAATTGGATTTTCTAAAGAGTTTGGTAAAGAAAACGTTTTTTCTTTAAAATTTGACCATTTTTGAAAATTCGGGACAAAAAACGACGATTTTTCTGGACACTAATTGACTTTAAACTTCTTTTTACTATTAGACATAATTACAAAAAGTAAATAACCATAAAAATATTAAAAACCTAATTATATTAGTAAAAAAAACGTTTTTTATTTAAATTGATGGTCTTTGAAAATTCGGGGCAAAATTTAGCAATGTTCCGGGACTTTAAATAAGTCAAAAATTGATTTGTCATTTGAAGTCAATCATAAAAAATAAAATATATACAGTACACAAAAAATTTGTTCTTGCAATTAGGTAAAAATAATTTTTTATAATTAAGCATTTTTGAAAATTCGGGACAAAAAACGTTAAGCTTCTAGGGCACCAACAAAAAAATTTTTTTTTAATTTAAGCGCAATCATAAAAAATACAAAAACACGGATAAAAAGTTTATTTTTGCAATTAGTTTTTGCTAAGAACAATTTTTTTTTTGTAATTTAACATTTTTGAGAATTTTGAACAAAAAACAAATATTTCGGACACAAATTAGTCAAAAAAATATTTTTTCCACATTGTGTACTTGAACGTCCTGATATAATAAAACGTATCAAGAGCATGAGACACTCTGAACTCACCGATCTAAACATTACAGATTCTCCGCATAGTTTTATTTTCAACAAAACTTCAAAAATTTTCATAAAAAACATAATTATAGTGAAAAAAATATTTCCTTTCCCCCTGTTGACTAAATTCTTTTTTAAACTCCAAAAAAACAGTTTCCACAGAATATTTTCATCTGGAAAAACATTTATGTGCACTGAACAAACATTTAATTATTTTAAAAATTCATTAAAATCGCTCAGTTCGTGAGAAGATATAACTCAAGTATACTTAAGTAATTTAATCTCGAGTAATTTTCTCCAGAATATAGCGAAATTATTCCGTAAAATTTTATTTATGTATCTTCTATGAAAATAAATTCGTTCAAGTTCGCGTTAGACATTTCTAAATTAAGAAAGAAGAAACAAACAAACAAGAGAAACGAAAAGAAATAATAAAGAAAAAAGAACAAAAAAATGAAGGGGGAAAAACAGAAATTAATTTAATGTTTAATTGTGCACGTTCCTTGCAGTGTGCGTCTTGACGTGTAAATTTGCTAAGAGAAATCTCTTTTTATACTTTTCGGATGAGTAAATGGAGGTTCACTTAAGTGCATTTAACTTTACGGTTCTTCTTACATATATATATATATATAGAATATATACACGTATATAAGTTAATACGCTTCTACGAACTCAGAATTCTCGTGTGCACTGACGGAATCAGTCGTGCGAGGGGAGGATGCACCCCTTTTGTGTTCTGATTGAGCCAGAAAAATTCAAACAACCACTCCCGCTACACGGTGCGTGCGGGGAATTTTATTTTCTCCAACTATTTGTCTTTTTTTCCTGTTTTCTCTTTATAAAATGAATCTTGAATTTAAAACGAATAGCGTGTAATCAAGTTTCTAAAATGAATTTGATACAAATTTTAATTCCTTATACGCTTTTAATTATATTTTTCATTTGGATTTATTTAGATTACACGTGAATTTCTCGAAAAAAAAAAGAAAAAAAGAAAAGTTCCCAATTTTTTTTTCTTCATTTAATTAAATTTTCTTTAATTTTAATTTCTAGATTAATTTTCATTAACAAAAATGGAATTTCACAAAGCGTTGAAATAAATAGAAAATTATTCCAAAAGGAATAGTTTTGACAGACTTTGATTGTCTTACTTATCCTTAAATTTTATAAACGTCTGACTAAACTTTATTTATACTACTGATAATTTACGCAAATTTCAATTTTTTCCCCTTAAACTTGAATTTCAGTATAAAATGTATTTTACTATCAATACCACTAGAAAAATTCTTTAAAAATTCTTGGAATTTAAAAAAATTTCATAAAAATGTATTGTCTGACATAAGATGACTTTTACTACTGATACTAAAAAATGATTTTTACAACATTAATAAGAATTAAAGAAAATTCCATTTTCTTTTAATTTTAAAAGAAAAAGTAAAAAACAAAACTATAATAACTACTAACGTCTGACTAATAATCGATTTTACTACTAAAAATAATTATTTTCAAAGATTCTAAAAGAAATCGAAGAAAAAAATTGTATTTTACTACCAATGTTACTGGTAAGAATTAATTAAATATTTCAACTATTCTCTTATAAAAAGAAATGGAGAAAATAAAAAAAAAAATTCAAAAACATGTATTGTCTGACTTAAAATTACTTTTACTACTGATACTAAAAAATTGTTTATATAACCTTGACAAGAATAAAGAGAAATTAAATTTTCTTTCTTTTTTTACTGACAAAAAATAGAAGAATAACTATAGTAACTACTAACGTCTGACTAATACTCGATTTCACTACTAAGAACAATAATTTTCAAAAATTCTAAAAGAAATCCGAGCGAAAAAAAATTACTTTTATACAAAGAATTTCCAAAACAATAGAAACTGTTTTCAATTTCCTTTGAAACACGTTAAAATTAAAATCGAATGCACTGATACAATATTTATTAGAATTTAATAAAATGTCTGACTAAAATTAACTTGTGCTACTGATCAATAATTTAGGCCTGATAATAAGTTAATAATAATAATAATAATAATAATAATAATAATAATAATAATAATAATAATAATAATAATAATAATAATAATAATAATAATAACAACAATATTTTAACAATTCATTGTCTTTAGTCATGAATTTTACTATAAAATAATTTTTACAACAAATACAACTAGTAAAAATATTTAAAAAATTCGTTAAATTTATTATTTATAAAGTCTGATATAAAATCACACTTACTACCGCTAATAAAAAGTATTTTTACAACTTGTACAAAAATTTTAAAAAATATTAAATTTTACTATTATCAGTGTCATAATCCAATGTCCGACTAATACTCGTTTTTACTACTGAAAATAAAAAATTGTAAAGAAACTAAAAAAAAAACTATAAGAAAATATATTTTACTACAATACAACTATAGTAAAAGTGGTTTAAAAAATGATGCAATTTTTTTAAATAAAAAATTATGCAATTTAAAAAAAAATGTTGCAATTTAAAAAAAAAAATTGTAAAGAAATTTAATTCAAAAGAATTTATAAAGTCTGACATAAAATTACTATTACTACTGACACTAAAAAACTGTTTCTACAACTTGTACAAAAATAAAAAAAAATTGCTCTTACTATTGAAAAATTCTACAATAATCAATACTATGTCTGACTAATACTTGATTTTACTACTGAAAAAAATCATTTTCAAAAATTATAAAAGAAATCCTATAAAAACAAAATTATATTGCTTCCAATGCCAGTGGTAAAAATTGATTAAAAATTTCTACTATTTTCTTCTAATAAAACATTAAAGAAAATTTTATTTTCAAAAAAATGTATTGTCTGACTTAAAATTACTTATACTACTAATAGGGGCCGTCCATAAACTACGTCACGCCTTAGGGGGGGTGGAATTCATTTTTTGTGACGTTCTGTAGAAAAAATGGAGCTAAAGCATGTAAAATTTGTGACGTGAGTAGGGGGGGGGGTGGAAAAATTAGGCAAAATAGTGTGACGTAGTTTATGAACGGCCCCTAATACTAAAAAAAATTGTTTTTGTCGCTTGGACAAGAAATTCATTTTTATCCAAGTTGTAAAGACAGTTTTTTAGTATCAGTAGTAAAAGTAATTTTATGTCAGGCAATACATTTTTTTTTCAAACGTCTAAAAACAATAATTATAATTATGTAATTGAAATTTTTACATATTTGTAAATTTACAAGTAAATACATATAAATAATTGGACATAAATACAAATAAAAAAACAAACAATAACCAAATCTGAAAATTTCTCCTAAACTTATAATTAAAATTAATAGCCAATCTTTGGCCTATAAACAAATTTTTTCTCCCTGGACATTCCCATAGAAGATGAAGAAAAAAATATCGAGCAACGAGAAAATTCGATCACACAATTAACCGAGTTTTCCAGTGGTACAAATCGATAATTTGAATTTACAAAGTTTCAAGCAGGTTTTCTGCTGATCCTATAGCTGTGTACTACTTCTCCGAAATTCTGTAGCTCAAATTCAAAGTAGGTCGGAAGATGTAATTTAGTTACCGTTCACCAAGTCTGCGTTAATTGATTTGGCGTTACGTATTCAAAGTATTCTAATTCAACTGAATATTGCGAAACATGTCTATTAAATAACAAATCTCCAAAAAGTTAATTCCAAGTTAATTACAAATACAAATTTCCACTTAGCAAAAATAAATTATTAATAAATAAATTCATTTTCTCACGCAGTTTATCAATATTATAATAATTTATTTATGTATTTATTTATTTATTAATAATAAAGTTATTGCAATAACAATAAATTTTATTACTTTTTCTAAACTAACAGTTTTATTACTTTTTCCAAATTAAAAATTTTATTACTTTTTTTAAACTAACAAAGTTTATTCCTTTATTATAAAATATAAACTAATAAAATTTATAACCTTATTAAAAACTAATAAAATTTTTTACCTTATTAGAACCTAATAAAGTATATTACTTTATTATAAAAAAAAATACAAAAATAAACTGAAAATAAACGAGGCAGTATAAAAGTAAATATAAATAAGTCAATAAGGAAAATATCAATAGATCAAAAGAAAAAAGCGTCTATTAAGGGTAATTAAAAAATAAAAGCTAATTAAATAGTTTGATTAAATAAAAGAAGGTTCAAAATTTAACCGTTAAATGTGCAGTAGAAAATTTTCAAAGTTGAACAAATTATTATTATAATGAGAAATTAGCTATTCAACAAACCGACTCATTTCGTTCATCAAAACTTTAGTTGATTTTACATTAAACGTTTTCTGGGTATATTTTTGTGTTTGTTGTCTAAACAAATATAACAACTTCAGTGCGCACTGAGAAAGCGGGTAAATATGAAAATTTTACTCTTAGCTTACATTCAATACAGTTGTAAATAATTTTCAATATACAAAACTTTTGTTTACTTTCAACTAGTACAGCGATCTTTATGTTTACCTTGCATTCTTTTTTATTCCAGATTTAACAGCTTTGATTATTAATTTCCTAATGTACAGTCATTCACTCACTATTATTCTACCATGAAAGAATAATTTCCTCCCAAGGGAGAATAATTAACTTATGTCAATAAGCACATCTCTCCTATTTTCCTGCTTTAAATCCGCCCCATAAATTCCCTGAAGAAGAAGAATAATTTGGCGCATGCTTTTGTTCTTCGTCGTCGTCGTCGTCGTCGTCGTCAATTGTCAATTAAGTGCACGCGAAGAAAATATAAATTATAAATTCAAAGATTGCTCGAATTAATGTAAGCAAAAAAATTTCTCATTCTAACTCAAAAATCAAGCAATTTAAAAATTTATTATTTTACATCAATTTTTCAACACTATATCAAGAATATTTTAATTCCATTTCCAATAATTAATCTCCCTATATTTTTTCTCATTTTCCAGATCTAATAAGTTTAATAAATGAAATATAAATATTGATTGAAGCAAAAAATAAAAGAACGTTTTTACAGTGGCAAATTTTCAAGTCTCTTTAAAACGATAAAATTACAATTATCGATTTTCAATGTTTGACTTCTGATGTGAAGGGATGTGTTCAAAAAAAAAAAAAAAAAAACTCGTCCTAATGGGCAAATATTTTCCTAGTCCTTTCAAACACTGGAGGAATAAATTGTGAAAACAGTTCGTTTTCATATAAAACAGTTTTGAGTATATACAAAACAAAATGTGTTTATTCTAGAAAAAAAAAGATTTGAAAATAAAAGTCCTAATTGGAAAAAATTAAATTGCCTTGTTATAAAATACTATATTTTTTTCAACATACATCGAAACATAATATAACGCCATTGAAAATTTAAACATTTACAATACGGTTTTAAAAGGAATATATGAAAAATATCTATTTAAACTTCAGGAACTATTTCCGTAAGTTGCAGAAAAAAAGTTGTTAAAAAAATAATGGAAAAAATATTAAAAACCTTTCGTCTATTTTTCGAAAAGTTAAAATTCCAAGTCAAAAAAATACTATGGAATTTTACTGAAATTATTCTATAGGGTTGTCACAAAAATTTAATTTTTTTTTCCCTGACTTTTCTCTGATTTCCAGACAAAAATTTTTACTTTTTCCCTGACTCAAAAAAATATTCTGATTCATTCACACACAGTTTTTCTTAAGGATATCGAATTGAGACAAAAAAATATATCAAAACGTTGCTTCGCAACACTTTTGGAACGTTTTTTTTTCTCACTTTGAAATCCTTAGAAAAACTGTGTCAAAAAATAATTGAATACTCAAAAAAATGTTCCATTACATTTATTTCCTAATTTCTTTAAGATTGTAAAATTATTAGAAAACATCAATACTTGATTTAAAATAAATATTTAATCATTATTATTTTTCCATGGGAATTAAGATTTTCAAAAATATCAAATTCAAACCTTTTGAAATTCAATAACTGATAAAAATATTGTTATTGTAACTTGTTCACAATTATTTTCATCATTTCAATTAAATTATTACTTTCAAGAATTTTTTACTAAACTTCTTCTTTAAATCAATTATTTTTAATCATTTTTTACGAAAGTTCTTTTGAGAATTTTTAAAATCATTTACTTACAATTCAATTTTACGAAATTTTGGAATTATTTGATAATTCTTCACTTTAGAAAATAAAAATTTTAAATAATTTCAATTTAACTTTTTCTAAAAAATTAGGTCCACAGAATTTTCCATTAAAAGTATGAAAAATTTAAATTATCAAAGATTTTAATTTGAAACCTTTTCAAAAATTCAATTATTTCTAAATATTAAAAAATTTCCAATTTTTCTCAAATTCAATTATTATCTGAAACTTTAACTGAAATTAATTTTTGATTCAATTTTTATTAGAAACTTCTACTAGAATTCAATTTTAAAATAATTGAATTCTTTCTACGAATTTTAATAGAATTTTAAATAATGTTTAATTTAAAAATATTTTCTGTTTTGATTTAAAGAAAAAATACATTTAAAAATGTTATGTTTGATTCAAACTTAAAAGTTGATTATAAATAATTTAAAATCAACAATAAATTATGTTTGAATTAAATATATTATTTCTATAAATGAACAAGAAAATAAGTTTGAATTAAACTTAAATATGTTTGACTGTATAGCAAAGATATTTTAAGGTTGATTTTAAAAAAATTGGTTTGAATCAAATAAATCATTTTCTCAATGTGTAATGAGTTTTATTATACATCAAAATAATTGAATTCCAAAGAATAAATTTATTATTTATGAAAATAATTAAATTTCGCTGAATAAAATTTTAATATTTATAAAAATAATTGAATTATTGCAAAGAATTTTATGAAAAATCTTTAAACAATTGATTTTTTTCCAAAAAATTTATGTCAATTCTATTTTAAATAATTGAAAACCTGGGAAATTTTTATTAATTTAGAAAATAATAATTTAATGTTCATGTGATGAATTTTATCAACATTTTTTTAATATAATTGAATTTCGCAATGAATTTTATTAAAATTTTTGAAAATAATTGAAAATTCGGCGAAGAATTTTGCTATTTATAGAAATAATTGAAATGTTGACGAGATTTTATTAAAATTTTTTGAAAATAATTGAATTTTTGCAAAGAATTTTATTACTTTCAAAAATAATTGAATTCTTGTGATGAATATTGTTATTTATGAAAATAATTGAATTTCTGGTAAGAATTTTGCTATTTATAAAAATAATTGAAATGTTGGCGAGATTTTTTTTTTTTAATTTCTGAAAATAATTTAATTTTTGCGAAAAATTTTATTGTTTTAAAAAATAATTGAATTCTTGTGATGAATATTGTTATTTATGAAAATAATTGAATTTTGCAATAAATTTTATTAAAATTCTTAATAATAATTGAATTTCTGTGAAGAATTTCGATATTTATTAAGATAATTGAATTCTTTCGAAGAATTGCTTTGGGATTTTTAAAATATTTAATATAATTAAATATTTATTAAAAAATTAAACTATAATTTCAGCAGAATTGAAATTAAATTTACTCGAATCTTTTATTTTTTTCAACTTTATATTTTATATTTTAATATCATACTAAAGATAATAATCTGACTAGAAGATAAGAAAGCATCTTGAACAATTTTTCAGGAATCATATTTCGGTAAAAAGCTACTTTTCAAACTGATTACACTCTAATGGTATTTCCTGGAGCAAAGCATATTATCTTTCACGTGATGTGACCAACGACCCTTAGTGAAGGCGGTCGCCTTCGAGCAAACACGGCTGAGTGGTCCTTGGACGTTTGTTAGACGAGAGAGACAGAGAGAGACAGAGAGAGAGAGAGAGAGCGAGAGAGAGTGTCGTTGACCAAGCAAAATGAAGTAGTGAGAGAAAAGTAACTTTATTTGTACGTGAATTAAAAAGAAAAACCAAGACCTACGTGCCGATATGGCGACCCCGAAGCGATGAGCTTTTCCCGTCCTCGTCGTCGTTCCTCGTCGTTCGACGAAGCAAAAGTCATTAGCGTTCAAGTTCCGGAGATATACTCCGAGACTCAAGTATTTTAACGCTCAAAACGATGTGAGATGGTGAAAAAAAGAAAAAAATACACCCCCCACCACAAAAAAAGAAAAAATTAAAAAAAAAACTTCAACACTCTCTAAATTTTAATCAGATAAAATTTTAACTGACTTTCTTTTTGCTATGAAATCATTTACTGATTTAAATAAGTTGAAATTTTAACTAATTCAAATTAAAAACAAGAATCATTTTAGTTCAAAATAAAAATTAAAATATTATTACAGTTTTACAACAATTAAAATTTTCAAAGACAGACAATTTAAAAATTTGTAATTAGATAGTCAAAGAATGTTGTATTACATTTATTTACAAATTTTTTTTAATTGTAAAATTATTCGAAAACATCAATATCTTCTATAAAATTAATAATTAAAATTATGAAACGTTTTCAAAATTCAATTATTTATAAAAATCCACTCCTTAAGGCTTTTAATATTCAATTATCTAAAATTTTACCTAAAATTAATTTTTAAATAAAGTTTTATTCGAAAATTCAACAAAAATTCAATTATTGAAATACGAAAATAAATAATTTATTAAATAATTGAATGTTTCTCAAAAAACTGAATTTTAATAAAGAATTTTATTAAAAAAGATTTTTAAATATTAAATTCTTTTGATGAATTTTAATGCAATTTTTAAGAATAATTTCATTTTTCTATAATTCGATTAAAATTGTATTAAAAATAATTAAATCCTGTAAATTGAATTTCTGTGAAATTTTTATTGTTTATGACAGTTTATGAAAATAATTAATTATTATTTACAAGAATTTTCAACTAAAATTCTTCTTTAAATCTTTTCAAATCCATTTGTTTACAATATTCAATTTTACGAAATTTCAATTATTCGTAAATTCTTCAATTAAATATATATTAGAAAATAAAAACTTCAAATAATATAAAAAAAATTCAATTAAACTTTTTCAAAAAAAATTAATTACAAAATTCAATTATTTCTAAAAATTCAGGCTATATTGTTTTTAATATTCAATTATCATCTAAAATTTCAACTGAAATTCATTTTTAAATCAATTTTTATTATAAAATTCAACAAGAATTGAATTATTTAAATACAAAACTAAATAATTTATTGAATAATTGAATGTTTTTTAAAATTCAATTCCCATAAAAAATTTTATCAACAAATTTTTAAATTAATTAATTCTTTTGACGAATTTTAATAAAATTTCTAAGAATAATTACATTTTTCGAGAAATTTGATTAAAAATGTATTAAAAATAATTGAAATTCTACGATGAGTTTTATTATTTGTGAAAATAATTGAATTCCTAAGAAGAATTTTATTATTTTTTAACAATGTTTAATTTTTGAAAAAGTTCTTTGCAAATTTTCAAATTCATTTGTTTACAATTCAATTTTACAAGATATTACAACATTTTAATTATTCTTGAATTCTTCAATTAAATTATAAAATAAAAACTTCAAATAATTTTAAAAATAAAATCCGCAATAAAACTTTCGCAAAAAATTAATTCCACAGAATTGTTAGTTAAAAATATGAAAAATTCACATTTTCAAAGGTTTTAATATGAAACCTTTACGAAATTTAATTATTTCTAAAATTCACGCTCTTGCATTTAATATTCAATTATAATCTAAAATTTTAACTCAAATTTATTCTTAAATCAGTTTTTATTAAAAAATTCTAATAGAATTAAATTATATAAATACAAAAAAACAAATTATTGAATAATTGCATGTTTCTTAAACTTGAATTCTCATAAAGAATTCTATCAATAAATTTTTAAATAATGTATTTCTTTTGAAAAATTTTAATAAAATTTTTAAAAATAATTACATTTTTCGAGGAATTTGATTAAAATTGTATTAAAAATAATTGAAATTCTGCAATGAGTTTTATTATTTATGAAAATAATTGAACTCCTAAAAAGAAATTTATTAATTATACAAAAATAATTGAATCCCTGTAAAAAATTTTATTATTTATGACAAGAATTGAATGATTGCGAAGAATGTTATAAAAAATTTGTAAGTAATTGAATTGTTGTGAAATTTTTATTATTTTATAAAAAATAGTTAAAGGTTTGCGTAGAATTTTATTAATTTTTTTTTTTCAAATAATTGAATTCTTGTGAAAAATTTTATTAAAATAGTAGATATTTAAAATCATTAAATTATGGAAAATTTTTAAAAATAATTGAAATTTTGCGAAGATCTTTATTCAAATTTTTGTGAAAATAATTGAATTTTGGAGAAGAATTTAATTATTTCTAATGAGAATTGAAATTTTGATGAGAATTTTTAAAACTTTTTAAACATAATTGAATTCCTGTGAAGAATTTTATGACTTTTAGAAATAATTGAATTTCTGCAATCATTTGTAATTTCTCTAAAATTAAATTTTTTTGTAGTGTTTTTAACTAAAATTTTTCTGCAAATCCGATATTTTTGATAATTCTTGAAAAAGTTTTTTTAAGAATTTTCAAATTTATTTGTTTTTAAAATAAATTAATTTGAAAATCAATTTTTATTAGAAAATTTTACTAGAATTTAATTTTGAATTATTTTTTTTGAAAAATTTTATTAAAATAGTACCTAGATATTAAAAATCATTGAATTGAGAAAAATAATTGAAATTTTGACAAGAATTTTTATTAAAATTTTTGAGAATAATTGAATTTCGGAGAAGAATTTAATTATTTCTAAAGATAATTGAAATTCTCTGACATTTACATGTTTCTAGGTTGCGTGTCAACTCTGATATAGTAGTAAATTTATTTGGTTTATTCGTCCAAATTTTGTTTTCATGAAATAACATTTTTTCTCAATGCTGTGTAGTAAAAGCAAACTAAAACTACTAATTAATTGGACAATTCCTAAAGAGCGTGCCACAATCGACAGTCAACAATTAACACCATATTAATTCCAGACTGTCAAATTTGAATAAAGGGTCGACAACAATATAATAATACATGGGGAAAATCATAAATTCACACAAATGATCTTCAATATATATGGGATTCTCGAGAAATTTAATTGATTGTTATTCTGGTATTCCTCGTGGAGTGTGGTGCATCATGGAAAGTTTTAGGATAAGTTCTGTTTGAAGCCTCAACTCTACACCACTGGCCGGTCCCGTGACTCTACCCCAAGCATTCCATTGCAATCCCTTTTGCCCAAGTTCATTGAGATGCGGAATCAGTCGAGATTGTTTCGAAAGTTATCGTGGTCCGCTACCTCCACGAGGGATCTTTCTCTCTCTCTCTTCACCCCACTCTCTTTCTCTCCTCCTCAACTCTTCTCGCGTATTTGACAATTTGCAATCTCAAGTCACATAAAGTTTTAATACAATCTCATGTTTTCCCCAGCGACCATAAATGATTCAAATATAATCTTTAGTACCATCTTTTATATGCATCCATAAAGATTTCGTCGCCGTGATTATTCAGATTTCATTTCCCGTCACGATTGTTAAGAAACTATAAGCAACTACGATGCAGACTGATGCAAATTCTCTATACATTTCATTCAATTTAACTTAAGAGAGAAATTATTACGGTACAAGACAATTTTTAAATGAAAACATCTTTTTAGCAATTTTCACAACGATAGCAAAAAAAATAGTTATTATCGTATCAAGGGCGCAAAATAAGTGATGGCGGCGATGGCGAGATGAAGGGACCGAGGGGACATTTTCGCGCCCGAGGCGAAGCCGAGGGTGCGAAAGTGTCCCCGAGGTCCCGAAATCTCGCCAAAGTCGTAATCACCTTTGCGCCCATGTTGCGAACATAATTTTTTGTCCTAACTGCATGAAAAGTATGACATTGAGGGCACGAGCGAAGCGGGCGCTAAAGTACTTTGCGCCCGCTCGGGCTAGATGAAGCGGGCGTAAAAGTACTTTTGCGCCCGCTTGTGTGACGTCAGCGGGCGTAAAAGAACTTTTGCGCCCGCTTCCCGGCCCCGGGCGAGAATCAGTTACTTTGCGCCCACTTTAAGTGCCCGAAATGACATACTTTTCGTGCAGCTAGGACAAAAAAAAATTTTTTACTTTCTCATACGATCGTAGAAGGTAATTACAGGGCTCGAACCAGTAAAAGTATTTAAAAATGCGAACTTTACGGACCAAAATTAAAAAAAACACGGACCAATTACTAATAAAAAATATAACCAGTCCGAGTCAAATAATAAAAACATTTTACTTAAAACTATAAATTAAATTTTTCACAACTATAAAACATGAAGATATCGATAACTCCGAGTCGAAGACTCGGAGTGATCGATTACTTCATGTTTTATAATAATTCAAGATGTCAAATTGATAAAATTATTATTTTATACTATGAAAATATTGTATTTCCTGAAAATTATTTTCATCATTTCAATTCAATTATTATTTTTAAGAATTTTTAACTAAAATTCTTCTTTAAATCAATTAATTCTCGAAAAAGATCTTTGAGACAATTTTCAAATCCATTTGTTTACAATATTCAATTTTACGAATAGAAGAATCCTATTCGTATTCTCCTAATACGAATTAGTAGAAACTATTATTTACTAGTAAAATAGACTCATTAATTAGTAGAAATTATTATTTACTAGTATAGGATTGCCACAAAAATAAAATTTTGTTCTTCCCTTACTTTTCCCTGATTTCTAGACAAAATTTTTAACTTCTACAGAATTGTTAGTTAAAAGTATGAAAAATTAAGATTTTTAAAGATTTTAAGTTGAAACCTTTTCAAAATTTAATTATTTTCAAAAAATTCACGCAATAATGCTTTTAATATTCAATTATTAACTAAAATTTTAACTAAAACTCATTTTTTAAATCAATTTTTATTAGAAAATTGAAATTCAATTATACGAAATTCAATTATTTAAATACAAAAATAAATAACTTACTGAATAATTGAATATTTCGTAAAATTGAATTTTTATAAAGTATTTTATTGAAATTTAAAAAAAAATTGAATTCTATCAAAGAATTTTAATAAAATTTTTAAGAACATTTACAGTTTTACAAAAATTTATTTAAAATTGTTTAAAAATAAACGAAATCCTGCAGGGAATTTTATTATTCATAAAAATAATTAAATTTTCGCAACGATTCTTATTAAAATTAAAAAAAAATGAATTCCTGTAAAGTATTTTCTTATTTGCGAAAATAATTGAATGGTTAGGAAGAATTTTATTAATTTTTTTTTTAAACAAAATATTTTCACAAAATATTTAATTTCTTTCAAAAAGTTTTATAAAAATTGTATTTCAAATAATTGAATTCCTGTGAACTGTTTATTATTTATGAAAATAATTGAATTTTTGAATAGAAGAATTTTATTAACATTTTTTTAAATAATTGAATTCTTTCAGAAAATTGTATTAAAATCAATTAATTCTCGAAAAAGATCTTTGACAATTTTCAAATCCGTTTGTTTACAATATTCAATTTTACAAATTTCAATTATTCGTAAATTCTTCAATTAAATATATATTAGAAAATAAAAATTTCAAACAATATAAAAAAAATTCAATTAAACTTGTTCAAAAAAATTAATTTCAAAATTCAATTATTTCTAAAAATGTAAGCTATATTTCTTTTAATAGGTATTCAATTATTAGGTCTGAAATTTTAACTAAAATTCATTTTTAAATCAATTTTTATTAAAAAATTCTACAAGAATTACTTAATAAATACAAAAAGAAATATAATTTATTCAATAACTGAATGTTTCTTAAAATTCAATTCTCATAAAGAATTTTTATAAAAAATTTTAAAATAATTGAATTCTTTCGAAAATTTTTAATAAAATTTTTAAGAATAATTACATTTTTCGAAAAATTTAATTATAGTTGTATTAAAAATAATTGAAAGTCTGCAATGAGTTTCATTGTTTATGAAAATTATTGAATTCCTAAAAAGAAGTTTATTATTTTACAAAAATAATTGAATCCCTGTAAAAAATTTATTAAAATTTTTAAAAATAATTGAATTTTGGAGAAGAATTTAATTATTTCTAAAGATATTTGAAATTTCGACGAGAATTTTTAAAAGTTTTTAAACATAATTGAATTCCTGCGAAGAATTTTATGACATTTGAAATTAATTGAATTTATGCAATCATTTGTAATTTCTCTAAAATTAAATTTTTTTGTAGTGTTTTTAACTAAAATTGTTCTACAAATCCGTTATTTTTAATAATTGTTGATAAATTTTTTTGTTTTTAACAGAAATTTATTTTTAAATCAATTTTTATTAAAAAATTCTTCTAGAATTCAATTATTTAGATACAAAAAATAATTTATTGAATATTTGAATGTTTCTTAAAATTAAAATCTCAAAGAATTTTATCAACAAATTTTTAAATAATTAATTCTTGACGAATTTTAATTAAATTTTTTTAAGAATAACTACGTTTTTTAGAGGAATTCGATTAAAATTAATTAAAATAATTATAATTCTGCAATAAGTTTTTATTATTTATGAAAAAAATTCAATTCCTAAAAAGAATTTTATTATGCGTACAAAAATTATTGAATGCATGTAAAAATTTTATTATTTATGAAAATAATTAAATGATTGAGAAGAAATTTATAAAAAATTTGTAAATAATTGAATTCCTGTGAAATTTTTATTAGTTTATGAAAATAATTAAAGGGTTTGCATAGAATTTTATTAAATTTTTTTGTAAATAATTGAATTCTTTTGGAAAATTTTATTAAAATAGTAGATGTTTAAAATCATTTAATTGAGGCAAATTTTTGAAAATAATTGAAAGTTTGCCAAGAATTTTATTAAAAGTTTTGAAAATAATTGAATTTCAGAGAAGAATTTTTTTAAAAAAACTAACTATCAATACCAGATACTTTATAATGTCATTTTTCTATCATAGGACTAAGTGTACAAGAAAAATCCTACGTTATCAGCATATCACTAATAATTAATCTCCACTAAGATTCCATACTAATTCCCCCTCTCATTTCTACTTTTACTCTCGCATAAAAAATTATAACGAAGAGATTCTCCCTAACCTAATACTTAAAAAACTTTTTAATAATATATCAAAAAAGAACGATGAAATATTCCACTGCCTTTTCATTTTATTCGTAAAAGAAACTGAGCTAAACTTCTAAACCTTTAAAACAGAACTTGAGAGGCATCTTAATTCTCAGTTTAAAAAAAAAAAGAAAACGAAGAAAACTTTTCACTTATCTTATACTTCTTCTATACTCTTCTTTTTTTCTTATTTTTATTAAAATACAAGTTCACTAGGCTTTTTTATTAGAGTAAATATCTCAATTTAATAAATTATTGGATTATTGCTTTTATAAAAGTGCACATAAAGCTCTCGCAGGAACGGTTAACGATCATGGTTAATGAAAAAGGAGAAGTTAAGATAATCTTTATTGTACGGCTGACTCAACACGTACATTTTCTACTGTGGCTCATTCTATCTCCGCCTTTCCACTAACAAACTAACGATAAAAGTTGCCAGGAGAATTTTTTTTTTCTTTTCATTAATACATCTACTTCACGTTAATCAAATTCTTTTCCTTTGTTTTTTTATCAGTAAACAACAATATTGTCATTTTGACTTTCACTTTTATTCTCAATTTCATTTTCATTTTTCCATATCACTCTTCCACCATATTTCATACTTTTAATACCACATTTCAATTTTTTTATAACTTTCATAGTATTTTATTTAATTTCATTTTCTTCTTGAAAAGGACAGAACTCGAACTAGTGAAAAGTATTTCAAAATATGGACTTTACGGACCAATACTGACAAAAATATATAACCAGTCCGAGTCAAATAAAGAACAAATATTACTTAAAACAATAAATTAAATTTTTTCCTAACTATAAAACATGAAGAAATCCATCATTTTATGTTTTCACAGAATTGTTAGTTAAAAGTATGGAAAAATTGAATTTTTAAAGATTTTAATTTTGACACCTTTTAAAAATTCAATTATTTCTCAAAATTCGGCTATTAGACTTTTAATATTTAATTATTATCAAAACTTTAATTAAAATTCATTACTAAATAAATTTTTCATTAGAACGAATATGAGACAAGTCACACCAGAAAGACTCCCCCGGACAAGTCCTCCCAGGACAAGTCTCCACAGAGACATAACTCCCCATGGGACAAGTCTTCCCATGGACAGCTCCTCCCAGAGGACAAGTCTTCCCAGGGACATCTCTCCCCAAATGTAAATATTAAATGTAAAATAATGCCATGGGTGGACAAGTCTCCCGGGACATCTCTCCCCAGTAAAAAATTGTTTATTAAAACAGTGACAAATTCAGGACAAGTCTCCCCAGGACAAGTCTCCCCGGGACATCTTCCCCAAAAAAAAATATTGTTTATTAAAACAGTGACAAATTCAGGACAAGTCTCCCCAGGACAAGTCTCCCCGGGACATCTCTCCCCAAGAAAAAAATTGTTTATTAAAACAGTGACAAATTCAGGACAAGTCTCCACAGGACAAGTCTCCCCGGGAAATCTCTCCCCAAGAGAAAATTTGTTTATTAAAACAGTGGCAAATTCAGGACAAGTCATCCCAGGACAAGTCTCCCCGGGACATCTCTCCCCAAGAAAAAAATTGTTTATTAAAACAGTGACAAATTCAGGACAAGTCTCCCCAGGACAAGTCTCCCCGGGACATCTCTCCCCAAGAGAAAATTTGTTTATTAAAACAGTGGCAAATTCAGGACAAGTCATCCCAGGACAAGTCTCCCGGGACATCTCTCCCCAAGAAAAAAAAATTGTTTATTAAAACAGTGACAAATTCAGGACAAGTCTCCCCAGGACAAGTCTCCCCGGGACATCTCTCCCCAAGAAAAAAATTGTTTATTAAAACAGTGACAAATTCAGGACAAGTCTCCCCAGGACAAGTCTCCCCGGGGACATCTCCTCCCTAAGAAAAAAATTATTTTTTAAAACAGTGACAAATTCAGGACAAGTCTCCCCAGGACAAGTCTCCCGGGACATCTTTCCCCAAGAAAAAAATTGTTTATTAAAAACAGTGACAAATTCAGGACAAGTCTCCCCAGGACAAGTCTCCCCCGGGACATCTCTCCCTAAGAAAAAAATTATTTTTTAAAAACAGTGACAAATTCAGGACAAGTCTCCCCAAGGGAACAAGTCTCCCCGGGACATCTCTCCCCAAGAAAAAATCTGTTTATTAAAAACAGTGACAAATTCAGGACAAGTCTAACCCGGGACATCTCTCCCCAGACAAAATAATTTATTACAACCGGTGGCAAAATTCAGGACAAGTGTCCCCAGGACAAGGTCTCCCCGGGGGTGACAATCTTCTCCCCAGAAAAATTAGTATATTAAACACAAGTGGACAAATTCAGGCCAAGTATCCCCAGGACAAGTTCCCCCGGGACATCTCTCCCAGAAAAAAAATTGTTTATTAAAACGAGTGACAAATTCATGATCAAGGGTCCCCCAGGACCAAGTGTCCCGGGGCCATCTCTCCCCAAGAAAAAAATTGTTTTAATAAAATCAGTGACAAAATTCAGAGGCCGGAACCCCCCCCCTTGGGGAGTGGGTGTGATCTGTGTTGAGGGGGCTGGAGGGGTGAGGAGTAGATAGATGATGGGTTGGTGTTTGTTGCAGGGGTGGGATAGGAAAAATTTGTATACGCGTTGGAGTGATAAAAAACCCCGTGTCGCAGTGTAGCAGTGGAGAGGGTGGGTCGGACAACCACCGTCGTGGTGAAGATATATATAGGTGGGAAAGTCACCCCGGGACCTGGTTGACTCTCCCCAAGAGAAAATTTGTTTATTAAAACAGTGGCAAATTCAGGACAAGTCATCTCCCTGGACATAGTCTCCCGGGACATCTCTCCCCAGTCAAAATACAAAAATTTTTTTTAAAAATTAAAAAACGGTGGCAAATTCAGGTCAAAGTCTTCCCCAGGACAGTCTCCCCAAGAAAAAAATTGTTTATTAAAACAGTGACAAATTCAGGACAAGTATCCCCAGGAAAAGTCTCCGGGACATCTCTCCCCAAGAGGAAAATTTATTTATTAAAAACAGTGGCAAATTCAGGTCAAGTCTCCCCAAGACACGTCTCCCCGGGACATCTCTCCCCAAGAAAAAAATTGTTTATTAAACAGTGACAAATTCAGGACTAAGTCTCCCCAGGACAAGTCTCCCCGGGACATCTCTCCCCAAGAGAAAATTTGTTTATTAATAACAGTGGCAAATTCAGGACAAGTCTCCCCAAGACAACTCTCCCCAGTAAAAATAATTTATCAAGCTAAAACTACAAAACCAAAAAAAAAAATATGGTACGTCATCTACATTGTAGTATTGACTCTCGACTGACGAAAGATTTTGTTGATATCCAAATATAAATATCCCCCCCTTTTTTATTTAACCCATTAACGCCTGAAACCTCAAAAAAATTTGTAATGTTTAATTAAATATTTATTTAATGTTCATATACTGAAAAATACTCAGTCCAAGTAACACGAAGTTTTTCTTTATGTTTTCGGGGTCGCTGTACAAGATTCCGGGCTCAGATCTTAAATTTTTTGCATACGAAAATGATATATGGCACGCTCTCTCGCGCTTGTGGCACTCTCAAATTGCATCAAAAAAAAAAATTTCGCAAAATTTTTTTTTTAAAAATAATTTATTTCTTACTGATAAACATTTGATTCACACGTATACAAGTGTCACAATTTGGCAACAATCTTATTCAAACTTTTAAAGTATGCAAAAGAGGAAATTCAAAAACAAATGGGCCGTTTCCAAAATGGCGCTAGTTTATCGAGTTCTCTCGCGTATTCAATTCTTTTTTATGGTGCACCGATATTTACCTTGGCTTTGACAATCTCACAGAACATAGTGTTTATATGTTTTGGAGGTCGCTCATAACGAATATTTAGTCGAATTTTCAAAATTCAAAATAGCGGATCCAATATGGCCGCAAAATTTTTTTAAAAATTTACTCGATTTGCTTCATTTTTGTTACTCAGGGGTTTTTGGACGTCGCAGATTATGAATTTGCACATTGGATTTTTTAAATACAAAATGGCGGAAACCAATATGTCGAGACAAAAATTTTTTTATCAATTCTATTCGCCTGAAATTATTAAAATGATGACCATCTATTAGGCAGAATTAGTCAGAATAAGGCAATATACAAAGAAAATCCATCAGAAGAACACAATCAAAAAATTGTTGTTCCAAATCTAATTGGCTCTTAGCTTTTGAAATTTTCTTTGAACACTGTTCTATCATAAGACTTAATATTTTTAAACTTAAACGTGAAATTGTTGATGAAACAATTTGTGATGACAGAATAGGGAAATCTTCAAGCGCAATCTAGTATATTTAAATAATTTTAGTCCGTCATATTCGGCTATTTCTGCCATTTAGTATTTTAAAAATACCAATTGCAAATTCCATAATCAGCGACCTCAAATACCCTTTGAAAACAAGTATCAATCGATCTAGTATATTTAAATAATTTTGTTCCGTTATATTGGATTCCGCCCATTTTGAATTTTAAGAAATCCGATAGCAGATTCATAATCTGCGACCTCAAAAATCCAGGAGCAACATAAAATTTAAGCCCAATAAAGTAAATTTCAAAAAAATTTTGTCGGGACATATTTGATCCGCCATTTTTAATTTTTTCTAGAAAATACGATTGTATTCGTCATGAGCGAATTCAAAAATATATAAAAACCATTTTATTTTCTTTATTTACGCTTTTGTATATTTTGAAAGTTCAATAAGTTTGTGCCAAATTGTGACACATGTATTCGTGACACATGTATTATAGGACGGTTTAATTTTATTTAATGTCGAAGTAGTATTTTGTTAGAAAAAAAAATCTGCCAATAATCGGACCTATTTCTTTACCCTTGTCACATTTGACTTCCCCTTAAAAAATAATGTTGACTGGGAGAGATGTCCAGGGGAGACTTGTTACTGAATTTGCCACGCCGTTTTTAATAATTTTATTTTTACTGGGGAGAGATTTGTCCTGGGGCAGACTTGTCCTGAAGTTGCCAACAGATATATAATAAATTTATTTGTGTCTGGGAGAGATGTCCCGGGGGAGACTTGTTCCGGGGGAGACTTGTCCTGAATTTTGTCACTGTTTTAATAAAACATATTTTTTTTCTTGGGGAAAGATGTCCCGGGAGACTTGTCCCTGGGGAGACTGTGTCCCTGAATTTGTCCCTGTTTTAATAAAACAATTTTTTTCCTTGGGGAGAGATGTCCCGGGGAGAACTTGTCCTGAATTTGTCACTGTTTTAATAAACAATTTTTTCTTGGGGGAAGATTGTCCCGGGGAGACTTGTCCTGGGGAGAATTGTCCTGAATTTGTCACTGTTTTTAAAAAATAATTTTTTTCTTTAGGAGAGATGTCCCGGGGAGACTTGTCCTGGGGAGACTTGTCCTGAATTTGTCACTGTTTTAATAAACAATTTTTTTCTTGGGAGAGATGTCCCGGGGAGACTTGTACTGGGGAGACTTGTCCTGAATTTGTCACTGTTTTAATTAAAACAATTTTTTTTTCTTGGGGAGAGATCGTACCGGGGAGACTTGTCCTTGGGGAGACTTGTCCTGAAATTTGTCACTCGTTTTAATAAACTATTTTTTATTGGGGAGAGATGTCCCGGGGGAGGACTTGTCCTGGGGACACTTTGTCCTGGGGACACTTGTCCTGAATTTGCCACGGGTTTAATAAATTATTTTGTCTGGGGAGAGATGTCCCGGGGAGACTTGTCCTGAATTTGTCACTGTTTTAATTAAACAATTTTTTTCTTGGGGAGAGATGTCCCGGGGGGAGACTTGTCCTGGGGAGACTTGTCCTGAATTTGTCACTGTTTTAAAAAAATAATTTTTTTCTTTGGGAGAGAATGTCCGGGGAGACTTTGTCCTGGGGAGACTTGTCCTGAATTTGTCACTGTTTTAATAAACAATTTTTTTCTTAGGGAAAGATGTCCCGGGGAGAGACTTGTCTCTGGGGGAGACTTGTCCTGAATTTGTCACTGTTTTAATAAATAATTTTTTTCCTTAGGGAGAGATGTCGGGAGGAGACTTGTGTCCTGGGGGAGACTTGTCCTGAATTTGTCAACTGTTTTAATAAACATTTATTTTCTTGGGGAGAGAGTGTCCCGGGAGAGAGGTCCTTGAACATGCCACCGGTTTTAATAAACAATTATTTACTGGGGAGAGATGTCCGGGGAGACTTGTCTCTGGGGAGACTTGTCCTGAATGTGCCACCGATTTAATAAAATTAGTTTTACTGGGTGAGAGATGTCCCGGGAGACTTGTCACTGAACATGCCACCGTTTTAATAAACTATTTTTTAATGGGGAGACTTGTCCTGGGGAGACTTGTCCTGAATTTGTCCACTGTTTTAATAAACAATTTTTTTATTGGGGAGAGAGTGTCCGGGGAGAACTTGTCATGGATGTCTTGTCCTGTATTTGCCAACGGTTTAATAAACAAATTTTCTCTTGGGGTGAGATGTCCCGGGGGAGACTTGTCCTGGGGAGACTTGTCCTGATATTTTGGTCACTGTTTAATAAAACAATTTTTTTCTTGGGGAGGGAGACTTGTCCTGGGGTGACTTGTCCTGAATTTGCCACCGTTTTTTAATAACATTTATTTGTGACTGTGGAGAGATGTCCCGGGGAGACTTTGTCTTAGGATGACTTGTCCTGAATTTGCCACTGTTTTAATAAACAAATTTTCTCTTGGGGAGAGATTGTCCCGGGGGTGAATTGTCCTGGGATGACTTGTCCTGAATTTGCCAATGTTTAAATAAACAAATTTTCTCTTGGGGAGATGAGATTGTCCCGGGGGAGACTTGTCCTGTGGAGACTTGTCTGAATTTGTCACTCTGTTTACTAACAATTTTTTTTCTTTGGGAGTGATGTCCCGGGGAGGAGAGACTTGTTCCTGGGGAGACTTGTCCATGAATTTGTCACTGTTTTAATAAACAATTTTTTTTTTGTGGGGAGATGTCCCGGGGCGAACTTGTTTTTACTGGGGAGACTTGTCCTGAATTTGTCACTGTTTTAATAAAACAATTTTTTTTACTGGGGATGAGTGTCCGGGAGACTTGTCCACCCATGGCATTATTTAACAATTTAATATTTACATTTGGGAGAGATGTCCCTGGGAAGACTTGTCCTCTGGGAGGAGCTGTACATGGGAAAGACTTGTCCTATGGGGAGTTATGCGTCTCTGTGGAGATTTGTCCTGGGGGGACTTGTCCGGGGGAGACTTTCTGGGTTGTGACTTGGCCCAACCCAATAAATGGTTTTTATCGAAAAATTTT